>LVTN01000040.1:408289-454380 GCA_001649415.1 Musa itinerans
ATATATATATATATATATATATATATATATATATATATATACTGCAATTAAAATGCTTAAGAAGCTCAATCAGTTTAGTTCTGATATGAATTGACTCTTCAAAAGTTCGTTCAGCACAGTATAGAAGCACAAGTAGTACACATCTGCATTATCCTGTTGCCAATTCATTGTATACAGTCAAGTAATTGCCAAACCAGGCTAGCAAATTAATTTTTTGCTGTCTGAACCGATCCATAAATTGCTTTGCAGAAGAGGTATAAAGAAACCTCAAAACTACAGCATTTTGTCTCTCTGAGAAGCAATCTAAATGATAAGAATTGCAGTGCTGGGTGGAGGCTTTTTTGGATCCTGTGCCAAAAGCTGGCACTGCTGCTTGGTACAGTAGTCGGATACAGTCCATGGTGAATCCATGCATGTAGTTAATGATGGAGTTTGATCAGCAATGGAGTCAATTTGATGGAGGAAGAAGGTGAGTGCCAGTTCATATGCCAACCATGAACAAGTTGTAGTGGTGCAATGGAGAAGGCAGGCAAATGGCTGAGAAGCCTTCTTACAGGCAAGAAGGAGAAGGACAAGGAGAGAAATGGCAGCAAGCCGACCACATCGTTGACAGTGGCAGTCCTAAAGGGCAAGAGAAGATGGAGTTTCCGCAGGCCCACAGCTACATCCAAAGACTCGCAATCTCCGGAGGTCGACAAGAGACTGCACGCCATGGCGATGAAGATCGAGGATAATGCAGCGATCAAGATCCAGGCTGCTTTCCGGTCTTACCTGGTGTGATCTCGACTCCAATAGTTTCACCTTCCCATGATACTGAGCGACTGTAATTGATCTTGTGCAGGCAAGGAAAGCTCTCCGTGCTTTGAAGGGTCTGGTGAAGCTGCAGGCCATGGTGCGAGGGCAAATGGTGAGGCAGCAGGCGGCCATCACTCTCCGTTGCATGCAGGCGTTGATCACAGCTCAAGCCGGAGTCCGAGCACAAAGAACTCGGATGCTCGAGGAAGCCCAGGGCACCTCGCAGAGCGCGAAGACGGTGGAGATGGATCTTGGAGAAGGATGCAGCGGTTGGAGGAGCAGGCGCAGCTGCTCGGCCTTTGCATGTGTTCGTGCTCGTGGATCACTCGCGGACGTGAGCCAGAGAACTTGCAGCGGCCGCTTCGAGGAGTTCTCCTTCACGACGGCAGGGAGCAGCCCTCGGTGGCCGTCGGCCTGCTCCATGCATCATACGCCGATGTCTTCCTTCGGCGCTTCACGTGACTGCGCCTTCCCCAACCAACTACATGGCCAACACGGAGTCGTCGAGGGCGAAGGCTCGGTGGCAGAGCGCACCGAAGCAGCGGGCGGATATGGTTGAGACGAAGGCGAGCAGGAAGCGGGCGTCCGTGGAAGGGAGAAAGACGGCGAGGAGTGCTCGCATGCTGCGACCTGCGACCTGATCCTATCACTGTCCATGGCGGATCAAGCTTGATAGATCCGACATCTGCCGCCCATACACAATTAGCAAGTGAAGGCCACGTGGTCTCTCTCAGGAAGCAAATTTGGGAAAGCATCCAACTGATGCATAAGCATTAATAATTGAATATGGAAGTACAAATCATGAAAATACTATACTGTAAATGGACCCCAAAAAAAAATCTCTTTTTTGAATTTTTGCTAGAGATGGCCTATTTTTTCTAAAGGTGCCCCGAATGATGCCTCCTATTTTTATCTAAGAAATAGTGAGAATTCTTCTCAATATCTCTCTTTTTCCAATAAAAATAAAGACAGTGTTACACAAATAAACTAAAAACCTAATAAAATTTTAATCATATAAAAAAAATAAAATTTCAAATAGGCATGATTAGGAATAACAATATAAGAAAAATGTTATACCAATTATAGGATTTTTAAATAGATTTACAATATAAAAAACTTCCAGTGTATTTATTAAAAATACTTTAACTGAAAGTTTAATGATTCTATTCAAAAATATTTTAACTGAAGAATTAAAGCAGTTCAACTATATAGACTGATCCACATGGCATGATCAATTGAGCACTATTCTAATAGTAAACAGAGGACGTCCTTTAAAAAATCTGAAAAAATATAACATCCCTAAGAAAATGCTCAAAAGATTTGTCTTTTTCAAGAATTCCCACAAAATTATACATGTATAAGCCATAAACATCTCAAACAAACAAACAAAGACTTTCTTAAAAATGCTTGGCAAACAAAATTTCCAAATAGCATCTACAAAAAGCTCAAGTTCCTCTCATGGTGCTCACACACCCAAACTATGATAAAGCTTGTGATACACAGGCCACATAAATAAACATGGTGGAAGACAAGACCACAGGGATCAGAATCAGATTTAAAGGTGAATATTTTTGTCTGACATCTCAAAAGGACTCTTTGAAAAGACGAGGAAGCACTTCGTGTGCACTGATATCCAATGCCTCTGGGTTCCTGAAACAAGATGGCCAAAGTTTGTGAGACCCTAATTTGATTCAAAATACTCGATAAATAAATGAGTACATATCAAAAGCTTTAAACTTAACAAAATCACGCTCTCAAGGATTGGTGTCGCATATGTGAATAGAAATAGCTTCCGATATATTCTAGCAGGTTGCAATACAATTGGAGCGTAAATGTGCAATCTGCAATCATCATGCCCTTTTGATATTGCTACTCACCCAAAAAACGAATTTGTTTTTAATTAATCAAAGCCATGTCAAGAAGATATAAGCACAGAAGCAAGTGGAATGGTTTCAGAAATGCAATTGTTTATAACACTTCCAGTAAGGAAACTACAAGGAAATGAGTATACAACTTAGTCATAGTGGTATTTCAGTAGATGCAAATATCGAGCTTACTAGAAGTTAGTTTCCTGCCAACAAAAGCTATACAAAACAAATATTGACTTTTAAAAGTTAAAACCAACAAAACAGCATGCACATTGTCATCCAGAATGCGATACATGTTTTGCTATACCTCACCAAGAAACCAAGGGAGCTAGGAATAGAAATCAAATTACCTGCACAAAATCCGGCCTTTCTCCGTGGAGCTAGGAATGAACCATAATTTACGCAATAAAGGTGACTCAAATTGCACAAAGAAGCCATTACTCTGGCCAAGTTTCCACTTTCTTGAACCTTGCCCTTTCCACACCTACAACATATTTGCATGGCTGTGAGATCCATAACAGTCAAACTGTTCTTGCACATCCACTATTATAGTACCAATCTACGAGCTACAAAAGTACTTTGAATTCCTACAACACTTTTAACATATATAGTGTGCTTTCCTAGAACGACCAATATCAGAAGGGGAAAACAAAGAACAGTTTACTTCTGCAATAAAATGACATTATCAAAATACCAACATCAAGACAACAAGAAAAAACTTAAATATACTCAGATGAATCAAAGGACTAGGCAAATAAACATAAAATGTAATCTATAGCTTACCTGTGGATAGGCCATAATGCTCTTTGGTGCAACCAAGCAAGCAGCCGTGGAAAATGTGTCCTCTGCATACTGCCTTAAAAATGAGAAACAGTTGCTGTGTGTATGGGGAGATTCAAATGCCTGGCATAGGAAAATAAATCAGAAAGATCAACATCATGAAATATGAGCTTGTATTTGATCGAATGTAGAGTACACAAATACTATATTAACCAGGCTGTTCTCAATTACCTTGTCTATATTGACAACTGGAGCATACTTATCAGTCTGAGTCTTCTGCTTATCAAGAAGGAAATTGACCCTAGGATCAACCTGACCAGTCTCATGCCATGCTTTTATAGCTGAATCCATTACATCGACGAGGAAAGAAAAGATATCTTGCCATACTTCCTCAGCTCCAAATTTTGAAGACTACAAGCAGTCATGCCAGTTTAATTTTAGTATCAACAAGAGAGGAGCAGGATCATCCAAAATTTCACCCACTAATTGTTAAAGAGGAAAAAGGATGTCTAATAGAAAAAATCAGATTAAAGAGAGAAAAAAAAGGACATAAGTATAGTAGTATACAATGGTGCCTACTTAGAAAACTTTAGACCATTCCTTGACCCTCTAAGTAATCACATGGTGAAAAGAAATCCACATCATTTTAGTTACAACCTCACCCTGTATGCATATCACTTCAAATTGTCAGTTAAATGGTTATTGGTATGACATGTAACTGAAAGACCCTCTTTCAGAGAATTTCCTCAATGGCTAATCTAACAAGCCTCTAAATTAAGCTAAAAGCCAAATCAATTCCTAGATAACCCATTCAACAACTAAAGTTACAAAAGAACAAACTCCTAAGTCATCCATCATAACTGTTTGAAGTGCAAAGAGTGTTAGGCACAGACCTTAAAAAAAACAAAGATGTACCCAGTGGTGCATGAGGCTCCCGCCAATGTTAGGTACAAACCTACAAACTAATATTGCTACTTCTAACCTCAAATAGGGAATAAATCAGTAAATGGTATACAGAAAAAGAATTAATTAAGCTATATGACAAACATTTTCTTTGAGGTTTCAACAAGTAACAATATGACTTTAAATTACAAATCAACCAGTACAGCAACTTCCACTTCAGGCAGAGCAAAAATTTACATCCTGAATTTATTGATAGAGACAACTCTCAAGTTGCAAATAGAGTGCAATAAATCAAACGTAGTTGATAATACCCATATCTAATATGCCTTCACCATTATTGGTTGGTCAAATAAAGTAAGATAAGTCTAAGTATCATGAACTCACAAATTCAGGTTTCAAGGGATCCAAAAAATTTCTCATGTCAAAGCTAGAACGGATATTTTCTACTTCCAGAGCTCGCTTCTTTTCTCTGGCTAATTGTGTGATTCTCTTTATTTTCTTTGATACCTCAGAGCTCTGTGGATTGTATTGCAAAGCCACTTGGAATGCAGATATTGCCTGCAAGATGCAAAATAGTGGATATCAAGACAGAAGGATAATGTTTCAGATCAGTAGCAGCAGAAAGTAAGATCAAAGGAAATGCCTAAGAGCGCTCTGTGCATACTCGACTAATTGGCAAAGGAGGTATTCAAGCCGGTTATCTAATTTATGAACAAACTTATGTGTAATGATACATAATATATACCAACAAGTTTTCCTAAAATATATCTACTGCTGCAGACAATTGGTCCAGCAAGTTGCAACAACCAAAGGATAGCAAATCATCTGCTCAGCTTAAAAGCAAGGCAAAAGCTTCAATGACATATTCAAGACTGCTTTGTTCATATCTTGATGTGTCCTATCAATTATGAAAATACTTTTTAAGTTTATTGTACTTACATCATCATAGCGTTCCATTGCTTCCAAAATGCATCCTTTCCTGAAATAACCCTAAAAGGGCATCAAATGACAGTTAACTTTACCTACAAACAGAGAGATATTCTACAAGTGAACAAACAATGTAGATGAACAACCTTCTCCCACTGGGGGTTTAGAGAAATCGTTGTCTCAGCATCAGCAAGTGCTTTATTGAGTTTAACCAAATGGAGAAATGCAGCAGCACGGTTACTGCATGATAACAATATCAGGTGTAAAAGAAATAGAAACACTAAATTATAGATAACACAAAAAAATCAATAAACTAAATCAAAATATTGCCTTGTTATGTTCCTAATTAAGGATTAGTAACATCTGATAGAAGTATGTTAATGTTCTATAGGACTCTATAATGAACAATTTATCATTTTTAATGCCCCTTGCATTTGAAAAGATACACTTCACATTATCAATCCAACAATAACAAATGATTAATTTATCCTGTTATGGTTGCTGCATCGATTGCCTATAATTGTTCAATGTTGTTGCCAAATGCAGGAACCAATATCAATAGTCTAAAGCAGCAGCATCCCTTTGTAACTCTGTTACATTTCAACTTAATCAGCCTTGCCCAGTGAAAGCAGCCAGCAACCAGATAGCAGCATGTTCAAATAATTTTTGGGGATAATCAGAATTCTAGAAATAGCAAACAGAGAAATACTTCGCTTAACCTGTACCTAGACTGAGCAACTAGAAATCCTTCATCTGCATATAGCCCAAGTTGAACCATTGATTTAAGTCATGATAACACAATTGTACGTTATATAATTTGCATTATCAAAAAAAGAACAAACAAGTGTAAACAAGGGATCCTCGTAATTTAATGAGAAGAAAAGAACTCCCAAGCTATCAAATAGAGAACTATATATTAACTAATTTTTTTATTACATGAAGAAAAGAAATAACATCCTAGTATGAATTATTGGTTTTAAAATCCATTCAAGAAATGTCTAAAATTCTCAAGCTATGAATCCTAATAATGGAATAATATGCCAAATCCAAAATATACACATATTGGGATTCGTCAGCCCAGTAAAATCCACTAAAGATATACTTAAGGTTTTTAGGCATCATTTGTAAGCAATCACAAAATATTAGAGGAATAAATTTTTTTTATCATATTACTATTTCGCGTTGGTGAAAATACTTGGTTAGCCATGTCATTTCCTAATCGAACAACAGAGCCATGTGAAAGGGTTTCTCAATTTCTAGTGCTGTCATAGAACTTTGAGAGCACCATAAACAAATGGTAGTACAGAACCCTTCAAGAATATAATATTCAATTGCTGGTGAATGAGTAGATAAATGTCGAAGCACAATGTTGACAAGCCAATCCATGGGAATGAAATTAGCCAAGCACATTGAAGTCCCAAACCAACCAGTCATAACTCGTTTGATCTGGAACTTTTACAGTGGCTTTCTTGCATTCACTTTGATCCTACTTGCATTAAGTACAAATTGTGCTTTTTCCAGAGGTCGCATGCTCTCCCAGGTATCCTCAAAGCATCTTGAGAACAAAATAGACTCTTTTTTCTTTTTCTTGGATAATGCTGACAGCACTTCCTAAACCCCAGCAAACAGCCTAGCATCACCCAGCTGACAAATATTTCTCTACAGCTGCGTGGATCTAATACAACCAACAACATCAAATACTAGAGAGGATTTAACGGCCTTCCAGTTTTACCCACAAGAATGTGTACCTAATAAGCTACCAGGAATTGGCAAAAAAAAGGATAAGGTCTTTCTGCGTGTTCGCTGCCAATGTCCAAATTTTAGTCTACCGTCCAATCTAACAAAGCTTCGCCGCTACAGAAAGAGAACAATATTCACACAAAAAGAGCCATCTTTGCTAAATGTATCACATCCAGAATCTAGAAAGTTAAACTCTTCCAAGATTTCTTATTTCTCATCGTACATCATTAAAAAAAACAAAACATCCACTAAGACCCAAACAACGAAAGATTCGATGTCGAACCTGTAGAGGGTGGGATTGCTGGGTTCCAGCTTGATGGCTTGTGTGTAGAGCGCAGCGGCCTTCAGGTAGTTCCCGGCTTTGAAGAACTCATTCCCCTGGTCCTTCAAAGTGGCTCCCCCTCCCGACGACGGACCGCCACCGGCTTCGGCCATCGGTCTCCTTCGAGTTACTTAGGGTTAGGGTTCCAGTCTCGCCCTGCTTTCGACTCTCCGCTCGAAATATCGATGCCCCAAAGTAGACCAAATAATGAAGAGAGATGCTTCCGATCACCAGCAACGACAATTGATTCCCCGCAAAGCTACCTTCATTTCTACTGAAAGCAAAAGCGGGGTCCTCTTGTGGAGCCCGCTGTATATTTCCACGTGTCTATTATAAGATTTTGATCTAATATTTTTTAATATACTAAAAATACTTATAGATCGATCTAATGTATATTTCCACGTGTCTATTATAAGATTTTGGTTTAGGATGTATTAACTAATTCAAAAAGAAAAACAATATCTAATTATAAAATTAACTGAACATATAATTTATCTCCTCGGGTTAGAGTCCTTTTTTACCTTTGAATAGACTCCAATATCAATGCATATAACCAATTTAACCGGTGGAAGTTCACTCGATTAAAAAGTTTAACTTTCAGTTGAATGATTTTAATAATTTATGTTTTTTTATTTTATATTATAACACTAATTTTTGATATAAAGTCAACCGCAATCAGCTTCTTTTTTTTCCTGTGATTCAAGTTTTTCTTCAATCAATAGTTAAATAAATTTAAAGTGGATTTGCTCAATTAAGAACAAAAGATTCACAACTATATAAATATAAATAAATAATTATAATACAAAATTATTCTTTTAATCTCATAAATTTGAATTATTATAGCATATCATACAATTTTTTATCTATTTAGATTTAGGATATACAGGTTCAAAGACAACTAATTAGCCATTGAGGCTTCTTATCGAATATACTCACTCACACTACAAAGCCCATACATTTGATTGAGAGCAATGCTTTCCCTCTCTGCTTCTCACTTGCAACCAAAACCCTACCTCTTCTCAAAACCCTTTCTTAACTCTATCAACCTTGAACCCTCATGATTATGGCAAAAACCCTTGGCAAATATGACATCAGCATCTCATGCTACGTCTCCTCGCTTGTCGACTTCCCAACTCTAATTCTCTTTATCTCTCTCTTTTATCTTACTCATCATATTAGTTATTCTGATTTGTGATACTATCTAATTAGATAAGATATATTATAGATTTAATTATTTATGATTATAATCATTTTTTAGCTAATATAAAAAAGTTCGATTATAATAAGATTTCTTAACAGATAATTTTGATAGAGAGACTTTCATAATTACTTATTATATACTCTATACTCTCGTCTATAAATAGATAGAACCTCATAAGACTTTAAAATGTGACGTGACGTTAAGTTATACATTAAGAGATTATAGATATTTTCTTATCTCATCTTAGTCTCTATTCCAATTCCATCACTAAAAGCGGTCATCTGAAATATAAGAAGAGAGGAGAATGTAAGTTTACTTCTACTTGCAGATCAATATCACTATTTCTTTTAGATTTCATAAAGGTATAAGTTTAACTTTTGTATATTTCAAATCAAACGTTATATAAGTCTTTTTCTAATAGTTGTTAGATTAATTCTGACACTTTTACTGATGTTACCAATAATAAAGATTTATTTTAATACGAGAACTAAAAATGTATGAAATATTCATCATTATAGGTGATCATTTTAAAGCAAAAGCGATAATATTTGGTATTTATCACCTATGCCTATAGATGATTCATTCAATGGATATTGATGATGCATGCTGCGTTCGTATAATTCTAGAAATTTAATTTGTTTACTTAGAATTATTAGGATATTGTTTCTCTTTTAGTGATTGCAAACTCGGTATATTTATGATTTAATAAAAGTTAACTTTTATTATGTATGATGATTTCTATAAAATTAATTTAAATCTTGAGTTTATAATAATCTTATAATCAAATATAGTTTCAATAACTCCTTGAGATTATATATGCTTACATCTGCATGTTAGTCCATGTTCTCTGTTTTAATAAGAGAAAGATATTTTATCACATTTATAAATAACTGGTTGAGATATAACTAAGTATATGTAATTTATTTAAGGTATTATACTATTGATATCTTTAGGAGTATATAAATAAAATCGAGAAATGATTATAAAGAAATGTTAAAGTTATCAAATTCGATAGGAGTGATAAATTTTATAATAAATATGACGAGTCTGATCATAATTTTGGTTTTATTTTTATTTTTTTCTAAGTGAGGTATTCAATATGTCTAACCAAATATACGATAATAGAACATGATTATTGAAAGAAAACAATCATACTCTAAAGATGATTATATATATCTTAATGAGTTAGGAGCATGATGAATTATTATTTAGAATCAATGTAACGAGAAGCCTTAAAAATAATTATGTATATCTTGAACAAGGTTCATAGTAAGTTAATTTCATAATTTTTTTTGAATTATAGATCGGTAGAAAACCTAACTTGAGATAATAACATATTTAGGATTATTCTACACAGATAAGGATTCTTAAATTATATGAAAAAAAAAGATTTAAGGATAATTTTATGTATTTTATTGTTTGTCTAGAAAAATTCAAATGTATACAAATTTTATTGTCCTAATTATAATACGAGAATAGTTGAATATATAGATAAAATTTTATTTACTAGGTGATGTTGGTTTATTATACGAAATTAAAATATTTCTCAGTAGGAAGTTTAAGATAATTGATATGAATGTGGTAGCTTGTGTTATTGGTATTGAGATATTCAGAATTAGATCTAAAGGATTATTAGGACTATCTTATAAACGATATATTTAATATACAATCTTATTTAAATGTCAAAAGTAAAAATTTCAATCAGAATAAATATTTTTTAAAATAACTTAGAAAAAAGTTAAATAAATAAAGTACTTTTTTATGTACGCACAGTTTGAAGTATATTATATGCTAAGCTTATATTAGGTAGATATTTGAGATACTCAATAATAGAACACTAAAAAACTATAAAGAAAATAATGTGATATATAGAGGAGATAGAAAGAATATATACTCACATATATAAAATTAAATTAGCTTAAAATGATGGTATTTTCATATACTGTAAATTACTTTGATCGTAGGAAGTCTATTTTATATTTTATATTTATATTAGTTGGATAGATAATTTACAGAAAAAATATAAAGTAATATATTATTATATTATCAATAATAGAAGTTGATTTTATGACATATTTCAGGGTTATTGATTAAGATTTATAGCATAAAGTACTTGATGATTAGAGAAAATAGTTCAAAAATAATTAATATCAATTAAGAACTTGAGTTATACTATTTTAAATGTTAATTCATTTGGCTTATAATATAAAGTATTTGAAAGAACATATTCTTATAATTGGATTTGATATATTAATACATATTTGAGTTGACATGATAATTGACATTATTGTTTATATAATTAAAGTTATTTATTTGTATTATTTTTTCATATTTATGTATATAGAATATGTATAATATGATTGTCTTGATAAGATAAATTATATGAGGTATTTTATACTATAATATAAAGAGTTAATAGTGTTGTGACATATAGAAGAAAGCATAACATTCATAACATGCTATCGCTATAATATTCATAACATTCATAACATACTATCGCTATAACATTCATAACATTCATGTGGTGTTATTATGTTTATTGACTTATTTTATAAGATTTATACACATGCATAAAATTATTTAAAAAAATTTAGAATCTAATTAAATAAATTATTTTAAATAAAACTTTTATTTTATTTTATTTGATTTTATTTTATTTTAAATATTTGATTATGTAGCTTATCTAATTAGGTAAAATATATTATAGATTTGATTAGATTATGATTTCAGTTATCGACTAATAGAAAAAAAGTCCAATTATATTAGGATTATTTAGAAGATAATTTTAATATCATAATTACTTATTTTGGATCCTATGCTATCGTCTATAAATAAATAAGACCTCGCTCAATACGTGAAATAATGTTAAGTTTACATCGGGACATTATAGATTTTATCTTATTTTCTCTTAATCTCTATTCCAATTCTATCATTTAAAGTAGTATCGTAAAAGATAGGAAGAGAAAAAAAAAATCTAGTTCTCTTTATAGATCAATATTATTGTTTCTTTCGGTGTGTTTCTAGATTAAATAAATTTTTTTAAATAATATTAAAATATACACAATCTTAATCTAATATAATATAATTATAATTTTTATGCAAATCACATCATCTTCTTCTTTTTTTTCATATGAATTAAGTTTTTCTTCAATCAATATTCAAATAAATTTATAGTGGATTTGCTCGATTAAGACCAAAAGATTCATAATGGTCTAAATATAAATAAAAAAATAAAAATAATTACAATACAAAAATATTCTTTTAAACTCATAATATTCCATGGTCAGAATTTTAGTCATTATAGCGGATCGGACTTTTTTGATCTGTTTAGATTAGGATAAACGGGTTCGGGTACAGCTAACTAGCCGTTGTGGCCTCTTATCGGATACACGCACTCAACGCTGCGAAACCCGTTCATGCGACTGAGAGCGCCGCCTTCCCTCTCCGCCCTTCTCTCGCCACCAAAACCCTACCTCTTCTCGAAACCCTTCTCTCTTTCGTATCTTTCCCGACCTCGAACCCTCGCGACCATGGCGAAAACCCTCGACGAATCCGACGTCGGCATCTCCTGCTACGTCTCCTCCCTTGCCGGCTTCCGCGGCATCCTGAAGCAGAGGTCTGTCTTTCGCCCTTCTTCCCAGCCCTAATTCTTTTGATCTTTCTCTTTTATCTGATATTTCTTTATCCAATTAGGTACTCTGATTTCATAGTCAATGAAGTAGATTCCGATGGGAACATCGTTCGTCTCACCTCCTTTGATCTTCCCCCAGAGGTAGCTTCTGATGTTTATGTGTTATTAAGGTTGTTTTGCTTTTGTTCGTACTTATAGGTTCTTTCTCCATTTATCTCTTGGTTTTGGGCCAGGAATTTGCGGAGAAAGTTCAAGAGAATCCTTGTTCCGATGGTAAGGATTACACCCTGGAGATCGAATCGTTTCGGTCCCTTTGCGGCGAGGTTGATGCTGATGCATTGAAGGCTTTTCTTGAGAAGGTTTTGGCCTCAGAAACCGATGCCTCTCCCATTGTGCTTTCTCCCGATCCTGACAAGTCTCATCGAGCGGTTGGTTTCGATAATTTCCACTCTTTTCCATATTTTTTGACGTTTTAAAATATCTTTCATTCTTTCTGTTGCATTTTAGGACGTTCACAATTTCTTCAAGAGGAATTTCAAGTTCTTGGTCACGGATACTGTTGAAGAATCAGAAGGGAGTTCAAAATGCATAAGGGTGAGGTTCTCTTCAGGCAAGGGAGGAGGTATGAGCAAGAGGGGAATGAAACGGAAGGATACCAAAGATGACAAACCATTTGACAGCAGAGGCTCTAAGAACTGGCCAGAGCATATTGAAAAGTTTTTGAGGTTAATTCACATCTTTTTCCCTCATAAGATTATGATCTATTATCAGGCAGTGGGAAATTTTCTGCTATAAACATACTCATTTTAGGCTGTACTATTATTCTTTATATTAGGCAGAGAGAATTTTTGTTGAAATCGTGGTCATTCAAAGCTTTGTTGTTCTTTTTTTTTTTATAAATAATGCTGCAACCAGTTAAAAGCTTTTTAGCCATTTAAAGATAAGACTAAAACAATAAACAATAACTTTTTATGGCCAAGTTGCAAATTGCAATGCATTAGCAATTTTTTTTCTCACATAGTATCCATAGTCTATATGATTTATCATTAGGCGGAGAGAATTTTCTGCTAGAAACAGTCATTTTGAGCTTAATTGTTATACTAAATAGATGATTTATTGAGGAACAGAGAATTTCTTCTAAAGCTGTTGCCATTTAAGCTTTACTCTTCAAATTTTGGAAATATAATGACACAGCAGTCATAAAACTTTTTTGACTCTCTGAACATCAAAAATCTAGAACTGTATTTCGTTTCACTTAAGTTGCAAATTGCAACAGATGAGCCTTTTTTTACAAGACAGCTCTTGTTAATATTTTTTTTGATATGGATTTGATCTAATATTGACAATTTATCATGGACCTAAGGCCTTGATTTGGAAAGTTCAGATTTATATTCATCTGATGGCTTGTCTAGTAATATTACTCTGTATTCCGGTTTTTCTTAACCCATAGTTTCTTTAAAAAAGGATGAAACCAGTCCACAAGGCTCTGGCCAATAGTCGATGTATGCAGTATTACCTCCATATATAGATATTTTGTTTCCGATGGTCACAAGGGAGCAACCCATAGGATTCCTTATGATTGATAATCGTTGCAAGGGAGCAACCCACATTTATGTACAGAAGTTTATCACTTTTACGGTTTTGTTGGATGTTCAGGTTTAATCTTTATAAAGAGAACAAGGACACCCAAGAGGCTTTAGGACTTATTGGAAAGATGCTAGGCGTTCATGTATGTCACCGATTTCATGCCATCTACTTGGTTTACCTCAGTGAATCTTATTGTGCTTTCTTGTTGTTTTTTGAATTTACTAATAACTATCTATTGTTCTTGACAGCAACGATCATTCGGCTTTGCTGGTACAAAAGATAAACGTGCTGTAACTACTCAGAGGGTATCTTTTTTATTCTGTTCTAAAATATTTTGTGTTTTGTCCTCCTTTTCTAATTTACAATCTTGATCATTGCCTGCCTTTTTTGCACTTAGTTCATGATTTTATCTATTGTAGAATTTGCAAGATATTGCCTAGTAATATTGTAAAGTGTGAATGTCTATGTAATTCTTTTTTATAGATTTGATTTTATCAGATTCTCTTAGCTTTTCAACTCACTAAACATTGTAAAACGTTTTTTTTTGCAAGCTTTAGAAGGAAACTTTGCTTTGTATCAAAATCTTGAACTGTATAACAGGACCAGGTACAACCAGTGGCTGCATGTGCATGGCCTATGCTGGCCTGTATCTGTTGGCATTAGAACCGAGCAAATAAATCATGGAAAAAAAAAAAACTAAATTGACCGGAATGTTTGGTTCTCCCTAGTTATTTGTTCAATTTTTGTTCTTGGATATTGAAAAATGAATCACTTTGTTCAGTTGGGGAAAACTATGGAAATCAAACTAGAATTTCTGTACTTAACAAAATTTGTCTGAATTTAATTGGAATCATCCACCTTTTGTATGGATAATGGAGGAGGAATTCCATTTTCATGGCTATAAATTAAATGGTTCAGTTTTGATCTCATTTGGGAAAACTATGGAAATTAAACTAGAATTTCTATCCTTCACAAGATTTGTCTGAAACTTTGAATTTAATTGGGACGGTCCACCTTTTGTATGGATAATAGAGGAGGGATTCTATTTACATGGCTATAAATGAATCCCAGAATTTTGTATTCCCATTGTTGATCCCAAGGACACAAGCATTGTCATATTCTCCATTATCGACGCATATTTGTTCTCTCTGTCACCTATATTGTGAATAAGCCATCTTTGATGATCTCAAACTTGCGATATTTTGTTTCTTTCCCATTGACAACTTATCCTCATCAATTTTGTATCTTTAGCAAACCTGCTCAATGACCTACTATCCTTTGTTGTTGATTAATCAACTATATACACTAGTCTTTTCCTTTGCAACCTCTGTATTTTATTTGCTTTGACATTGGCACAGCCGCACCTCAAGGAACTGATGGAACTGCACTGACATCTTTCTCCTTGGTTTCTGGCTTGTGGTAATGGGGAGCAAGATCACCATTGGCATTGTGAAGGTGTTTAATTCATTTATAAGCATCATGAACCAAGATGAACTGGAAAATTAGGTTCAGTTTCATTTTTCTACTTCAATTCTGCCCGTTCGGTAGTAATTGAAAACTAAAGGGTTTGTTTACAACTATGCCAAACAGAATACAGCCTATTGTAGCTGGGCAAAGCTTTTGCCAGCTTATCCCCATTGGCACATATTGTCTGTTAATTTTTTGGGCATGCTATTGAACATAAAACCTTCGATATTTAACTATAATTAGTGGCTTATTGTAGAATAATTACTGAATGAATGCTGTTTTCCTTTATTAGGTGTATAGTTTCATAGTTTTTCTAATGAAATACTTATTTTGACAAAATGGCAAGGAAATTCAGAGAAAATGAAATGGAAGATCCAGATGAGTTGTTGATTATCTTGATCTCGTTCGGTGCTGTAGCCCAGTTGTTGTCGCTGCAACTCATCTATCATTGCAGCTCGTCCGTCATTGTGCAGCTTATCTAAATCCTAAACCTGTTCCACTGCCATAGCTCTATCTATTGCTGTAGTAGCTCTGTCCTCCGTCAACGACAACCTCTTCGATTGCTTTCATTCGCCGCCTTCACACGCTCTGTCTGACGTTGTTGCTCCATCCGCCGTCATCAATAATGTCGTCTGCTGCCTTCATTCGCCGCTGCAGCTTCGTCTAATCTCGTTCGCAGTTGCAGTTTCATTCACGCCCTCTGCTTCCCCCACCTTTCTATTAATTAAACTGCGAACGAACGAGCAACAACTTGTTTGGAGCAGTTTAAATATATTTGTTGTATCTACAACACCATGGGAAATATGCACTTTGATTTATGAATGAAACTTCCTTAGCTTTTACTTAATGATGTCTTAGAGCAGCAAAACATTCGTAGTTAATAAGATGCTTTTGGAGCAGTTTAATTCTAACATAGGTCTTCATAAACATGTTTAGCATATTTCTATTTAGTTGTATATTATTTTAATTATAATATTCTGGAGGACCTCTCTTTGCTCGGGCTGTGCCTTGGGCGTTTTGGGACCTTAGTGTTTTCTGACGCCTAGCGCTTTTAAAATTACTGATTTCATGTCATCATTCAATTTGGTGATGCATTACATGTCAGAAGGAGCAGGTGCAAGTCCTCCAACATAGTTATTTTTACAAAACAATGATAACGCATTTTAGAGGTTTGCATCTAATATAATGCAAAACTAGGAATCTAGTTCTTCTCTTGTCTAATGATAATGCATGTAAAGGTTTGGATGTAATTTAATGTAAAACTAGGAAGTAAGTCCTTGTTTGTCCAATTATAGTTAGTAGTTGAACTTTTTGACACGTACATAAATAATGTCTCGTGGTTGAAATATTTGTATGTGTAGTGGATTTCTATTGAGGTTGAAATTCTGTATGTGTTATAGATTTCTATTGAAAACATTATATTAAGCAAACATGCCTTGTTGTCCATCACGATTACTTCCTAATTTCTTTTAATTAAGTTGTTACTCTGTTGCTTGCTTGGTGCATATGATTCTTAAAAATTATAGTACTTTTATTGCATGTTTGGACCCACTTCATGAGTTTGTATTGTATTTAACACAATACTTTTCTGCTACAAATAGTAAATATGAATCTTATTTATTATGTGATTTTCATGTTATCATTCAATTTGGTGATGCATAACATTGTCACAGACTTAATTGGAATTGCCTAAGTTGTGAGGCATCCTTGCGTTATCCGTTCGCAAAGGGTCAACTTAATTGCAATCTCACTCAGGTTCCAAAGGACCTGTAAAAGAGCAAATTAATTAGTTCGAAAACGAGCGACGGACAAATCCTGACGTTTCGCAAAGAGGGCAGCTTTACAAGTAATTCAACAAACACTTGGTGTGCAAGAGAGAAAAGAGAGGAAGGATAAAACAAGGATTTTAGAAGGCAAATAAATAGTCACAAGTCCGCAAACGACTACTCACCGGGTGTTGGGCGTGTTGGCAAGTTCCCGTAGGCTTAACGTGTAACTTATGAATCCAATCAACGCTCAATACTATTCCAAATCCTCATCCAGTCAGGTGCCACCCGGGGGGCTTTAGGGTGTTGAGATGGCTGACTTTTTTTCCGCACTGCAGCTTGTAGAAAATATGTTGTGACATGCGAAAACTAACCCATTTTGGGGTAGCTTTGCTCATTCTGGTGAGCAATCATTCTGTAGCCTTGCAAATTGTTCATACTCACAGTTTTCAAGTAAAAACACATAAAAACAAGGCAAAACATGCTGGTAAACATATGTACAAGCAAACAAAAGTGACGAACGGTCCGTTAACGAAGGTGATGTGAGTGCGCAACGATTGTCTGTGACATTCTCTCCTACTTAAATTGTCGACGCTCTCGTCGACACTTGTTTAGTAGGCTTTGATGATTACTTTGTGTTACAGGGCGTCTTTAGGCTCCTAACTGGCTGTTGTTCGGGGAAGCGTTCGCCACTTCACCAAGTAGTCGATCTACTTTGCTTCGTTGAGTAGCTTTGTCTTGTGATCCATTAAAATAACTTCAACTCACTTTTCGTAGATGGTGGGGGGTAGTTGAGTTGGAACACTTCGAGAAGCATCTTGCAGATTTGGGTGGTAGGCTTTCAAATTGCTTGCGTGGAGGACATTTTGAATTTTGAGCCACGCAGGCAGCTACAACTTATATGAGACATTTCTTACCCTGTTGATAATTGGGAAGGGTCATTCATACCCGCGCACTAGTCCCTTTGCACTTTATGCCTAAAGAACTAGAGTTATGTTAGTTGGAGCTTCACCAACTCAAGTCGTCGTTTTTAAACTCCTGTGGTTGCATTCCCAGATCTGCCCACTTCTTCATCTTTTTGGTTGCCTTCTCCAAGTAAGCCCGGGCAATATCTGCGTTTCGATATCATTCTTTTGTAAAGTGATATGCTGACAGGGTACTCCCAGTATAACCTATTGCTAAGGTATGAGGAGTCGACGACTGCTATCCTGTAATGATCTCGAAGGGGCTCTTGTTGGATGTAGAGCTCCGTTGCAAGTTGTAGGAGAATTGAGTTATGCCTAACAGGTTCACCCAATCCCATTGGTTATCACTCACGTAATGCCAAAGATATTACTTAAGGCGTGAATTTATTCTTTCAATTTGGCCATCCGTTTATGAGTGGAGGCTTGTGGAAAAGTATAATTTAGATCCTAACAATTTGAACAGCTTAGTTCAAAATCATCCTAAGAATCGCACATCTCGATCACGCTGATGATATTGTGTGAGACTCACCAATATTTCACCACATTCTTCATCAACTTGGTCGCCCCCTTCGTTGAGCAGCATAGGGGTGCAGCAATGAATGTTGCATACATTGAAAAACCAATCAACCACCACATGTATTGATCCGGGTCCGTTATAGCCGATAAGTTTGATATGAAGTACAGGAAAATGCTCTCCCATAATCTTTCTGGTACGGGCAATGGCTCCAAAAGTCCCATCGGCTTTCGCTACTCTTCCTTATCTTGTTGGCAAGTAAGGCATGTCTGAATATATTCCTCCACATCAGTCCCTATCTTCGACCAATAGAAAGCCCTCTCTATGAGAGCCAATGTTCGGTGAATACTTGGATGTCTTGCCCAAAGGGAATCGTGACACTCTCGATAGTTCATGCCTCAAATTATCCGCTCAAGGAATATAAATTCTATTCCTTTTGGCATAGATGAGTCCCTCTTGGACCCAAAGTCGTCGTGCGTTGTCTTCTTTGATTAGTTGAATCAGTGTTATTGCTTGGGGATCACTGTACAGTCCATCCTTGATCCTGGAAGGGAAGTTGGAGTGCAGCACTTCCTTAGCCTTCACCTTCTACTTGTATGACATTCACCAGCTCCACTTTCTTAACTCAATGCATTGACCATGACATTTGCTCTTCCGGGCTCAATGCACTCGCAACATCTTCGTCAATGAACCGTTCGTCGCTTTTGTGTGCTTGTACAAATGCTTGGCAACGTGTTTTATCTTGGTTTTGTGTGTTTTTGCTTGAAAATTGTGAGCAATAACAGATTGAGTGTTGTAGAATGACCGCTCACCATGACAAGCAAAACTGCCTTAAAATGGCTCCGTTTTCGCATGCCACAACTTCTTTTCTGCAGACTGCGATGCGGTGCAAAATGCCAACCATCTCAGCACCCTGGAATCCACCCAAGTGGCACCTTGCTGGATAGGGGTTTGGGGTAATGTTGGGCGTTGATTGGATTTCACAAGTTCGCATGTTAAGTTAACGGGAACTTGCCATCGTGCCTGACACTCGGTGAGCAGTCGTTTGTAGAATTGTGACTGTTCGTTTATCGACTTGCGACTGTTCGTTTGCCTTATAAATTACTTGTTTTCTCGTTCCTCTCTTTTCTCTCTTGCACACCGAGTGTTTGCTAAATTGCTTGTAAAGCTGTTCTCTTTGCGAGATGTTGAGACTTGTCCGTCGCTCGCTTTCAAACTAATCAATTTGCTTTTTTACAAGTCCTACGGAACTTGAGCGAAGTTGCGACTAGGCTGACCCTTTGCGGATGGATAACGGAGGGCGTCTCATGACTTAGGCAATCATGACTAAGTTCGTGACGTTGGCGTAAGGGTGCTTCACGACTTAAGCAACTCCAGTTAAGTCCGTGACTTTGGCGCAAGGATGCCTCACGACTTAGGCAATTCTAGCTGAGTCTGTGATATTGCCGCAAGGGTGTCTCATGATTTAGGCAATTCTAGCTAAGTCCGTGATAGAATGGTCCATTGATGAAGGTGCTGTTGTTGCATGACGATCGTCCGTGACAACATGTCAAAAAGGAGAAGGTGCATGTCCTCCAAGATAGTTATTTTGGAACAATGGTAATGCATAATAGAGGTTTACATGTGTCAGAAATATTATGATAAAATTGCAGCTTGAAGGAAGTGCTAATGCTTTCTGATTTAGGCTTATTTTGTTCAGTGACCTTTTTTCCTTTTTAAATAAATGTTTTAGAATAGATGTTTCAAGAAATTTTTATGGTGATGCTTACAAAGATTGATGTTGAATGTTCTGGGAAAAATATCTTGTTTGATTAGGTTACCATATTCAAGCAGCATGCGAAAAGGTTAGCTGAACTTAACAGCAGACTATTTGGTGTTAAAGTAGGAGATTTTTGGTAAGAGCAGTGAGGTTCTGTTTTCTCATGATTGTTGTAGCATTATGATGGTGATACAATATAGGTGATCATGGTAATAGTTATGGAAAGGAAGGGCTTGTTCTTGGCCAGCTTGCAGGAAATCGTTTCACAATTACTTTGAGGTACTTTTTGGTTCTTATAGCTTTATATGGTATTAGGATGTTGTGGTCCTTTTTACAGCTTCCTAGGTAAATTTTTGAATATATATACTAGAACTACTAACTGACATATAATTTCTAGAGCCGTTGCTGCAGATTGTAAGGACACCATAAAAGCAGCTGCAGATGGTTTACAGAGGAATGGGTTTATCAACTATTATGGTTTACAGGTAACGTCTCCAGTCTAACTATATGTTAAATTGATACATTGTGGCTTTCTTGAAATGCTTTCATGTGAGGCTCAACTTACATGTTGTAACTGTGGTATTATATCAGCGTTTTGGAACTGGTTCTGTGCCAACCCATCTTGTTGGAGCAGCTTTACTTCGGGGGGAATGGAAAGGTGCTGCAGCTCTGATTCTTGATCCCAGGGAAGGAGATATCCTTGAACTAAAGTTCCGCTGTACTCATTATACTTTACATTTCATAAGTGTTCTCTTAGTATCTTGTTTCTTTATCCTTGACACTGTTAAAACAACGCCCGATCACAAGAGAGGCACGGGAATATTATAAAGAACATGGTGATGTTGATTCAACACTGAAGAAACTACCTCGTTATCTGGTTGCTGAGAGGGCTATTGTGAGTTTTCTGGAATTCTCTGTTGTATAAATGACCTCTTGCTTCCATACACTTCACATTAGTTCTTGCAATTTGAGTTTTACCTAATCTTACTAATTTTATTACATTACTAAATCCACTGCCATTAAATAGCAATAAACACTGGTTTTCATATGCCTCTTTATAACTCTTGAGGAATCTTTGTTGATTTCCTTAGAAAAGTTGTCTTTACAAGCACTTTGAAGTTTTTGCAATTGATTGATAGTGTTGATATACCAGAATCATGATTTAATTACCAGACTTTGTATAACTCAAGCCTAGACCGAACTTTGGTCTGTACCTAACCCTATATCTGTCCTCTATTCTTGAGGAATGATAGCAAAAAATTTTCAGTTATATGTGCTTTCTTTCATCTGATACAATAGCCTATCAAACTTTTATTGAATGGGTATGAAGAGAATATTTTGGTTATATGATTTTATTTTGGACCTTTATAGTTTCATTTCTTGTGATTTTTATGGTTTTTTTTGCTTATAATAGGAGTACCTATGGCATTTCAATTTTACAATAATTGTATTTACGATTTTGGCATTTGAAACTCTTTGATTGGAACTCTTGATTGCTGACAGCCTGACCTTGTTTTGTTTTTTTTAAATGATTTAGGAGAAGTACTATCCTCATAACTTTCTTTCATTTCTTTATAGTTATTTGTTTTTAATTTTGCCAAATGGAATTCTTCATATTCTTGATAAGGACTTATTAGTAGTTTCTTGCATGGAATTTTTGTAAAATATTTATTATTAATTTCTTACATTGTAGATGTTAACATATTCATAGCTACTTTTGAGATGAATGATTGACGTTGTGAAGCACTCAATATTCTAAGATTGCATTTGGGAACACATTTGTATTTCAAACATGCATTTGGAGAAAGGGTTTTGAGTGGATGTGCAGTTGGAGAATGCTTAAGCCTTAAAGTGTTTGGTAAACAATAACGTTTTAAATGTGCATTAATGTAAATGTAAGTGTTGTTTGGTAAAACTATATTTCAAAAGTTCATTGAATATTATGTGACAAATTTACTCCTCTTAACATATTTAATATTTATTCAAAAGTAGATACATATTTTTTATTTAAATTAATAAGTAACTAAATAAAAATAAATAAATGTTTATATATAATCTTACAAAAAATTTATATGGTCCAGATATATAATAAATAAATAATATAATCATACAAATGAATATAAAACAATTTTTAAAATAAATAAATAATTATTTTATATAAGACATAAATCATATTGATTTCTCACTATAGTGACAACATTGTGATTGTAGATAGAATCATATGGTACTTTGGCATTTAAAAAGTTACATTATCATCCTGAAAATATTGAAATGTTAATGCTACCCTAAAGTAGCATCAACATTTGAGCATTTTGGATGCAGCATCTAGGCCAAATGCGATTTGAAAAAAGTTTACCAAACACCGCTTCACTTTTGAAATGTGCATTGGATCCTCAATGCACATTTCAAATGTGTTCCCAACTCTTAACAGTGAGATCTTTACTCCGTTGACTCGGGCCCTTTTCTCACTCCCTTTTTGGAGTATGAGCAGGTGGCCCTCGGACGGGAGAAGATCTTGAGACCACTAACTCATAAAAACATCTTGGATAAGAGCTGCTTTTCTTCAAACAACCAAACATATAATTTTGTTCATATTTTTTTAAATAGGTTGCATATTGTTTTCTTATGTGTAATTCTTATTAGAAGTTTGTTAAAATAAATTCTTATTAAAAAGCTTGCTACAAGTTCCTTGGTACTTCCTTGGTGCTTCTAAGACAAACTTGACATAGTGGAGAATTGTCAGTGGTCATGCCTCTGTTGGTAATAAAAAGATAATAATGTTGCCTCTGGCTTGTGGCTTACTATTTACGGTAGAGGTAAACCATTTGCTGAACTTTATTTGTGCTTTTTCATGTGTAATTTGACCCCCTTTTTTTTTTTTTTTTCCGTTTTTGATCTACCAGCTTCAATGTTTGAAGAAGTCCCCTGGCAACTACCTGCAGGCACTAAAGGCTATTCCTAGAACATTGAGAATGATGTAGGTGTTTGATTCTAAATTGTTGCAAAAGTTTAACTTTCTTTTCCTGAGAGGTTTCCTGGAGCCTATGACCAAAAAATGTGCTATAAATGATTTATAAATAACAATTTTGCTCAGAATGAATACTACCAACTTATTAAGGTGCTCAATACCAGTCTGTTACCAGTATAGTCATGGTTCAGGTTGGTAGTGTACTGATACCGACCACTTTTACAACCATAGGATCATCGACACTGTTTTAATATGTAGGAACATGGTACTGCTAATGACCATCATTGGTACTATCCACATTGCTATCTTCACTAAGAATCTTAGGCAGACCCATATTAGTGCGGAGAAGAGGTCTCATAACCCTCTTGCAATCACACCTAGATGGTCAACTGGGTCCATGGAGTGGCTTTTGGTCCTTCCAATCCCATGACTTTTAACCCTGGTGGATATCTTCTCTCGTATGTGATAAAATATGACAAATATCTACACAGAATTTATGGTCCAAATGGGCGACACATCACCATGCGGCGTTCCTAATTTTCTTTTGCCACCCACCTCGACCAATCATATTGTGTTGTTTTTTCGTTGGACCAATGAAGATTTGTTGTTAACCCTCCTTAAAAGGCAAACAATAGGTCATGCTTTAAATAAAAAGAATACCCTCCTTAAGGGTCATTTCATCATCTAGTATTCATCAATCTGAGTTATTAATGCTTTCTACAGTTTTAGTGGATACACCCTACCATATTTTTTTACTAAGTTTGACAGTCTACGTTAAATGAACTTGATGGATCTCTAGCTTTATTGAGCAACAAATCCTTCTGATTATTAGTGCTCATAACTACATTTTTGTTGAATTTGTCTCATCTTGTATAATTTGATCATCAAATGGTTTTGACTTATTCTCCTTACTCTTTATCTCTCTTTGGTAATGCATTGCAGATATAAATATATATATTGTAGTAAACGTATATTAGCTTCTCCAAGTGTCCATATGCAAACCATCAATTTTTTGACTCAAAGGATAAGGTGGGCCTAGCACACCTGCAAGACATTTCTTTAAATGAGGCATGCATCATTCAAAAGGTTCCTATAATGCAAATAGGGAAACCCTTGCGCTGGACAAGTCTTGAGGTATATCAAGATCTTATGCATGATGTCAAGATGAGAGGCACAAAACATTTTTGCTTTATGCAAATATAACAATTTGGGTTCCATAAACCTTTTTAACACAGACATTTCTTAGATTAAGATGGTTCAATTATTACCTTGCATTTATCAGATAACTTGTACTTAATTAAATTTTTAACTCTACCTTTTAGGAACAATGGAGTCATTTTCAATATCTGACTCTAATTTGTTTATGGCATTGCAAATGATAAGTAACACACCTTAAACTTTGGTATGGTAGTGATGTACCAGACCCACTTATCAAAGGTTGAGAGATCGAAACCTCACATGATATATTTTTGCACCTTAAATATTGGTCTAGTGGTGGTGTGCCAGATTCACTTATCAAGGGTTAAGGGTTTAAAACCTCATTCGACATATTTTTACATATAAAGTATTGGTTGTGTACCAAACCCATTTACCAAAAAGGTTGAGGGTCCGAAACCTCATCCAACATATTTTTACATCTAAAATATTTGTTTGATGGTGGTGTACTAAGCCCACTTACCAAAGCTTGTGGGTTTGGAACCTCAACCGATATATTTTGTGCCCAAAACATTGGTCCAGTGGTGGTGTACGAGACCCACTTACCAAAGGGTGAGGGTCCGAAACCTTATCTGTTATATTTTATTACTTTAAACATTAGTCTGGTGGTGATGGATCAAACTCACCAAAGATTGAGACCTCAAAACCTCATCCGACTAATTTGAAAATGCCAACTAGCTTAGCTAGTGAAAACTTTTATAGTTTATTGCAAGATCCTAAGCTTGAATCCTGCCATCACCATTTATCATTTGTGAAAAAAGAAAAAGGTAACTAGTCTTTTTTGGTGGTGAAGCTTATGATAATAAAATGTTGGACTAAGTTGATGGCCTATAACATTTTATGTTCATTTAATTTTATCATTTTATCCAATATGAAGTTGTATCACAATAATTTCTTTACTAGTCATATGGAGATCCCTAGACATATGTTTATTGCATCATTAATCAATGATCTGGATGAAGGGCTCATGATGCCCAGGATGTGCCTTGATGATCTAGTCTCTTGCAGTTTATATCATGATTATCATCTGATACAGCAATAACCCATTTGCAGCCTCTCATCAGAAAACATATATAGGCTCCATGGAAACACTAGTCTTCACTCTATAATTCCATAATTTGGGAGCCAAAATCTTTTTCACCACCTTTCACTTGCCTGTGATCTTATATCAGGATGCTTCTAAACTCATCTATGTTGATAATATTAATTAATATATTAACTTTTGCATCTTAAAGTCATCTACGATGTATGCAACAGGGTATCAGCCAATAGCCTGTGCAGGATGAGCCTTGAGTGAAGCTACAAAAATATCTTTGAGATTTTCTTTGACTTGACATTTGAACTTTTCTATTCCACTAAATCTAGATGTGAAGGTAACTGTTAGATATGGGAGGATAATTATGTTGCATAGAACTTACATATAACCCTTCTTTCTTCCTCTATTATTCCCCCTCTTTTTCTTTTACCTCCATATTACTCAATTAATGCTAGATCACTATTCTTGTTACTGAGCTGATAGGCTTGGAACAATCTTTTTCTCCTATATCTAACCCATCTTCCGCCAATTTGTTTCTCAAGAATATTACATTGCTGTCCATTCCTCGTTCCCTGTTAATTTTCCCTGTAGCTTCACATTTTTGTCGTTCATCTTTTTCTTCATATACCTTTGTTCTGCATCCTTTCCACAAAAAAAATAATTTTAAATGTTGTTATTTGTTATATTTAAATTATTGTTTATTTTGTGCTTTTAGTATGCTAATAATTATTATTAATACGTGTTGATTAAAAAGCTTTTATGTGTTGATCAGGATTTAAAAAGGTCCTGATAGCAGAGAATAACTAGCATTTTGTGGTGTCATAAGAAGTTTATATGGCCACAGTATAGGAACAATATGTGCTTGGTGAACCAGAATATTGTTATTACACTAGACTATTAAGTTATTATGATAAGTTGTTTTCTAGTATCTTGTACAATATTGTTTATCTTTGTCGTTTTTTATTCATATACTTCTATATTTTAGTTTATTATCATTGTTTTAATTGTTTTTAGTACACTTCTTTTATTCATACAGGTATGTGCATAGCTACCAAAGTTATCTATGGAACCATGCAGCTAGCATGAGGGTGCAGAAATATGGTATGTTGCCTCTTTTTCAAGGCTTTGATTGCCGCTGAAAGGTTGTCACAGCGTAAAAGTTTTTTAATGTTTAGAGTCGTAAAGAAACTTGAAATCAATTGAAAGATATGAAGATATTAGGGGTAAAATCAAATAGTTGGAGCCTGTTCTTTCTACACCAATCAGTCAGTCTTAATGGGACAAAAAGGTCTCACTTTTGTCATAAAAGCAGGTCATTGCTCGGGTTAGTTCATGCTAGCATTTGGGGTATCACCCAAAACATCTCATGCCAGTTGGTTTCCTAACTTGAAAAGGGAGATCAGCTGAGACAAGTCATGTCGTAAGTATAGAGCTTTACCTTGTACTAAATGCTTGGGGGATCTAATCGGCCCAGATGTTATTTAAAATTTTAAAACTTGTTGGTATTGAGTTAGTGTGTAGCTCTTTTATTTGCTAATTGTTGAATATCTACCCATCTCATTGTTGAGGCCTTCATCATCTTGATGCCATCTCTCATCCAAGGACAGGTTGAAAGACAAGGATGTGGATGTAAAAGACGATTATAGGCTATATGCATTAGTTTTATGTTTAATCATCATTTTTGTGTTTTGGCTTTGCCGATTTACAATTCTGCACTACCAACATAGTTGTGTGTGCTTGTTTATGCTGGTATCACCTAAATTTTTTGTGCTCATCCGACATTATTTTGTTATGGTTGTCATATTTATTGTCCGTCGACTTTTTTTTGCTCCTATTTCCTAATTCTTCTTGCTTTTTTTGTTTCGATGGTCTCTGCCTTAGTCTCTAATCTGCTACCATTTTTCTTATATGCTCTTAATTTTATTTCTTATCATCAACTATTTATTTTATATTTTTCAGTTCATCTAATATAAACAATGGAGATTATATTCACTTTGTATATGGCCTTTGGAATCAAACCAGGGTTATATCCTTCGTTATGAGAATCTTTAGTGAACAAGAAAGAATGACATAACACTTTTTTGTCGTGAAGAAAATTTGGGTAAGCTTGAGATATTATTAGTGCAGATCATATTGGGATGGCATGATGGATATGGATTGTGGTTATTCAAACGCAAAATCCTTTTTGCTTACCTTATCAAACTTTGTTTATGCAACTAAATAAATAAAAAATCTTTGTCTAGCTACCTAGTCTCTTGGAATTCTTGGATTAGATGCATTCAATTCATGAACTGTGTAGAACAACATGTTGATTTCTACTTGTGATTTATTTAACATAGGAATGGCAAACAGTTGTTACTCAAATCTCGTGGGGGATACATTAATCGTCTTTTGAGTGGCTAGATAAACGAAAACACTTTATTTAAGTAAAAAAATTAAAGAAAAGTTGTGTGTACCAACAGGACGTCTGATGCAACTCGGTCTGATTCAAGTTAATAATTATTAAATCTATTTGATTGTTAATGAAGACTTAATTTGAGTCAATTTATGTTCAGGTTGAGATTTTGATTCTAGTCAATTTGTTATATATGTTACTATGTTCTGGGATCAGAATGCGTTAAATTTGGACCCTGCTTGTAGTAGGCTTATGCAGGATAGGAAGGGGCAGACAATTTATTGTTAAAAGAGGTAAAATGCAATTGTTTGTGATGACGCACAACAACCTTGTCAAGACAGCTGAACTCGCTGTTGTTCCTGGTGGTGAAACAAAATCAGCAAATCACCACCCTCTCTGAAGAACTCCACCAGATCCACAACCGGGTCAAAAATCTTGAAGGAAAGACAGGAGTGTCAACAAACCCCCTGTATAAATCGGAGATTGAGTCCATCAACGCCAAGCTCAAAAGTATCCAAGATATACAAAGGAGTCACCCTCCAAAGGAGACCCCCTCCGGAGCTATTAAAGTTTTTGAGGATCCTTACAACATCCTCCGCAAATTATAAATGGCGTCAAGACCCAGGATTTCTGGGAGCACTACCAGAACCATGGTAGCTGAACCAGGGACACCCCTGGTTGATGATCAAATCCGGGAATACCGGAATGCGGCCCGAGCCGCATATGAAGCGCAGAGGGTTGCCAGACGCACTGGCAACATTATTGGACGTATCGTTGGACGACAACCAAGGGAGCATACCCTTGCAATGGTCGTGGACCCCAACAGTGAGCTGGAGCGCTCACTGGCTCACCGGGCACGAACAATACCCGCTGAAGTCCTTTACATGACCCAGCGCGGTGAGCCTACGAATCGGGTCTACCGGAATAGAACTGAGGAAAGGATGCTCGTGACTCAAGGTCAGCAAGATAGGACCTTCATCCTTCCCGAATCATATGAAGCATTAAGAGAAGCTGGATACGAGTACATCCATCTTGGAGTACTCCAGGTGCGGATTCAAATTATGCACCGATCTTATGCTGGTACAATGGCGCTAGTGGTCTTTCGTGACACTAGATGGACACAAGAAAATGCTGAAGACCGATCTATCATAGCCGCCATGGAAGCTGACCTTTCCCAAGGACATCAGCTTATTTATGTCATCCCGGATATAATGATGACTATCCGAGACTTCTACCAGCACATCCAGATTAGCATCCTCACAAAAGGCTATGGAGGATTTCAAGGAGAAGCAAATCTCCTTATTACCAGAAGCTGCCGGTGCAGACTAAGCAACGTTCCTAACGTTGGCTTCCAGTACAATATACAAAACGTCGTGGAATTCCTGAAGTCCAAGGGTGTAAAAGCCCTAAATGCGACGAAGATAAGCACCAAGAAGTTCCAAGGAGGAGAATGGAACATCCGACCATCGGAGGTGGTGGTCCCTATGCAGCCAACTCGTATGATAACACGAGTTAATTATGATTCTTCAAGAAATATCAGATTTGGGGATTATGAAGCTAGTACATCATCAGCCGCCCCCACATATACACAAGATGGTGACGAGGAGGAAGCGCTTGGTGACATCCACCAAGTAAATATGATCACTATCATTGAAGATGACACTGAAGATGACTACCCACGGTTATCAGCTTTAGAGCGAATTCTCGCTCCAGAAAGCATGGTGGGAGAAGAGGACACGATTGCCGAGTTTTTAGGCAATTTGTCCTTAGATTCCTCAACGGATGAGGAATTCTATGACACTTATGATGCTCCACTAGAAGAAGATGAATATGACGGGGATAATGATTCTGAAGTCAGCACCCCGAGGAGCAAGTACAACATATTCGCCTTTGAAGACGAATATCCAAAGCTTCAACAGTTGGAGAGCCTGGTCCTCTCTACAAACGAATCGGCCATCAGTAATTACAGGCCTGGAGATGTTGATATGGCTGGCGTAGGCCCTGGCTACGCACCAGCAACTGGGACAGCTGGCTACACTGGAGCCAGTTCATCTGATTTCCCATACCCAAGAAGACCAAGGAAGTGGGATAACAACTCTGAATGGTTCAATCTTCCCACTGCTAATGCGAGGCAGGCTTCAATATTCGTTATGCCTCAGGATTTCGACACAAAAGTCTTCGAGCGATGGGAAAGCTCGGTTCTTCTCCACATGTCCGACAAAGCATTTGAAGATCCACAGGACAAACTGACTTATGTGGAAAATCTACTAGGAGAATCGGAGAAGAAAATGTTTATCACTTGGAGGATGAAGTTCACAGCCGAATATGAAGAGATGAAGAACAATGCGCTCGGCTCAAACGGAACTCAAAATATCCTAAACCAAATTAGGATGATATTCTTTCTGGAGAATCCTCAAGTTGGAACGACAGACACTCAGGACGCGGCATACAAAACCCTCAAACAGCTGGTATGCACTGAGATGTCGGGCCCAGCAATTTACAGGTATCTAAATGACTATTTTCATTTAGCCGCTAAATCTGGTAGAGCATGGGCATCAGAGGAGCTCTCTAACGAGTTCTTCACAAAGCTTCCAAGAGGACTGGGAGATAGAGTTGAGAAAAAATTCAAGGAAAGGTATCCTCACAACTCTATTGGAGTAGCGCCAAGAATAACCTTCACTCGGAATTACATGAAGGAAATCTGTCAAGAGGCCGTATTCCAAAGTCAGTTGAAGAAATTGGACTTCTGTAGAAATACTCCAGTCCATGGACTATACGGCAAAGACAAGGCGTATGGAAGAAAGTATGGGGTCAGAAAGAGCACCACATACAAGGGAAAACCTCACAAGTCTCACGTGAGGATCGACAAGAAGAAGCACTTGGCCATGAAAAGAAAAGATTGCAAGTGTTTCGCCTGCGGAGATATCGGTCACTTCGCATCAGAGTGCCCGAATCCTAAGAAGCTGATGCATCGGGTTCAGATCCTACAGTCCCTTGAGCTTGAAGACGGGATTGACGTAATTTCCGTAGGATTTGATGAGTCGGATGTCTCTGACATCTACTCAGTTTCTGAAGGCGAAGACAACTATCAGTTCAATAATGAAGATTTTGAAGTTGTCGGCCACGATGTTTTCATGATGACGGTTGAAGAAAGGAATCACCTAGTGCCAACCACGTCAGTCTGGAGATGCGCGATGAAAGTAACCCAAGCAGAAAAGGACTGCCAGCATGAATGGACCTTTGAAAAAGAAAACATGGAAAGCTGCAGGGCATGTGGATCTACAGCCCTCAAAGAAAGCAGAGCTGACTGTACAAAGTGCAAATTGGTGATCTGTTCCATGTGCAAGCCCTATTATTATAAGGATGCGCCTATTCCCACTCAAAAGAGAACCGAAACAAAGGAGCAGGAGGGATGGCATGAAATGGCTCAGAAATATATAAGAAAGGCTGTTAGGGCAGAATTAAAGAATGATGACCTTGAGGAAAAACTGAAATCAGCAGAAGAGCAGATAGAATTCTACAAGGAAAAGGAAAAAGAGGCAAGAAAAACTCCCATTTCTAAGGAAGACCAAAGGAAAATGGAGTTTCTAGAAAGAGAAAATGACTTCTACAAAAGATTGGAGCTAGAAGCAAGGGAAGAGCTCCAGCGGTACAAAAATCAAGCTGAAAAGGAAAAAGAAGCCATGAGGAAAGATTCTGAAGAAAAGGTTCGCATACTTGAAAGACAAGCTGATGAAGAAAAGGAGGCCATAATATCAGCCTCTCAAGAGGAGTTTCGCCTGTACAAAATTCAATCTGAAGAAGAAAAGGAGAATCTTAGACAAGAAATTCTGGCAGCATACAGAAAAGAAAAGGAGGATCTTAAAAATCAAAGGGCCAGAGAATCAGAAGCAGCAAGGCTCGAGATCCGAGCCCTGGAAAAAGAAAATGCTGAATTAAGGGTAGCAATGGAAGCCCTTAAGCAAGAACGAAAGGAGACTGCACAGGAACCAGCAGAGGTAATTGAGCTGGTAAATAACGTTGAAGAACACTTGGTTCTTACTGGGCAGCAGAAAAATAATCTCCTCAACATCAAGATTACTATGGAGATTAAGGAAAAGAAGATCACTATGAACGCTATCCTAGACACAGGAGCAGCAATTTGTGTCTGTGATGGACAAATGGTCAACGAATACTTCAGAAGACCATCATTGATGAACGCGTTCATCAAAGGAGTTAATGGGATCACAAATGTCAAAGAGATCCTAGAAGAAGGGAAGATCTGGATCGGCAATCAATGGTTCAGGATCCCCAGAACATACGTCATGCCCCAATTATCTGAAGGCCTTCATTTCATCATTGGAATGAATTTTATTCGGGCAATGGAAGGAGGAATACGGATCGAGCAAGGAATTGTAACCTTCTACAAGATGGTTACGCAAGCCCAGGCGCCTCCTATGGTACACGATATCTCTTACCTCGAAGAATTAGAATTAGAGTTGCCAATTTATTATGATATTTGTGCAACTAACCCCTCCGGAGGAGAGATCAACAGCGACCTGATATCCCCATCAGAAATTCAGAAGCTAAAGGATTTAGGATATATTGGGGAGGAGCCCCTAAAGCATTGGGCTAAAAACCAGGTTAAGTGCAGGATTGAGATCAAAAATCCTGACATGGTGATCGAAGATAGACCCTTGAAGCATGTCACCCCTGCAATGAAGGAATCTATGAAGAGACATGTTGACAAGCTACTAGAACTCAAGGTGATCAGACCTTCGACAAGTAAGCACCGTACTACTGCTATTATTGTTCAATCTGGTACGGAAATTGACCCCCTTACAGGAAAGGAGAAAAGGGGAAAAGAGAGGCTAGTGTTCAATTATAAACGCCTCAATGACAATACTGAGAAGGATCAGTATTCGCTACCTGGAATCAACACGATTATAAGCAGGATTGGGAGTTCAAAGATATACAGCAAATTCGACCTAAAATCCGGCTTCCACCAAGTGGCGATGGACCCTGAAAGCATACCATGGACCGCTTTCTGGGCAATTGATGGACTTTACGAATGGCTGGTAATGCCATTTGGGCTAAAGAATGCACCGGCTGTCTTCCAACGGAAGATGGATAACTGTTTCAGAGGGACTGAAGAGTTTATTGCCGTCTACATAGACGATATTCTAATCTTCTCTGACAATATTTCTGACCACAGGAAACACTTGACGAAATTCCTGGATATCTGCAAATCAAATGGGCTGGTCCTAAGCCCAACTAAGATGAAAATCGGTGCAAGAAAAATTGACTTCCTTGGAGCCACTATTGGAGATTCAAAGATCAAGCTCCAGCCTCATATAATCAAGAAAATTATTGAGACCAAGGATGAAGAACTGAAGGAAGTAAAAGGTCTAAGAAAGTGGCTTGGAATTCTGAACTACGCAAGAGCCTACATTCCGAATCTCGGTAAAACTCTGGGCCCTTTATATTCCAAGACTTCAGTCAACGGAGAAAGAAGAATGAACAACCAGGATTGGAAGGTTGTTCAGACTATCAAAGACCAAGTGCAGAGATTGCCTGATCTAGACATACCCCCAGCAGGAGTAACAATGGTATTGGAAACCGATGGCTGCATGGAAGGTTGGGGAGGAGTTTGCAAATGGAAGGTTAACCCGTCAGATACAAGGCTAGCTGAAAGAGTATGTGCTTATGCCAGTGGACGGTACAACCCCATCAAGAGTACTATAGACGCTGAGGTCCACGCTGTAATCAACAGCTTAGAGAAGTTCAAGATCTACTATTTGGACAAGAAGGAGCTAATTATCAGAACTGATAGTCAAGCTATAGTTGCCTTCTATAAGAAACAAGCAGACCACAAGCCCTCTAGAACAAGATGGCTAATGTTAATCGATTACATTACTGGTCTGGGGATCAATGTGAAGTTTGAACACATTGATGGAAAAGAGAACGTACTGGCCGACACACTTTCTAGGCTAGTTCAAGTTCTCGTTTCAAAGGTGCACCACCCTGCTGAAGCTCAATTGGTGGATGCAGTCCTCGAAGTCCTCCAAAATCCAAAAGAAGAAGCTTTAACCAAGGTAAATCACTTCATATTACTAACGGAAAAATGGATTGCAGGACAAGCAAATGAGCAAAATGTGAACGTCCTGTTTCACACGGAAGAACCAGCACTGCACTGTGCATGCGGTGATCAAGCGGCGTTACTACAGAGCCACACATCTGCGAACCCTGGAAGGTGGTTCCACAAATGCGCTCACAACAAATGCCACATCTGGATCTGGAAAGATCTCTTGGACCGATACGCAAATGACTACGCGGCGTATACGGGGATTGGGCTTGAGGCCCTCAATCTGGAAGACTGGCTCGACCCTGACCCACCTGACCCTCCGAGCCCACAGAAGATAGAGGAAATTTTGGATCTGCTGGACGTAAGCAATGACGATTAAGCAGATTCCCGACAACAGCTAGTGCGGAAGTGGTGGACCCACTAGTACAAGTCTGGGTGCGTTGCTATGTAAACCCTTAGGATGTAATGCTGTAATGCTGTTTTGCAGAGAATATTAGCCATCAAAGTCCACAGTCTATCACAAACAAACTTGAGTTAGGAAGCGATCTAGGCAACCCGTCATCTAGTGGAGGATGACGTACCCTGATGGCTAATAGCTGAACCCTGATTACTAACATTCGGAGTAAAAACTTGAGTTAGGAAGCGATCTAGGCAACCCGTCATCTAGTGGAGGATGACGTACCCTGATGGCTAATAGCTGAACCCTGATTACTAACATTCGGAGTAATGTTAATTGGAGTAATCCCCCTGGTTTTCTAAAACCGTGGGCTGATTTCTGTGTGCGCACTCGGTTTTCTAAAACCGTGTGCCATTCTTTATTTTATCTAGGCGGCTCCCCGGGGCTCAGCCTATTATATACTAGGCTGGTTTTATCACAAACCCTGATCTAGGAAGCTTTAACCATTTTCGTCTGTGAACCCGTCATCTAGTGGAGGATGGCGTACCCTGATGGCTACCAGCTGAACCCTGATTACTAACATTCGGAGTAATGTTAATTGGAGTAATCCCCCTGGTTTTCTAAAACCGTGGGCTGATTTCTGTGTGCGCACTCGGTTTTCTAAAACCGTGTGCCATTCTTTATTTTATCTAGGCGGCTCCCCGGGGCTCAGCCTATTATATACTAAAGGACGGTGTCCTTTGTGCTGTGTCCCTAGTTAGTGCTAGGGCATCTTCGAGCTGGCGTTGTTGTTGAAGGACAGCTGGTAGCCAGTCTTTGTGCCAGTTGTCCTTGCCTCCTCCTTTCTGCTGGTAGTGCTGAACTTTGAGCTGGTGGAGGTCTCTGTAGTGTTGCAGGGCCACGCATGCTTGTCGGGCGGCCTCCTTTTGTAAGTCGTGGAGTAGCTTTCTTGTGGTCCCTTCATCTTGTCCGGTCTTGAGTTTAATGAGTCCTTCAGAATATTGTCTGACAAGATCTCCACCATCTTGCCCAGACATGTTGCTGCTTTCTTGTTTGGCTTTTCCTTGATTTCCATCGTGACTCCAGCTAGCAGGGATAGGCTTTCGCTCCTCTCCTCGCTCCATCCTCGGAAGCACTCGTCCATCTTCCTTTGGAATACTGCAGGGGCGTTCTTGAGTCCAAATGGCATAGCCAGCCATTCGTATAGTCCTGAGGGGACCCAGAATGCTGTCCAGGGGATTGAATCCGGGTGCATTGCTACTTGGTGGAATCCTGATTTCAAATCGAATTTAGAGTATATTTTGCTATTGCTTACTCTTTTCAGGATCGTATTGATGCCCGGGAGGCTGTATTGGTCCTTTTCTGTGATGTCATTTAATCTTTTGTAGTTGAAGACCATACGTTCTTTTCCTTTCTTTTCCTCTCCCGTGATTGGGTCCACCGTGGTGCCGGAGTTCACAATTATTGCTGCAGTCCTATGCTTGCTTTTGCTAGGCCTGATAACTTTGAGCTGAAGTAAGGCCTGGATGTGTCGGTCAAAGGAATCTTTCATCTGAGGTGTCAAGTGTTTTGTCGGTTTGTCCTCAATGATGAAGTCCAGATTCTTAATTTCCAGCTTGCATGTGACCCCATTTTTCTTCCAGTGCAGGAGGGGATCTTCTCCTACGAACCCTTGGACCTTTAGCTGCTGTATTATGTTGCCGAATCTTTCCTTTAATTGAGTGAAATTTCTCTGTGGTTGTCCGGCGTAGAATACTCCTTCCTTAATTTGGAGGTATTCTTCTTCCTCCAGGTCCAGTTCCTCTATGGCTGCTGCAACAGGTGTATAAGGGAGAGTATTTATGGTAGTCAGATTTTTATAGAAAGTTACCATATTTCCTTCGATTCTTACTCCACCCTTCATGGCTCTTATGAAGTTACAGCCAATGATCATTTGAATGTCATCTCCCAATTTCATCTCGAATGCATACGTGTAGGGGATCCTGAACTTGTTTTCCCCAATTGTCATCTCTCCTTGCCTTAGCTTCTTTTCGGCCGTTGTTTTGGATGAGATGCCGCTGAAATGTACGATGAATGGGTTCTTCTCCAATGCTATCTCTGGTACTGCTCTTTCGTCAATGCAACACGTTGTTGCTCCTGTATCCAATATAGCATTGACATTAATTAAAGATATTCCAGGAATTTCTAGCTGTACCTTCAAGTTAAACAGCATATTCTTTGTTCTTCTTGTTTCTGCTGTGAGGACTTTCTGTGTTTCTTCAGAGACTAACACGTGTAATTCTTCCTCCAGCTCTGCCTTGATGGCTGTACGCCATTCTCTGAATCTTTACAGTCTCCGAATCTTTACATACCACCATTCTCTGCAAAAGTGAATGGTGCCCATAAGCATTCGAGTAATGCTTATATGCCAAGCGCTACACCGGCAGGAGGAAGGGACACTGGCCCTACTGGTGTTCCGAGACAACAGGTGGTCTGACGACAGGGCCATCATTGCAACCATGGAGGTAGACCTGGCTCGAGGCAGCCAGCTTGTATATATCATTCCTGACATGATGATGACTACAGGAGATTTCTACAGAAATATCCAGCTCGCAATCTTAACACGAGGCTACGACAGCTGGCAGAATGGCGAGGCTAATCTCCTTGTAACACGAGGAATGGTGGGGCGACTTTCAAATACCCCGAACGTCGCCTTTGCACACGAAGTTTCAGGGGTGGTGGAGTACCTAACTAGCAACGGAGTAAGAGCACTACCAGGGAGAAGGTACTCTGCAGCAGAACTGCAAGGAAGGCCCAAGGATTCACAGACGTCCAAGCAAAAGTGGAGTTTATTGAAAATCTGCTAGGAGAAGCAGAAAAACTGGCGTGGATTCAGTGGAGGATGGCGTACCCTGATGAGTACCAAATGCTGCTAAACAACGCGGAAGGCACGGGAGGTACCCAAAACATCCTTTCACAATTAAGAACCATCTTTATCTTGGAAGACCCATTTCAGGGATCCACTCTGATGCAAGAGGAGGCCTACAGAGATCTGGAGAGACTCTCTTGCAACAGCCTCAAGAATATAGTACAATTCTTGAACGATTACATGAGGCTGGCCTCCAAAACGGGAAGATTGTTCACAGGACCGGAATTATCTGAGAAACTGTGGTCCAAAATGCCAGGAGACTTGGGGCGAAGAATAAAAGAAGCATTCGAGCAAAAATACAAGGGAAATACAATTGGAGTAATCCCCCGAGTAATGTTCTCATACAAGTATCTGGAGAACGAATGCAAGGACGCTGCCTTCAAAAGAGCCTTAAAGGACTTATCCTTCTGCAGCGAAATACCAATACCAGGCTACTACAAGAAGCCTGAAAAGAAGTATGGGGTACGAAGATCAACTACATACAAAGGAAAGCCCCACTCCTCACACGCAAGAATTGAAAAGAGGAAGCACCTAGTAAGGAACAAGAGGTGCAAGTGCTATCTCTGCGGCGACGAAGGACATTTCGCCAGAGAATGCCCCAACGAAAGGCAAAATACCAGAAGAGTAGCGGTATTCGAGCAGATGGATCTACCAGATGACTACGAAATCATCTCGGTCCAAGAAGGAGAAAACCAGAGCGATGCCATCTACTCGATTTCTGAGGGAGAGGATATGGAAGAACTACACCATGGTATAAACTCCCTAACCCATAAGATTTTTGCTTTCGTTGAAGACAGCAGGACATGGTGGATCGGCCCAAAAACTGGATACAGGGCCCAAATTCAAGTATCCCAGGCACAAGGAGAATGCAGCCACGAATGGGAAGTCAATCAAGATGTACCAGCTGGAACAGAGAAATGCATCTGTTGTGGAATCACAACACAGAAACGGTACAGAAACCATTGTCCTCTATGCAAATTAACATGCTGTGGAATGTGCAGCTACTACTACTTTGTCAAGAGAGTGCCGGTCGCAGAATGGAGCGACGCTGACTGGGAAAAGGAAGCAGCCAATAGGGAAATTGAAAAACCAGAAGGACTGGCTAGCAGAATGAAAAGAGCACTCGTGGAAGAAAGGAACAAAACAAGATTCCTGGAAGAAAAGCTTGACAAAGCTGAGGACGAAAACAGGACTCTCAGGGAAGAAATGGAGAGCCTAAGGAACGAGCTAGCCAACAGAATAGAAGAGGAAAGACTGGAAGATGATAGGCTAGCCTTGCAAAAACTTGATCTGGAAAGGGAAATTGCCTCCCTAAGGAAAGAAAAGGCAGAGCTGGAGGAAGAATTACACGTGTTAGTCTCTGAAGAAACACAGAAAGTCCTCACAGCAGAAACAAGAAGAACAAAGAATATGCTGTTTAACTTGAAGGTACAGCTAGAAATTCCTGGAATATCTTTAATTAATGTCAATGCTATATTGGATACAGGAGCAACAACGTGTTGCATTGACGAAAGAGCAGTACCAGAGATAGCATTGGAGAAGAACCCATTCATCGTACATTTCAGCGGCATCTCATCCAAAACAACGGCCGAAAAGAAGCTAAGGCAAGGAGAGATGACAATTGGGGAAAACAAGTTCAGGATCCCCTACACGTATGCATTCGAGATGAAATTGGGAGATGACATTCAAATGATCATTGGCTGTAACTTCATAAGAGCCATGAAGGGTGGAGTAAGAATCGAAGGAAATATGGTAACTTTCTATAAAAATCTGACTACCATAAATACTCTCCCTTATACACCTGTTGCAGCAGCCATAGAGGAACTGGACCTGGAGGAAGAAGAATACCTCCAAATTAAGGAAGGAGTATTCTACGCCGGACAACCACAGAGAAATTTCACTCAATTAAAGGAAAGATTCGGCAACATAATACAGCAGCTAAAGGTCCAAGGGTTCGTAGGAGAAGATCCCCTCCTGCACTGGAAGAAAAATGGGGTCACATGCAAGCTGGAAATTAAGAATCTGGACTTCATCATTGAGGACAAACCGACAAAACACTTGACACCTCAGATGAAAGATTCCTTTGACCGACACATCCAGGCCTTACTTCAGCTCAAAGTTATCAGGCCTAGCAAAAGCAAGCATAGGACTGCAGCAATAATTGTGAACTCCGGCACCACGGTGGACCCAATCACGGGAGAGGAAAAGAAAGGAAAAGAACGTATGGTCTTCAACTACAAAAGATTAAATGACATCACAGAAAAGGACCAATACAGCCTCCCGGGCATCAATACGATCCTGAAAAGAGTAAGCAATAGCAAAATATACTCTAAATTCGATTTGAAATCAGGATTCCACCAAGTAGCAATGCACCCGGATTCAATCCCCTGGACAGCATTCTGGGTCCCCTCAGGACTATACGAATGGCTGGCTATGCCATTTGGACTCAAGAACGCCCCTGCAGTATTCCAAAGGAAGATGGACGAGTGCTTCCGAGGATGGAGCGAGGAGAGGAGCGAAAGCCTATCCCTGCTAGCTGGAGTCACGATGGAAATCAAGGAAAAGCCAAACAAGAAAGCAGCAACATGTCTGGGCAAGATGGTGGAGATCTTGTCAGACAATATTCTGAAGGACTCATTAAACTCAAGACCGGACAAGATGAAGGGACCACAAGAAAGCTACTCCACGACTTACAAAAGGAGGCCGCCCGACAAGCATGCGTGGCCCTGCAACACTACAGAGACCTCCACCAGCTCAAAGTTCAGCACTACCAGCAGAAAGGAGGAGGCAAGGACAACTGGCACAAAGACTGGCTACCAGCTGTCCTTCAACAACAACGCCAGCTCGAAGATGCCCTAGCACTAACTAGGGACACAGCACAAAGGACACCGTCCTTTAGTATATAATAGGCTGAGCCCCGGGGAGCTGCCTAGATAAAATAAAGAATGGCACACGGTTTTAGAAAACCGAGTGCGCACACAGAAATCAGCCCACGGTTTTAGAAAACCAGGGGGATTACTCCAATTAACATTACTCCGAATGTTAGTAATCAGGGTTCAGCTGGTAGCCATCAGGGTACGCCATCCTCCACTAGATGACGGGTTCACAGACGAAAATGGTTAAAGCTTCCTAGATCAGGGTTTGTGATAAAACCAGCCTAGTATATAATAGGCTGAGCCCCGGGGAGCCGCCTAGATAAAATAAAGAATGGCACACGGTTTTAGAAAACCGAGTGCGCACACAGAAATCAGCCCACGGTTTTAGAAAACCAGGGGGATTACTCCAATTAACATTACTCCACGCACGATGACTAATTTACTGAGGCGGCTACTTTAAAGCCACCATTATTGTACGAAGCTAGGTGTAGTGCGCTGTCACACACCCACTAAGTTTTATTCTGTCGGTTGAATGATGAGATGCCTGCGTGCACTCTAAGCAACCACTCGCTCTCTTCTCTATAAGAAGAGCTCTTGTATTCAGTTGCAAGCATGCAAGTTTCCCACTGCAAGCTTACTTCTGAGAAAGATTTGAGCAATAAAAATTCCACTTTTCGTTACTTACTCATGTTCTTGAAAGGTTCGATCTAATCGAGCGAGTAGAGAGCAAGATCTTTTGGGATTTCCGCGTTACATGGTATCAGAGCTGAGTTTGTAAGTATTTTTATGGCTTTCATGGGGTAAAACCCTTAGATAGGAGCCGGAAGGCTCTGCTATGCTTATTAATTTGAATATGGTTATACAAGTAGCTCATGCATAACAAGCCTAAGTAAATCTAGAAGGGAGGCACAGAGGCTGTAAAATTATCCTGATTTGAAGAATTAAAATCTGCTTTTCCAAGTTCTACTGAAAAATTGTGAGCTAAGGGACGTTAGTAGGATAGCCAACGGAGAGAAAGATATGCCTAGAATGAAGTCGAGCACTGTTTTAGGTTGAAGAGCGGAAGAACACCTATTTAGTCTGAAAGGCAAAAGAACCAGACCTTACCTGGCGTGTAAGACCCGCGGAAGGGCAGTGAAGCTGGAGAACCCTGGTGTGAGTTTATAGGGCCAGAGAAGTGTTTCAAGCTCTTTAAGAACAAGTATTTCCTGAAGCTAGAATATTAGCCATCAAAGTCCACAGTCTATCACAAACAAACTTGAGTTAGGAAGATCGAGGTTCCTATGATTAAGGATAACTAGCGGCCAAAGAGCACCCCTGACAGATTTAGTAAAGCATAAAAGTGCACAGAGCTACCTCTGGGATAAACTATAATCAGTTATAAGCATAGCATCCTGAAGGATACTCCTATCTGTATTAAGTCATAAGAAGAAACTCACTCAATTTGATCTGGATCCATACTGGGATCAAACTTTCGAAAAATATAAAAACTCTCATTCCAAATCCATTGCTGATCTTTCTTACTTAGATCTAGCTACTGCTGAGAAGGTCTCTAACAAAGACCTCGCCTTTAATCTGCATATTAATACTTATCGAAGCGATCTAGGCTTCAAAGTTGCTATTCACTCTCTATCAAAAAATCGTGAGCTGCTAATCCAGAACAGGAAACTCCTGGAAGAACAGAAGTTGCAGCTTTCTGAAATCAACAACCTATCTAAGGTTGTACGTCTCCAACGTGCTGATTTGAAGGAGACCCTGAAGAAGCAGGACGTCCTTGCGAAGGAGCTCCAAGCTCTTCGTAAAGACTATCTGGAGAGACGTCCCCTCAGCAAGGAGGACGTAGAGGAACTGGTTGTCCGTATCTCGGAACAGCCAAAATTTATTGAAAAGCAAACTGAAGCTCTCACTGAAGAGCTTACAAAGGAGGTTCAGACGCTGAAGCTGATCATCCATAACTTCGAACAGAAGTTACTGGGATGAGCCTAGCTGGAAGTAAGGCCACAGCAATTTATCAAGAGGCCTTACAATCTACAACTGCCGGTTGGGAAGATATCGGCATAGGATTCACTGACAAGGGGATCATCAGCACAACAACCTTGTCAAGACAGCTGAACTCGCTGTTATTCCTGGTGGTGAAACAAAATCAGCAAATCACCACCCTCTCTGAAGAACTGACCCAGATCCACAACCGGGGGATTACTCGGGGGTTGTTGTGATGGATACTCCTATCTGTATTAATCTGGATGATGCCTGTATCGCTTCGATAAGTATTAATATGCAGATTAAAGGCGAGGTCTTTGTTAGAGACCTTCTCAGCAGTAGCTAGATCTAAGTAAGAAAGATCAGCAATGGATTTGGAATGAGAGTTTTTATATTTTTCGAAAGTTTGATCCCAGTATGGATCCAGATCAAATTGAGTGAGTTTCTTCTTATGACTTAATACAGATAGGAGTATCCTTCAGGATGCTATGCTTATAACTGATTATAGTTTATCCCAGAGGTAGCTCTGTGCACTTTTATGCTTTACTAAATCTGTCAGGGGTGCTCTTTGGCCGCTAGTTATCCTTAATCATAGGAACCTCGATCTTCCTAACTCAAGTTTGTTTGTGATAGACTGTGGACTTTGATGGCTAATATTCTAGCTTCAGGAAATACTTGTTCTTAAAGAGCTTGAAACACTTCTCTGGCCCTATAAACTCACACCAGGGTTCTCCAGCTTCACTGCCCTTCCGCGGGTCTTACACGCCAGGTAAGGTCTGGTTCTTTTGCCTTTCAGACTAAATAGGTGTTCTTCCGCTCTTCAACCTAAAACAGTGCTCGACTTCATTCTAGGCATATCTTTCTCTCCGTTGGCTATCCTACTAACGTCCCTTAGCTCACAATTTTTCAGTAGAACTTGGAAAAGCAGATTTTAATTCTTCAAATCAGGATAATTTTACAGCCTCTGTGCCTCCCTTCTAGATTTACTTAGGCTTGTTATGCATGAGCTACTTGTATAACCATATTCAAATTAATAAGCATAGCAGAGCCTTCCGGCTCCTATCTAAGGGTTTTACCCCATGAAAGCCATAAAAATACTTACAAACTCAGCTCTGATACCATGTAACGCGGAAATCCCAAAAGATCTTGCTCTCTACTCGCTCGATTAGATCGAACCTTTCAAGAACATGAGTAAGTAACGAAAAGTGGAATTTTTATTGCTCAAATCTTTCTCAGAAGTAATCAGCTGTCTTGACAAGGTTGTTGTGCTGATGATCCCCTTGTCAGTGAATCCTATGCCGATATCTTCCCAACCGGCAGTTGTAGATTGTAAGGCCTCTTGATAAATTGCTGTGGCCTTACTTCCAGCTAGGCTCATCCCAGTAACTTCTGTTCGAAGTTATGGATGATCAGCTTCAGCGTCTGAACCTCCTTTGTAAGCTCTTCAGTGAGAGCTTCAGTTTGCTTTTCAATAAATTTTGGTTGTTCCGAGATACGGACAACCAGTTCCTCTACGTCCTCCTTGCTGAGGGGACATCTCTCCAGATAGTCTTTACGAAGAGCTTGGAGCTCCTTCGCAAGGACGTCCTGCTTCTTCAGGGTCTCCTTCAAATCAGCACGTGTGTCCATCTAGTGTCACGGAAGATCTGTGAATTTTTTCTTGTGTCCATCTAGTGTCACGGAAGATCTGGATCCATACTGGGTGCGTTGCTAGCCTCGCCATTCTGCCAGCTGTCGTAGCCTCGTGTTAAGATTACGAGCTGGATATTTCTGTAGAAATCTCCTGTAGTCATCATCATGTCAGGAATGATATATACAAGCTGGCTGCCTCGAGCCAGGTCTACCTCCATGGTTGCAATGATGGCTCTGTCGTCAGACCACCTGTTGTCTCGGAACACCAGTAGGGCCAGTGTCCCTTCCTCCTGCCGGTGTAGCGCTTGGAGTCGCACCTGCATGACTCCTAAATGAATAAAGTTCATCCCGCTTCTCTGGAGGGTCAGAAAGCTTTCCTCCTGGATGAACGTTCTGTCCGCCTGGTTGTCAGTAACCAGCATTGACTCTTCAGACCTATGCACATATACCCGGTGATGTGCATCGTCTCGTCTTGAATGATATAGCACCTCAGCTGGTGGTTCTACACACTTTTGCAGAGAATGGTGGTATGTCCGGTGGTCTACATTACTCGGGGGATCCATACAAGCTAGTGCGGAAGTGGTGGAGTTGCTTATTAACATTACTCGGGGGATTACTCCAATTGTATTTCCCTTGTATTTTTGCTCGAATGCTTCTTTTATTCTTCGCCCCAAGTCTCCTGGCATTTTGGACCACAGTTTCTCAGATAATTCCGGTCCTGTGAACAATCTTCCCGTTTTGGAGGCCAGCCTCATGTAATCGTTCAAGAATTGTACTATATTCTTGAGGCTGTTGCAAGAGAGTCTCTCCAGATCTCTGTAGGCCTCCTCTTGCATCAGAGTGGATCCCTGAAGTGGATCCCATTTCTAAGGAAGACCAAAGGAAAATGGAGTTTCTAGAAAGAGAAAATGACTTCTACAAAAGATTGGAGCTAGAAGCAAGGGAAGAGCTCCAGCGGTACAAAAATCAAGCTGAAAAGGAAAAAGAAGCCATGAGGAAAGATTCTGAAGAAAAGGTTCGCATACTTGAAAGACAAGCTGATGAAGAAAAGGAGGCCATAATATCAGCCTCTCAAGAGGAGTTTCGCCTGTACAAAATTCAATCTGAAGAAGAAAAGGAGAATCTTAGACAAGAAATTCTGGCAGCATACAGAAAAGAAAAGGAGGATCTTAAAAATCAAAGGGCCAGAGAATCAGAAGCAGCAAGGCTCGAGATCCGAGCCCTGGAAAAAGAAAATGCTGAATTAAGGGTAGCAATGGAAGCCCTTAAGCAAGAACGAAAGGAGACTGCACAGGAACCAGCAGAGGTAATTGAGCTGGTAAATAACGTTGAAGAACACTTGGTTCTTACTGGGCAGCAGAAAAATAATCTCCTCAACATCAAGATTACTATGGAGATTAAGGAAAAGAAGATCACTATGAACGCTATCCTAGACACAGGAGCAGCAATTTGTGTCTGTGATGGACAAATGGTCAACGAATACTTCAGAAGACCATCATTGATGAACGCGTTCATCAAAGGAGTTAATGGGATCACAAATGTCAAAGAGATCCTAGAAGAAGGGAAGATCTGGATCGGCAATCAATGGTTCAGGATCCCCAGAACATACGTCATGCCCCAATTATCTGAAGGCCTTCATTTCATCATTGGAATGAATTTTATTCGGGCAATGGAAGGAGGAATACGGATCGAGCAAGGAATTGTAACCTTCTACAAGATGGTTACGCAAGCCCAGGCGCCTCCTATGGTACACGATATCTCTTACCTCGAAGAATTAGAATTAGAGTTGCCAATTTATTATGATATTTGTGCAACTAACCCCTCCGGAGGAGAGATCAACAGCGACCTGATATCCCCATCAGAAATTCAGAAGCTAAAGGATTTAGGATATATTGGGGAGGAGCCCCTAAAGCATTGGGCTAAAAACCAGGTTAAGTGCAGGATTGAGATCAAAAATCCTGACATGGTGATCGAAGATAGACCCTTGAAGCATGTCACCCCTGCAATGAAGGAATCCATGAAGAGACATGTTGACAAGCTACTAGAACTCAAGGTGATCAGACCTTCGACAAGTAAGCACCGTACTACTGCTATTATTGTTCAATCTGGTACGGAAATTGACCCCCTTACAGGAAAGGAGAAAAGGGGAAAAGAGAGGCTAGTGTTCAATTATAAACGCCTCAATGACAATACTGAGAAGGATCAGTATTCGCTACCTGGAATCAACACGATTATAAGCAGGATTGGGAGTTCAAAGATATACAGCAAATTCGACCTAAAATCCGGCTTCCACCAAGTGGCGATGGACCCTGAAAGCATACCATGGACCGCTTTCTGGGCAATTGATGGACTTTACGAATGGCTGGTAATGCCATTTGGGCTAAAGAATGCACCG
>LVTN01000040.1:456590-485605 GCA_001649415.1 Musa itinerans
ACGTGCTGATTTGAAGGAGACCCTGAAGAAGCAGGACGTCCTTGCGAAGGAGCTCCAAGCTCTTCGTAAAGACTATCTGGAGAGACGTCCCCTCAGCAAGGAGGACGTAGAGGAACTGGTTGTCCGTATCTCGGAACAGCCAAAATTTATTGAAAAGCAAACTGAAGCTCTCACTGAAGAGCTTACAAAGGAGGTTCAGACGCTGAAGCTGATCATCCATAACTTCGAACAGAAGTTACTGGGATGAGCCTAGCTGGAAGTAAGGCCACAGCAATTTATCAAGAGGCCTTACAATCTACAACTGCCGGTTGGGAAGATATCGGCATAGGATTCACTGACAAGGGGATCATCAGCACAACAACCTTGTCAAGACAGCTGAACTCGCTGTTATTCCTGGTGGTGAAACAAAATCAGCAAATCACCACCCTCTCTGAAGAACTGACCCAGATCCACAACCGGGGGATTACTCGGGGGTTGTTGTGATGGATACTCCTATCTGTATTAATCTGGATGATGCCTGTATCGCTTCGATAAGTATTAATATGCAGATTAAAGGCGAGGTCTTTGTTAGAGACCTTCTCAGCAGTAGCTAGATCTAAGTAAGAAAGATCAGCAATGGATTTGGAATGAGAGTTTTTATATTTTTCGAAAGTTTGTTTGTGATAGAATATTAGCCATCAATTTCGAAAGTTTGTTTGTGATAGAATATTAGCCATCTCCAGACGCACTGGCAACATTATCTTCCTAACTCAAGTTTGTTTGTGATAGACTGTGGACTTTGATGGCTAATATTCTAGCTTCAGGAAATACTTGTTCTTAAAGAAGAAACTCATTACAGCATTACAGTCTCTACACAATGGATTTATATTTTTCGAAAGATCAGCAATGGATTTGGAATGAGAGTTTTGAGTTCCGTTTGAGCCGAGCGCATTGTTCTTCATCTCTTCATATTCGGCTGTGAACTTCATCCTCCAAGTGATAAACATTTTCTTCTCCGATTCTCCTAGTAGATTTTCCACATAAGTCAGTTTGTCCTGTGGATCTTCAAATGCTTTGTCGGACATGTGATTGCTTACGGAAAAATGGTGGTATGTAAAGATTCGGAGTACCCTGATGGCTGTACGCCATTCTCTGAATCTTTACAGTCTCCGAATCTTTACATACCACCATTCTCTGCAAAAGTGAATGGTGCCCATAAGCATTCGAGTAATGCTTATATGCCAAGCGCTACACCGGCAGGAGGAAGGGACACTGGCCCTACTGGTGTTCCGAGACAACAGGTGGTCTGACGACAGGGCCAGTTTGAGCCGAGCGCATTGTTCTTCATCTCTTCATATTCGGCTGTGAACTTCATCCTCCAAGTGATAAACATTTTCTTCTCCGATTCTCCTAGTAGATTTTCCACATAAGTCAGTTTGTCCTGTGGATCTTCAAATGCTTTGTCGGACATGTGGAGAAGAACCGAGCTTTCCCATCGCTCGAAGACTTTTGTGTCGAAATCCTGAGGCATAACGAATATTGAAGCCTGCCTCGCATTAGCAGTGGGAAGATTGAATAGAAACTATAGCATGTGGATAGATCTAGTTAAAAGATTGTCTTAGAAAAATAGCCATAGAACTGGTGCTGCCATGAATATATGTAGGCATTTTTTATTTTATTTCCTTTCTGATAGTTACTGAGTTAAATACAACCTTTTATTAACTTTTGAAAAAAATAGTTACTGTATGATTAGTTTATGAATAGAAACAAAATTGTTCAGTCCTATGTGGATTGGTTCTTCCTTTTCTGACTTCCCTCTTTTTCTCTATCTTACCATCCCTTTACACACCATTACTTTTAGAATATCTTTATGCAGCCCTATGGAGGACTGCAGACAATCTCTTTATGTATTGTAGTGTCGTAAAAGGTCATCACCATGAGCAACAAAAGATTCATAAACTTAAGAGAGATGCGTTCTTTTTTGATATCATAGCAAAGCTGATCTCCCATGATGAGTATTAAGATTGGAAACATTACTATGGTGAGTTAAGGCAGATGAGTTGAAGTACTTTTATGACAATTATTAACTTAAAATTGGTTGTGAAGTTCTTTGATATGGATGATAGTGGAAGCAAGGGTTCAAATACCTAGGCATAGGACAAGTAGACTAGGATTAGTGAGCAGTGATCTGGTAGTCTGAGCTTGGTTAGTAAACAATGTCCAATGTGATTAAATACATCCTCTATATCAGGTGATTAAGTGTACTCATGGTGTTTGGTCTGACCAAAATTTTGGGTTCATGTTCCAATCATTATTCTGATGTAGGGTGACCAATATGGTAATTGGCTGTATGAGCTTACCAGTCGGTAAAGTGTATGATTAAATATTTTGCCTGTATAGTTTAGTGTATGTGTGGTGTTGTAGTACTCCCATCTCATTGTTGAGTCCTTGACGTCCATTTTATTTCACCCATTAGCAGTACCAGGAGAGGAGAGACAAGCAGAGGACGAGGTTGAGAAGGCAGATAGAGTGATCGAGGAAGGTTGATGGTCGGTAGTGGGCCTGAAAAGACTATTGAGCAATGAGGGAAGGCTCAATGGCTGACTGTGGGGCTGCGAGCGGACACTGAGCTCAAACGATTGGAAGAGTGGTGAGGGAGAGTTCGATCATCGGCTATAGTTTAAAAGATGAGAGATTGATCCAAAAAGGACCAAGACAATAGTTGAGAGATCACAAACAGGTGGAGCTGACAACACATGGAGAGCCACTAAGGTAGGTCTGATGCCTAATGGTGGGTTTGATAGGGAGCAGAGCAATGGGGGAGAGTTTGAGGGCTGGCTATGTGATGAAACCACAGTGAAAGCAGCAAAGGAGAGAGACCAACTGCTACTGGGGAGAATAGTAGAGAAGTTAGATGATAATAACTTTTCGCCCACTTGATGCATGTGGGATGAAACATGTGACTAACAAACAAAGAAGAAATTACAATCTAATTAAAGCTTGTTTTCAATTTCTTTAAAGCATGTACACAATTACTAAACAAACAAAAAATGAAAAATGTAATAGTATCTCTGTCCAAGTTATGGGCCAGTAAGCTAACAAGTTTTACAGTTGATGGGCTGATTTATCCACTGAAGCAAAGTTGATACTCCAATTATGTAATGATAACTATCATTAACAAGTCAATTGAATCTCCTAGCCTATTGCTACAGGTCTAAGCCATGAACAAGTTTACATAGCTTATGAAGAAGTATAATGCATATATCGTCTGTGTACTTTCTTTCTTCTTTTACTACTATGTATGTATCATAGCCTCCTCAAGACCACTCCTGTAATAAATACTGTGATGCAAACTATTGGTACTGTGAAAACAGTGTTCCATTTCTGTTCATCTAGTCTCGTTAGTAATTGTTGTATATGACAGGGATTTCACAGGTGGTACTAGGAGATTTGGTACTATGTAAAGAAATCTCTCCTGCAGAAATGGCCTCCTCTGACAATCCTGACCTCGAAGATGATTGTAATGATGGAGATAATTGTTTATTGGATTTGTCTGATGGAGTACATTCTGAAGAAAAGGTTCAATTTGTAAAAGTGAGTTGTTTTTTATGATGACAAATCTTTGCTCCAACATTTAATTTTACAGGTATACTAGCGTAAGTTATAATTCAAGACTTGCATGTACACAGATCGAGAGAGAGGGTATCTTGTAGTACACATCCAAGAACTATACTGTAGATTCAAAGTCTAGGAAGAAGATTCTGAGTTGAAGATTTGCTCCTTTTGGCCATCTATTATAATGTTTAGAATTTACATATAAACTGAATATCTATGTTTCTGAGTTCTGCATCAACTGCGCAGAAAATAAATGGCTTAAGATGATACCTTTTAAATATCTGAGTACATTTGTGCTCATGGTTGGTGAGGTGAACTGACTGCACCTTGTATGAATGTTTTGATATTTAGATATGAGCAAGTTGGTTTGAGCCCTCAACCCTGCTAGGTCAAAATCTGTGGTATGGTTCAAATTAGAATATACGTCAGCTTGTATTTGCCTGCAAATTATATAAACTTGGGGAAAAAGAACTATGTTTGGACTTTGGAATTACTTTTGTCAGTTCATCAGGCAGTGTGTCGTAAACAATTATAGAAACAGTTGAATGCTTAAATTTGATAACTTTCTCAAGTTAATCCATATACTGCTAGTTTGATTTTACATTTTTTGTTAAATGAAAACATTAGTGAAGACACTACCGATTGAACAATATCATTCTCTTTAATTATGACATTGATTAATGCTTTGTCTGTTACAGGTTGTTGATTCTGAAGATCTTCTTAAAGGACTCTATACATTCGAGGACGTTGTACTTCCTTTGCCTGGGTATGGAGCATCTCAATACCTTGTGAAAGTTCACATAGAAACTGATCTTGATAGTTAATTCTTTTCTTCTATTTGCAGTTCAAAAATTTTGTATCCAGCAAATGATATTGCTGGTGTGTATCATGATTTGGCAAAGAAGGTGGGTGTTTTTTCTCTTAAAATGGTGTAGAATAATGTATTTGTTCCACCAACCAGTTTTTTCTCTGGTCGTTCTTGATTGTTAACTTGTTTAATGACCAATTTTTTTAATTGTTTAATGTCAAGCTATCATCTAGATCATGTATGGTCATAATCATCATGACTGTGTCTACCTTATACCTCTGCTGGGTTTTTGTTTTAGATGAGCATGTTGCAGGGAACATCATATATCAGTTGCTATTTAGATATGAGCTCATTTTGCAAATGGTTAAAGCTTGCTGATTGTTATCTTTACAAGAAATTATATTGTGCTTCAAAATAATGCCCAGTCCTATGCATGGATCATATTTAGCCTGCTTTTTTAATTTCACCAGTCCATTATGACATAACCATAGTATTTAGGACACCCAAGTATACTTGAATTTTAACAATGACGTAAAGAGTTGTTTTGATGATCTTTTGAGATTTATGAGAGTTATAAGTGGTCAGCAAAGATTTGGAATGACATAGATGGTTATTGGTATTGTTTCAAGAGCCACTGAGTGAATAGAAAAGGTTTAGCAGATGAATAAAGCAAATAAAGGTTTTATTTTTCAAAGTTCTTATGACTTATGGAAGAGAAAGAGAGAGGAGACATGGTTCCTAGGAATCTCACCTGATGCATGGATGATGGTGTCATGCTCTTGAAGGAAGAAGAAGTGTATTGCTAATCTTGTCAGGGAGGGAGTGTATGTGGAGACAGTTCCTAGGAATCTCACCTGAAGCATGGATGATGGTGTCATACTACTGAACGAAAAAAGATGTGTCTTGTTAGTTTTGTCATATACTTCATTGTGATCATTAATTATAAGGGAGTTAACTTTTAGTATAAAGACTTTCCAAAGATAATAAATCTTGTAACTCTTTAAAATCCTATGTAAAGAAATGAAAATATTTCAAAGCATGATTTCTAGTGGCTTAAAGGTTTCTCTCTATTCATGGTTCAGAAACAATGATACACATGATATGTACTTGTTCGAGCATAGACCAGGTTACTGACCAATTGATTACAGTTGTGTATATTGGCCAAATTTTAATTTAGTATACTTTTATTGGTTTAGGTTAGTATTGATTCCTTTTATCCAACTGGTTGAAACTTTATTAAATTCAATCTGTTTGATTGAAGATTTTAATTTGCCCCACTTCAAGCAATTGCAAGTGGTGACCCCCAATTTGTGATTAACGTTTCATTGCAAAAACCTTGTTGATGTGGCAACAAAAATAGAAAAGAGAATGGGGACAGTGGCAATAAGAATGGCAACAGGTAGGTTACCCATGAATATTCACCATATCGATTCCTGAGCCCAACTGACTACACATGTATCTCATCTTATTCCAAACCCAACTCTAATACTATTTTTTTGCCGATATCTGTTCCAAATCTGATTAATTGATACCCTAATCCGGCTTAATCTGATTAAGTGCTAGTCTCTGGAAAAAACTCAACGCGCTACCATGTAGCAATGTCTACATGTCAAGAACAAGGAAATTCAACCATGCTCATTCTTGGACAGACTTAACTACTGCATTCCCAACCTATTTTGGGTACCTATTTTCACACCTGGATTGATGGACACCCCAATTTGGCTTAAGCGGATCGGGGATCGGTAGGTGTGAGGACCCCCAAAAATTCTACTTCCCTACCCAAACTCATCCAAACTCCGATTTAAGGGTATTCAAATTCGGTTTAAATGGGTTAGGTAGATCCAGCACCTGAAGAAACCCTGACCTGTTCTCATGCATATGGTCAGCGGCCAATTTAACAAGAAAAGATGCCATATATGTATGACCTGTACAGCTTATGTTCAGGTTTGAGTAGTCAACTGGAGATTTTATTTAAAAAATGGGCTCCGTGTCTGATCTTGCATACAATTTTAATACCTTTCCAACTTTGATTGAAGCCTAGTTCAGCTTTGGGTTTTATCAATTTCTGCAGTACAAATTCACTCAGGAAGCTTGATGCTGAAATTCAGATCCATGAGAAAGATGTAAATTAAAGCCTCATAAAATGAATCTCAAAGGACACTATTAAGGTAGCTGCTGTCCATCCTCTATTTGACTGGAAATGGTTGCAGACAGCCCCCTTAAGTGACATGCCGAGTGAGTCGGCACTTGAGGTGTGGAACACCTATATGGGTTCAGACAATTTAGGAGGGGGGGTGGGGCAGCAGGGTTCTGAGGAAAGTTATATAGGTTCAAAGGCATGATACTTACAGAATACATGCTGTCTAAGCTAGAGCATGCTGTGTAAGTTAAATATCTTTCCTTCGGTTGTGACCCTGAAAGAGCAGTACTTTTCTCTCTGTGGAAGCTATCCTATCATATTTTCACGTATCAAAAATATTCGTGCAGTTTTTTTGCCTGCATTAGTGTTCAATGGATCTACATTTCCTAATTGAAGCTCCTATAAGTTTTGTAACTTTGTTGTTATTGGTTTTCTAATTTTTACTAAAAATCTCTTGTTCTGCTAGTTGTTTTCTTGCATATTAAGTTACATAATTATAATTTGTTTAATATTCATTTTTCCTCTTAGCTACAAAGTTAGGAAAACAGAGTTCCTGGTCAATATGACATTAATTCTATCAAAAGATGACTTCATTGATCTATATCATCAATCTTGCATGATAACAAAACATGACTGACATGGAAAAAGTGTTCATATAGCACGCCAAAAAAAACAAAGCAAGTATATCTTTCTATGCAATGATGCAGTGCTCATTTTAGTGTTTTAATGGTCAGGATGGAATTAGCTTGACAGAAAGTGTTCATGGTGCCAAGTAAGTTGTGCTTAAATCCTCTCTGTGGATATTATCTATTTTCCTTGCATTATCATTGGCTTCTGGTTCATGCTTGCTCTAACAATTTATGTTATCATTTGTGTTTAGGGAATTTTCAATTTCTAATTTGAAGGGTGCTTATAGATCGGTATTTCAGCGTCCTATTGATTTTGTGTGGTATGTCAGTTTATTTGAACCTTTTTTCTCTTGTAGTCATAATATTGTTTATTATATGGAGAAATACTGAAAGCTATATTTTCTGTGGAGTCAGGGAATTACTGGATTATACAGATGACAATATACCTTTGGTTGAGACCGATCTTGATATCATGCAAAAAGATTCTGGCCTCTCTAACAAAGAAGTGTTTGTAGATGGAATCTCTGTCAGCCAGACTAAAAACTTAGATTCAGAGGTTTCAATTGGTAAACATTTGGTTGAGGATGGAAACGCGGATCCATCACCAATGGTCGAGCTTGTTCACAACTCTGATATTCAGTCACCCAAGCTTGCTCTGAAATTAGCATTTACTCTTCCAACGTCATGCTATGCCACGATGGCCGTAAGGGAGTTACTAAAATCTTCAACCTCAGTATGTGCTAAACCACTGATGACTCTGTTTAAATATTATAAATGTAACTTCTGATGCATATATATGCCTAAAGTTTTGGTTGGAATGATTGGTTTGCCTACTTTCAACATTTTTTGTGGTCTCAAGCATTCGTTCTAGTAAGTAATCTCATAATAATTTGGTTTAATGGGTTAGTTTTGAATTTTGTTGGGAGGATGGCAAGACATTTGAACTTACACCAATCCAGAGAATGAAACACAGATTTTTCCCAATATTAGAACACTTACACTCTGAAATCTGAGAATTTATGCCTGAAGTTATTCACTGAGTTGACATGCACCAGATTCCAATGAAATATTCATTTCATGATAATGTCTCATTACCTCATTGCAGGTTTCTTATCATAAATCACTGACCCATTGACTCTATTGGGTGTTAAAAGTTGTTTCTCTGGAAGAGTCACAATGTTTGAAACGGACAGGGAAAGTCGCTGTGGAGGATGAAGCCACCGTAAGTCTTTCTTGTTCGCTCACTCTCATTCTTTGTATGTGCCCTTGCAAGTGTCTGTGATGTGTTGGTTCGATAACAAGCTGGTTATTTATGAAAGCCATCGGTACTGACTTTTCATGTTATATGTACTTCTTCCCATTAATAATCATACTGCAGCAGCAACTTCTTTTTTAGAATATGCTTGTCTGACATACTCAACTTTATTTGGCAGTGAACTATTTCAAATTCATTAGACACAGGTGTCATTGGTTGACTGTTTTTACCTGCTGGGTTCTTCTCGACTGACTACTGCTAGATTATCACCAGTGGCAACTTGATTCAATTTGTGGGCTGCAATTATGCACAAGGCTTCAACAAAGTGTCCGAGATTTGGTGGAATTCTCTTTCATGGTTGTTATGGAAGATAGTTTTGGTTCACTGGGCTAAAATGATTTCCTGCAATATATTCCATTTTTATCTTATCTAGCAAAACCGATTTGTTTAAGGTGCAAAAAATGTCAGGTTATAAAATACTAGTCTTTTGATGTAGCAGACTGTCTATGGCCTGCCTTTATAAGATATGTATACTGTTGCCTGTTCTTGTGGTTGTGTTTTGATGCAGCAGACGATGGCCTGCCTCTATAAAATATGTATAACTGTTGCTGTCTCGTGTTTCTTTGAATGGTCTTGAGTATGAAAAAAGACTGCATTTGTGGAACTTGATGACTTTCTTTATTAGTAATAAGAAAAAAAAGTTAGATTTATGGTAAAAATTTGGTTTTTCATTTTGCATGTTTAAACTTAGAAACAACTAACAACTTGTGTAACCATATATATATTTTTTGCAATATTTCTTGAATTCATAATATCTTTTTTCTTTTTCTGGTGAAAGAGAGCTAATCATTTTAGATGAACACCTGTGCTATATGCTATGTACAACTCCAAGATATCATATTCTAAATATATTTTTGATATATATACTGCCTATAATATTCTGAACATCATTTTATGCACTGCATAAAACGTCTGCAATCAAATTTCTCATTTTTGAATTTTAATATTTGAATAAGAGTAATTTGTGCTATATCAAATGTCAAGTGATTCAATCATCTCTAGCATTTTAAGAAAAAAAAACTGCCCATTATGATCCAACGACATAATTTTCTAACAATAAGACACCGTTGATGAGGCTCCCTATCAACATAAATACTATCGAACCAGTCTCCTCGCGTCTATGTATATTTAAAATATTGATTAAAATTAAGGATTTAAAATTTTATCTAATATTTTTGAAGGTATTAACTAGCAGATCTTACCCATGGAGAAAGAAAGACTATAATCGTACTCATATCTTGGTGCTTCATGTCATGAAACAACTAAATCCTTCCCCTTTGTATGATGTTATCATTTCTCTTGCCAATGATGCAGATAACTTGAGGGGATCCAAGTAACCTGGAGAAGCCACAAGCTGACGGAACAAAGATTTTGCTGCACACAAAGCATGTCTTTCAAATCCATTGCCAAGGAAGCTTTCCATCCATTGCTGCATGGATGTCTACAGGACTCAAGAAAGAGGAGCGACAAACTTGAATTCCATGATTGATCAATGAACAAAGAAGATGTCAACTCTGACAGTCAGAGTCATGAACATGAAGCCACTTCCAGTCCTAGCTTGAATTCCATGTACACTTAAATACAGTAACAATGCATGCATGCATAACATCATCTCAGGGGAAGCACTGGATCAAATCCCAGCATCAACAAATCACCAAGACAAACAAATCCCAGCTTCGATTCCATGCACACTCCATAGATTACTACTAATCCAGCTTCAGTTGTCCATGAGAGTTGTGAGGAAGAAGAAGAAGAAGAAGTGAAAGAAGCAGCAGGAGAGCTCAGTCACCCTTTGCTTTGGGCCGCATGCATCCGCAGGCGCCCCTCTTCTTCTTCTTCTTGACGCTGTCTCTCTTCCCATAGATGTACTCCTTGAGGAGGACTCCGGACTTCTGCACACTTTTGGTCTTCTTGCTTCCGTGTTCTTCCTCTATCTTCTGTAACGTGGATTGTGCTTTCTGCAGATCCAACTCCAACCTTCCGATCTTTTCAGACACCTTCTCTGCCCGATCAGAGATTTGTCTTCTGCTTCTGTTCTCAGCATCCTTCTTCTCCCCGGTCTGGTCGGGTGGCTCGGAAAAGCTTGCAGCTTTCTCTGTCAATTTGCTGTTGATGGCACTCAGCTTCGAGGTGGCTGATTCAGCTTCTTGTAGCTGCAGTTTGATAGCATCAAGATCGGATCTTGTCGGGTGGTTGATCTTTTCGAGTTCTTCCATGATCTTGTGCAGTTCCTGTGTGGTTGCTTGGAGAACCATGAGCCTTTGAGCATCAGAGCGAAGCATCTCCATAACCCTTCGGCTCCATTCCTGGGGGGACTCGGCTTTCTTGGCCACCTCGAGCTTGTCAACGCCCAACTCTTTCTCGGAGACCGGCTCGCTTGAGGGATGGTTTCCCTCCATTTCCTCGATCAGGTGGTGTGCTGCACTGAGCTCCTCGATTACCGGTGGCGATTTCTGCGTCTCGTTGCTGCAATTACCTTCAGATGTTGTTCCCCATAGTTCAAGGGGCTGGTCCGAGGCTTCACTGGCGTTTTCCCTCTTGTTTGCGCCATGAGAATGGATGTTGCTGCTCCCATGTCGTGAAGAATTGAGAACGATGTCAAGCTGTATGTCTCTCATGATCCTCTCATACTTCATCTTCCGCATGTCAATGTCTAGTCTGTCTTTTGATTTCACTGCTTCGATCTCTCTGCACGCAGTCTCCAAGCCAGCATTTGTTCCCAGCCTCTCCAGATCCAAGAGGCTCCTGGTCTTCCTCACCAATTTCTGAAGTGCCTTGACCTTAGCCTGTAACTTCTGCAATTCCAAGATTCCTGGCGGCGATCTCGCACTGCAAGTTTGACTTAGTTCTTGACTCCTCTGGTGAGCAGACCTGGTTTGCTTCTCCTGAATAAAGATACAATGATTTGTCTTAGATCATATGATTGCTTATTTCTAGCTGCTAAATTCCATTATTAGATTGTTTGCTTTTAATATGAACATGGCATCTTGGCTCATTTGCTTGTTTGAATCTACAACAAAGTTTCATGTGAGATGACTTGAATTTAAGAAAAAGTATGTATATTTAAATTTTGGTTAAATGAGAATTACTGAGTTTCAATCCAGTCCAAAGATCACATGACATTGTGGTTCTAATTCATTAGTAATTGGGATGCAATTGTGAAGAAAAGAACACCTGCTTTCCCTGATTGGTTGATGATGGATGGTGCTTTCCCAAGTAGAGAGTCTGTTCTTCCAGGATAGCAATATCATCCCAAAAGTTGCCTAGAAGTGACAAATACGCATTCAGTTCTTCCTTCAATCTTCTGTTTTCTCCCTCCAGGGCATTTACTTTTTCCTTCAGTTCATCAACTCTTGCATCTCTGTGCATGAGTTCCTCATGTAGAACTTTCCTGTTCAACAAGGCACTTCTCTCGATGCTCTCACATGTTAGTATCAGTTCAATTACCTTCTCTCTAAATAGTGTTGCAGTAATCGTAGCACACTGAACGTCGTTTAACAGTGATAAAATTTCTACCTCAGAGTACTTGGTCTCATCTGCTCTTTTTGGCAATTCAGTAGTCAGATCATCTTTTTTGATTCTGAGCTTGTCGGCGTGTTCATTCATTCTATCCATTTCCGATTTCATAGTCTCATTTGCTTGATGAAGGCATGCAAGTTCATTTCTCTTACAGCCATAACCTTCTGAGCTGGAGATTTTCTTCTCCATTTCTTCTCTCACTACCTCAGCCTCATTGGTGTTGATCTTAAGATCTTTTAGGTTTCTATCTCGGTTGTTCTTTACTTGTGACGACTCCGCATCCTTCTCCAGTACAAGATTATTTCCTGTATGACTTTGTAGATTCAGTTGTTCGCAAACATTTATTACATTTCTAGCCATGTTCAGATCATTGTCAAGTCTTAACAGATATCTTCTGCACTCTTCCAATTTGGTAAATGATACTTTCAGATGTTTGTTTTCAAGCTCAAGCACTTCAACTTTTTCACTAATTTGTGTGATTTCCTGGACAAGGTCATTTCTTGCCTTGCAAAGGTAGTCCCTTTCATCACTTAATATCTGTAGTTCCAATCCTCTCTCAGCACTGGAACTCCGGAGTGCCACCGAAAGGTAATCCAAGGCCATAATCTCTGCAAGCAAGGCACTGTTTTCCTCCTCCAATTTTTCTTTTGTCTTTCTCAACTCATGAAGTTTCTTAGACAGAAATTGATTTCCTTCAAACATCTTAGAGGTTTCGCTTTGTAGTTTGCAGTGAGCCTCTTGTAACTGTAATAACTGTCTAAAAAGAGTATCCACTTCAGCGTTCAATAGTTCCTCTCTTTGGTTGCTGGCCTGTAACTTCTCCCTCAATTGCTTATTCACCTGAAGGATTTCATCATTCTTGTCTTTGAGTGCTGTAAACTTCTCTGTTCTTGTTTTAGATTCCCTGTCAAGAGCCATCATTTCTGCTCTCAGATCTGAAACATACAGTCCAAACTGCTCGAGTAGAGTGACAACAACTGATTTTTCAAGGATCAGAATTTGCTTTTCGTCATATGCCTCTGAAATAGATTTAAGTAGGTGTCTGACTTCACATAGAATAAGCTGCAAAAGAAAGTCATCTTTGATATCATCGAAAGAAACATACTTCAGATCAATCTCAAGCAATTTTACTATTCGAAGAATCCACTCCCTTAGTTTCTCATTATGCTCCACTAAAGATTCCATCTTTTTCTTGTTCATGAGGCATCCTTGTTCAAGCTCGACTATTAGTTTCTCTGCAGATCTTAAATTTTCTTCATGTCTTTGAAATCCAACAGAATGGCTCAAACTCTGCTCCTCCATATCACATAGACATCTCTGCAAGATGAAAATTTCAATCTGAGCATTCATAATTCTGTGCTGTTCCACTTCAAGCTCCTCCTCCCTTTGCCGACCTTGTTTCTCCAGGTGATAAATCTGATCTTCCAATGCGCTAAGCTGATTTTTGCTCGAATCAATAAGAGCTGTATGCTTGTCCTTTTCTTGCCTCAGTAACTGTTGTAGTTCAGAAACATGATGAAGTATTGAAGCTTTCTCCCACTCTAGATTCGAGCATTTGCCTTCTAATTCAGTGTAGCTATTCTCCAAGTTCCTTAAACTCCAGCTGATGCTTTCCACCTGAGCCAATGGTCATTCGCAATACAATAAGAAACAGGTAGAAGTGTCAAATACCTCTTCAAAAAATTCTAGACTGCATAGGTATAAATTAAAACAAGATGAATTTGCAGAAGTGCTAAATTCCTAGTCAGGACTGAGTGGTGAGTGGTGAATGGTGCATGGACCTGTGAAACAAGAGTGTCCTTTTCAGAAAGAAGGGTAGATTTTTGATCCTGAAGAGATCGGCAGGATTCATCCAAGCTTTTCAACTTTTCTTTCAGACTATCAAGTTCAGCATTCACATCAGAGAGGGAATTCTGCAAGAATGTATTTTTGTTCAAAAGTTTCTCGATATTCTGAGCAGCAGTATCCATATGGGAGATGAGTACAGCTTTTTCAGTTTGATCAAGAGAAATCCTCCTTTGGAGATTTTTGCAGGAGTCTTCTGATGTCTTTAATTTCTCTTGTAACCTCTTTAACTCATCATTTGCATCTGAAAGTGAAGTTTCCAGTATTGCGTTCCTCTCTGACATTGTTTGAATATGTTTCATGTTCCGCACATAAAGAATTTTCTCATGCTCGTGTTTCTTGTTGATCTCTTTTAGGTCATTGTTGCTATTTTTCAGCTTCTTCATCAGTGCTTGAAGGGTCTCCATCTCCATTGTCACTGCATGTGTTTGGTCGTTGAGCACATGATGTCTCTCTTCTAGATTATTTTTGTCTTCTTTAAGTTGACAGAGCTCTAGATGAAGAATGTCCTTTTCCTCTCTGCAGAGTTTCAGCTCATCTTCAAGTTTTCCTTTTAAATTCTTCAGGAATATTATCTCATCCTGCAGACTGATTATCTTTAGAGTGGATGGAAGTTTTTGTTCATGCAGTCTGTTATTTTTCTTCTTAATCTTCTGCAGTTCTTCCTCTAAGTTCCATTTAGTCAGTTCCATCTCTTTCAGCTTCTCATGGAGACCTCTCACCTCTTCCTGTGATTCAGCATACTGCTTCTCCATGTGTTCTGTATTCTGCAAATAAAGAACTTCTTCCAACTCATGTTTCTTGATGGTCTCTTTGAGGTCACTGTTTTCATTCCTCGACTCCTTTATCATTGCCTGAAGGGATTCCATTTCCAGAGACATTGCTTGTATTTGTTCTTTCAGCACTTGATGTCTTTTTTGTATATTGTTTCTGTCTTCTTTAAGCTGACAAAGCTCTAGATGAAGAACTTCCTTTTGCTCTCCACAGTGATTCACTTCATCTTCAAGTTTTCCTTTTAAATCCCTCAAGAGAATGATCTCATCTTGCAGATCGATTATCTTCAGCGTAGATGAAAGCTTTTGTTCATTCAGTCTGTTATTTTCCTCCCTAATCTTCAGCACTTCATCTTCTAAGCTCAATTTGGTCAGCTCCATTTCTTTCAACTTCTCAAGTGCAACTCTCATCTCTTCCAGGGATTCAGTGTATTGCTTCTCAAGAGACCGGAAATCCATTTCGTTCTTCATGCTTTTTACATGTTCATCATGCAAGGATATTTCTAGTTTTGCCAACTCTTCTCCCTTCATGCTAATCTCTTCCTGTTGCTCTCTTGTTTTCTGCTTCAGCATGTCAAGTTCCAATTCCAAAGATTGATTTGCCTTCTCCAAAACAAGTCTTTGCTCCTCACCACTAGTTAATCTCTCAGTTTGGATTAGCATCTCATCATTAAGCTTCTTAAGACATACATCAATTACATGTAACGTATCTCGATGACATACATAACACTTAAATAACAAAGACGTATATCATACCCAATGACACACTCTCCTAATAGCAGATAGAGATATATACTTTACGGGATGAATTTCTCCCAATAGTGGATGGAGAGACCTTATATCGCACTTCCAATAACAGATGGAGTGGTATCCCTAATGCCCAAGTAAGGATACATTCCTCCTAACAACGAATTGAGGATCCATCTAATCGTCACATTTGATAGTACGCTAATCCCAAAAGGGAATTGTCCTCCTTACTCTTGGTAGAGATATATAAATAACCATGATGATTCATTTAGAGAATTGTCCTCACCTTAGGGATTCTATCCTCATTCTTTCATTGTCAAGCTCGGTGGGGAATGAGGGAGGAGAAACCCCCTTCCATACGAGAAAATGAGCTATCTCAAAAGATAAGTAATAATTTAATTTTTATTTTACTTTTCCATACAAAGATAAAAATTATAATATTTGTTTCATATGGCTAACACATAAAAATGAAAATTGAACTATTTACTTTTTAAAATTCACATTGAAATAAATCAATTAATAATTTAATTGATTAAAAAATTCATGACTTGTCCATGTAATTAAGGAAATTAATTTTAATCATTTCCTTAATCATACTATTCATACTAATAATTTTTTTAAAAAAAATATTATTTATGATAATTAATTTATATTGATGAAAAAAATTATCAGAGATTACAAAGGTTGCCTTAGACAAAATTTTTCTCTCAGTTAATCTTAGTCTTAGTCTTGCATTATTACTTGCATTGTCTAACTAGACTTCTATATCATCAGGAATCGTATGAATTGATCATTCTAATGTATACAAATATATGTATCAAGTCTGATTAGTTAAAGGCCTCATTAGCTTAAGAAAAATAAGATTTTACTAATGTAAAATGTACGTATAACACTTGTTACCTACGTTCACGAAGCTTTAGCATATCACCTAATCTTCAGCACTTCATCTTCTAAGCTCAATTTGGTCAGCTCCATTTCTTTCAACTTCTCAAGTGCAACTCTCATCTCTTCCAGGGATTCAGTGTATTGCTTCTCAAGAGACCGGAAATCCATTTCGTTCTTCATGCTTTTTACATGTTCATCATGCAAGGATATTTCTAGTTTTGCCAACTCTTCTCCCTTCATGCTAATCTCTTCCTGTTGCTCTCTTGTTTTCTGCTTCAGCATGTCAAGTTCCAATTCCAAAGATTGATTTGCCTTCTCCAAAACAAGTCTTTGCTCCTCACCACTAGTTAATCTCTCAGTTTGGATTAGCATCTCATCATTAAGCTTCTTAAGATCTTCTTGGATGCAAGATATTTCTGTTTCCAGATAAGATGCTCTTGCCACAGATTCATGGTATCGACAAAGAGCATCTTCGTTTTCTTTGGAAAAGGCCTCTTTTAGTTGTTGAACTTCTGTTTCAGCTCCATCGGCACGCTGTAACTCCAACTTGATCTGATTCTTGAAATCCAAGTTTTCCTGTGACAACCTGGAATTCTCTTCCCGAAGGAACTTCAACTCTGAATCCTTTCCATCATCCTCTTGAGAGTTGAAGCCCTTTGTCATGATCCCTTCAGCAAATGCTGCATCAACCACTTCAGGAAAAGCCCCACTCATCTTCATGGCATCATAGAATGATGGCACACCTGAAGCATCGAGCCTTGAACCATTAGCATCAATTAGTTCCATGAGCATTTCAGAACTAACTGGCTCCACATCTGCGGCAGGAAATCCAGAAGGGGATTCATCAGATATCTCAAGCGGAATTTGGTTGGGGAAGACGACAGCCATAGTCTGGTGAGCCTGACGAAGCACCCCAGTGGCATGGTCATATCTTTCTGCCAAAGCACGGTAAGCTCGGTAGAATTCCTCTACCAGTTTCATGAGCTCGGGGCGCTTCTTGTAGTACATTTCTGCTCTTTTTGCAAAGGAATCAGCATCTTCTTCAATAATTCTGATCATGGCTTTGACCTTGCCATCCATGTCTGTGCAGGTAACCATATATGATTAGATACAGCGAAATGAAACAACATTCATTACAAGTGACCAGAGGAAGTATGAGAATAGCTACAAGAGCAATTTGAATTGCCCAAGAACCAATTGCACCAGCAAGTTCTTATTTTCTTTCCAATTCTACCAAGGTGATAGCTTTCTTACATCCAAAGAACATGAGTCTTTAGCTATTGTAAGATGTCTAAATTTCTTTTTGTGATCTACTTGGCATATCCAAATGTGAAGCATGAAACTAGCTATAGTGTAGAAACTAAAATTAGAAATATCTAGTAAGTTTGAACTAATTATAAATCACTGGTCAAAATAATGCAAATCTTCGTAGCCTAAAAAATCGAAATATTGCGTGAAGAGTAAAATTTTAGCAATGCAGGTGATCCGTAGACTTTTTGAAAATTTGTACAGGAAAATAGGATTCTCTTTACTTGTATTTTTGTATTTGCTGCTGGATTTGGTTGTGTTTGAGGATAATCATCTTGCATGGCATAACTGAAAACTAAACAAGGATAATAACACAAGCTTATTAGCATAGAGGTAAAATTCATATGAATTAACAAGATCCAGAATTATAGATTATCAGATGTTTTATGCACCCTTCTTTCAAGTGACTAAAGTGATTAAGCCTGTTGAACTCCTCACTTATGTACTAAATAGTATACTTTGGTACTTCAGTTCAAAGATTTCAATGTGTTCTTGTTTCATGATTCAATTAAACTTCATTTGGGACATCTAATGCATGGGATTCTCTATCCATCAAAGAAGAAGAAAGAAAATTTCTTTTTACCTGCAAGGTTTTCTTGGAGCCACTTAGAATTCTTTGGGCTGATATGACTATTCCACCACCATGAGTACAGGCGCCTGGATTCAGAATGTGACAGTGTTGCCATGATCACAGGCAAACTGATGGTATCTGATTCTACCTAAAACCTCTTCAGCATCATGGAATCCCAGGTAGAAGATCCGAGCCAAAAAGAAGAAGAATTCCAGATCATGAACTGAATTGGTTCATCTCCTCTTCAAGAACAGATGACAGCAATAACATTAAAGTCAAAGTTCAGTAACTTGAAGACATGAACAAGATTGAAGAGGAGCATGAAAATGAGGTGTCTATCGATGTGGTGAGGCAGCAAGCAGACTTGGAAAGCAATCCAAGTTCTTTGGCAGACAGCAACTTGTACCAGCATACCAGCAAGATCACAGCTGAATTCCAAGTAGAAATGTTTCAGAAAACATATAAGATATATCTGAGCTTTGCTGGAGATCTAAAATGCAGAGGAGTACATCAGAAATGATAATTAGGCAGAAAGCAGAAGGAATCAGAAAGAAGAGCAGAAGTGAGAATAAGAACTCAGCAAGAAATTGGGGAAAATTCTACTGTTTGTGCTGAAGCAAAAGCGATCAATCAAAGGAAACAGCACTAGTTACTGGAAATGAAAGTTGCATACCATAAGGAGAACAAAAGCCTTTCTTTTGATTTAACAAGCAGCCATGCCGAAAGATTCAGCTGCTTTTCCACCACTGCCATCCCATTTCTCTGCTGCAAAAGAGACCTTTGTGCTTGTGTGAGAGACAGATAGAAAGAACTAAATTCCTACACACCGGTAAGATCCAGAAGAAGGAGAAGAGAAACAAAGTAAAAGACAACAGAGAAAGAAAGAGAGAAGAAGCAAGGAGATGATGCAACTCTGTATGGCAAACTTTGGTAGATTTGTGGGAATTGGAATTGCCACTACACCTTCGAGAATGCAATCAATTAACTACTAACCACCTTCTTTACACTTGCACTTGTATACTGAATGCCCAGTACCACAAGATCCATGCATTAAAATACTGGGAAGGATCATATCAAATAAAGAAAAAGAAATAGCATCAGGGAGGAAGAGTCACTCCATGCTGTAGTGACCCTGCTGTCACCTGTCCTTTGCTTCCACTCAAGAAATGTTGCATGTTCTATACTGAATGCCCAGTACCACAAGATCCATGCATTAAAATACTGGGAAGGATCATATCAAATAAAGAAAAAGAAATAGCATCAGGGAGGAAGAGTCACTCCATGCTGTAGTGACCCTGCTGTCACCTGTCCTTTGCTTCCACTCAAGAAATGTTGCATGTTTGTTGCCATTGACTGCTGGTGATGTTTTAATACGCGAAAGTTCTTCGAGGGTTCTTCTTCCTTCTCCCACACTCTCACATTTCCCATGAATTGCTTTTTGTTTAACAATGGCATGGACTGTACTGAGCTGTGGACTGATTCTTTGATTACATACTATAGTAATTGAACATCCTTACCTCAATCATTGTGGACACTTGGGATGAGACATTAATTAATTACATTGGTCCACAAGCATGGTTTCACCTACTTACATTGTGATGACTACCTATCTAACATTCCACTCCAACCTCCAACCACTAAATTGTGTCTAATTTTTCACTTTTATAAAGTGACATCTGATTCATCTACAATTATATATATATATATATATTAGTCATTAGATAGGACATTGTTATTAGCTCAACTAAAGTTCCACTTGTGATATTGTTGAAAATTTTGATTTATTAACTTATTCAGTCTGGATTACTGAAACGAAATGTTCTAAGCCTAAGTTAATAATAATATATTCATCAAATTCTTATAAGATGTTAATTTAGATTAAGTCATGAATAAATACATATTATTTAACAAGCATCTTCTGCATCATAAGGTTATAATGATTCTTCTTTATCTCCATTGATGTCTTCTACTTTTGAAATTTGTACTGCAGGACATCTAACAGGATTGATTTGTGATGTGACTTCAGTGCTCTATTAATTAGTTTGCCTGATACTGCACCTACTTTGTCAGTGAGAACAAGAGCCTTGATTCTGCATTCTTCCTCAATTGGGTTTTTGGAGTTCTTGGTTTTCTTTAGTGGCACAGTTCTTTTGAGCCACAACATTATATTTTTCTTAGACACCAAAGAAAAGAATTGGTGGATATCTTTAGGTATCTCTCACTTTAGGTATAATTTTCTTTTATGTCACTAATTTAATCAAAGACACCAAAGAAAAGAATTGGTGGATTCCTTTAGATATCTCCCACTTTAAGTTCATAGTGCATCTTCCTTTTGGCAATGATAATAATCTCATCTGGGTCCATAGAAACATTATATTTTTCTAGGAAAAAGGATCTAAAGAAACCTTCAAGCATGCAGGTTGTAAAGTACTAGCATCACCTTCATCCCCAAGGACCACAAATTAGCTCATGCTTTCATTCAATAACTTGGATTTATAGTTTTTTTCTTTTCTTTTAATTCTATAACACCACTAGTCCTTTATCCTACCTTTACAGCATCATACAACAACCCAAATCTCAATTTATCTTGGAATCTATAAGGGGAAGAGAGCTTGACATTAAAAGAAAAACTCAAAAAAGCTTTACATGGTTTGAAGAAAAAATAAATTTCTTAATATATTAAATCAAACTATAATTTTAATTGAGTTAATCCAACTTAAGTATATATCTTCTTTTACAATCTCTCATGTTATATCTTTTCAAATACTAGAGAGAAACCTAAAATCATTCAATTCTTTTTTCACATCTTTCTCCATCTAAAACATTAAGGTATATAAAGTATCTATAAAATAATCAAACTTTAATATTCAAATCTTTCTTACATTCCTTGTCCTCTAAAGATACTAACAGGATTCTAAAAATACTTATCAAGAATCAAATCCACTTCTTTTTACCTCATGCAAGAAAAAACATTTTGATTAATTAAATTATTATTTTATGTGAAATTCTTGTATGACTCATATTTCATTTCCTCAAGATTAATTTTTCTGGTTTATTCAAGACATTCTCTAAAATGCTGGGTACAAACAACAGTGCCACTTAAATCACAAGACCCATGTATTAAATGGTGCTTTTCTTTTGTCACATCAAAAAAAAAAAAGTGTTTTTCTCACACCTTTTTAGTTCACATATCACATCTCATGGATTCTGCCTACTTTATGATGGTGCTAGCTAGTATTGATGAGAGAGATCATCCAATTAATAAGATGTGGACTCTAATGCTCATGCTAATGGCATAGTCTAGATGTGATTAATTGCATCAATGTTGGCCATCCAAAAATAAATATAAGATAAAAATATATCAATAACCGTACATATTGGTAGGAACTTTTGAAAAATCATAAAAATAATTTTATTATTCATGAAACATATAAAAATATCAGCAATTGAATGTAAAATGATAACATATTAATGCATTATGAAACTCATATATCAGAAAAATAATGATAATTTTTATATAGTAAATAAAATCATACATCAATTACATGTAACGTATCTCGATGACATACATAACACTTAAATAACAAAGACGTATATCATACCCAATGACACACTCTCCTAATAGCAGATAGAGATATATACTTTACGGGATGAATTTCTCTCAATAGTGAATGGAGAGAATCTACTTCCAATAACGGATGGAGTAGTATCCCTAACGCCCAAGTAAGGACACGTTCCTCCTAACAACGAATCGAGGATCCGTCTAATCATCACATTTGATAGTGCGCTAATCCCAAAAGGGAATTGTCCTCCTTACTCTTGGTAGAGATATATAAATAACCATGATGATTCATTTAGAGAATTGTCCTCACCTTAGGGATTCTATCCTCATTCTTTCATTGTCAAGCTCGGTGGGGAATGAGGGAGGAGAAACCCCCTTCCATACGAGAAAATGAGCTATCTCAAAAGATAAGTAATAATTTAATTTTTATTTTACTTTTCCATACAAAGATAAAAATTATAATATTTGTTTCATATGGCTAACACATAAAAATGAAAATTGAACTATTTACTTTTTAAAATTCACATTGAAATAAATCAATTAATAATTTAATTGATTAAAAAATTCATGACTTGTCCACATAATTAAGGAAATTAATTTTAATCATTTCCTTAACCATACTATTCATACTAATAATTTTTTTAAAATATATATATATATATATATATATATATATATTATTTATGATAATTAATTTATATCGAGGGAAAAAATTATCAGAGATTACAAAGGTTGCCTTAGACAAAATTTTTCTCTTAGTTAATCCTAGTCTTAATCTTGCATTCTCTAACTACACTTCTATATCATCAGGAATCGTATGAATTGATACAAATATATTTATCAAGTCTGATTAGTTAAAGGCCTCATTAGCTTAAGGAAAATACGTTGCCATTGACTGCTGGTGATGTTTTAATATGCGAAAGTTCTTCAAGGGTTCTTCTTCCTTCTCCCACACTCTCACAGAAAATAAGATTTTATCGATGTAAAATGTACGTATAACACTTCTTACTGATGTTCACGAAGCTTTAGTATCTCAGATAAGATTATAAGTACCATTGAAGTTAACCCTAACTCGAGTATAGGTCCCTTTTATAACATCTTAGATAAACCCTTAAAGAATTTTTTTCTTTCACCTCACAACCTCCTTTCGTCAATATCTAGAGATATCTAAAGTATTTATAAAATAATCAAACCTTAATTTTCATTTCCCATGAATTGCTTTTTGTTTAACAATGGCATGGACTGTACTGAGCTGTGGACTGATTCTTTGATTACATACTATAGTAATTGAACATCCTTACCTCAATCATTGTGGACACTTGGGATGAGACATTAATTAATTACATTGGTCCACAAGCATGGTTTCACCTACTTACATTGTGATGACTACCTATCTAACATTCCACTCCAACCTCCAACCACTAAATTGTGTCTAATTTTTCACTTTTATAAAGTGACATCTGATTCATCTACAATTCATTATTTTTTTTCACAATGAAATCTTTCCATATTTGGATTCTGTCTTTAAACAATTAGGCATATTATTTTAGCTCAACTAAAGTTCCACTTGTGATATTGTTGAAAATTTTGATTTATTAACTTATTCAGTCTGGATTACTGAAACGAAATGTTCTAAGCCTAAGTTAATAATAATATATTCATCAAATTCTTATAAGATGTTAATTTAGATTAAGTCATGAATAAATACATATTATTTAACAAGCATCTTCTGCATCATAAGGTTATAATGATTCTTCTTTATCTCCATTGATGTCTTCTACTTTTGAAATTTGTACTGCAGGACATCTAACAGGATTGATTTGTGATGTGACTTCAGTGCTCTATTAATTAGTTTGCCTGATACTGCACCTACTTTGTCAGTGAGAACAAGAGCCTTGATTCTGCATTCTTCCTCAATTGGGTTTTTGGAGTTCTTGGTTTTCTTTAGTGGCACAGTTCTTTTGAGCCACAACATTATATTTTTCTTAGACACCAAAGAAAAGAATTGGTGGATATCTTTAGGTATCTCTCACTTTAGGTATAATTTTCTTTTATGTCACTAATTTAATCAAAGACACCAAAGAAAAGAATTGGTGGATTCCTTTAGATATCTCCCACTTTAAGTTCATAGTGCATCTTCCTTTTGGCAATGATAATAATCTCATCTGGGTCCATAGAAACATTATATTTTTCTAGGAAAAAGGATCTAAAGAAACCTTCAAGCATGCAGGTTGTAAAGTACTAGCATCACCTTCATCCCCAAGGACCACAAATTAGCTCATGCTTTCATTCAATAACTTGGATTTATAGTTTTTTTCTTTTCTTTTAATTCTATAACACCACTAGTCCTTTATCCTACCTTTACAGCATCATACAACAACCCAAATCTCAATTTATCTTGGAATCTATAAGGGGAAGAGAGCTTGACATTAAAAGAAAAACTCAAAAAAGCTTTACATGGTTTGAAGAAAAAATAAATTTCTTAATATACTAAATCAAACTATAATTTTAATTGAGTTAATCCAACTTAAGTATATATCTTCTTTTACAATCTCTCAAAGTATATCTTTTCAAATACTAGAGAGAAACCTAAAATCACTCAATTCTTTTTTCACATCTTTCTCCATCTAAAACATTAAGGTATATAAAGTATCTATAAAATAATCAAACTTTAATATTCAAATCTTTCTTACATTCCTTGTCCTCTAAAGATACTAACAGGATTCTAAAAATACTTATCAAGAATCAAATCCACTTCTTTTTCCCTCATGCAAGAAAAAAAATTTTGATTTATTAAATTATTATTTTATGTGAAATTCTTGTATGACTCATATTTCATTTCCTCAAGATTAATTTTTCTGGTTTATTCAAGACATTCTCTAAAATGCTGGGTAGAAACAACAGTGCCACTTAAATCACAAGACCCATGTATTAAATGGTGCTTTTCTTTTGTCACATCAAAAAAAAAAAAAGTGTTTTTCTCACACCTTTTTAGTTCACATATCACATCTCATGGATTCTGCCTACTTTATGATGGTGCTAGCTAGTATTGATGAGAGAGATCATCCAATTAATAAGATGTGGACTCTAATGCTCATGCTAATGGCATAGTCTAGATGTGATTAATTGCATCAATGTTGGCCATCCAGGTAAGAGCTCCGATTTCAAGGTGTTGGTGTTGATCTAAATCAAAATCGATTGGCATAATAAATTATTTCTTTATCACTTACTAAACATAATTGCTTAACGTAGCTGAATTGAAAATTCTAAAAAGAGTCGCTAATGAAAGAGAATAGAAAAATACTCATATGCTTTCTTTTTGTAAGAAACGAATTACAAGTAGTGTCTCCAATAATAAGGGAGAGATGGCTATCACTCAATTCAAAAAGCAGCCCCACAGCACCCGGCATTAATACCATCGGACTAAACAAGTCGCGTCAAGGAGATATTTCTTTATTGTGATTTGGAAGATTAGAGTAGTCGTCGAAAATTTTCTATTGTGTTAACACGTATGTCGTTTTCGTAGAAGCCACAAAGTTTATATGTAGACAAAAGTGATCGAGATGGTAGATGATACGGTATATTTTGGTGGTCTGGACACGTCACAGCCAACGCTGCATGTTAAGTCAGAGCCCATGCCACACGTCCCGTCTCGGGAGCTCGTATTTAGAAGATAAGCCACATGTCCCGTCCCGGGAGCTCGGGGCGGTGCCCTCCGATACCGCTCTGCACGTCCCAGAAGGGCTGTCCCATCCCTTGAGGGTCAGTGATGATGTCGAATCAACGCTCCATCAACCCTCGCGCCTTAGTATAAAACTCATGGCCGGCCTCCGGCCAAGGGAGAGGAAAAAGAAACAAAAAGAAGGGAAAAAGCAATCCTTCTCGTTACTAACTTGTTCGTCGGAGGAGCCACAGTAAGGTACCACCCGACGAAGGCCATTTTTTGCAGGAGAACGATCGTTCGTTGACGATGAGGGACTCGGCACGGGATCGCGATCCACTCGACAGAGAGGAGTTGTCAACCAGTCCCGACCCCGACCAATGCCAACCAGCACTCCTTCTCGAGGGCTTGGCCACTTCATCATTCGAATCACCCCGCAGAGAGCTCCCGATATCGGCCCGCGGACCTAGTCGTGCTGACTCACCAGTCATGACATATTTGTTCCCCATCAGTAAAGAGGATCACTGAGCTGATCAAATAAAGGATCATTAATAGGAGCAAATTAAAATATAAATGATTGATAATAATTATATTTTAATATATCCTAAATCAATTCATGATTAAGGGATTAATTATTTTAATTCCTGTGAGGGAATCAACCCCTCGTCAATATGTATAAATATACAATGCCTAACTTTTTTTTAATCTATATTTATGAAAAAATTAAATTCTTCAGTCATCAATTATAGAGTTAACTCGAACCCAAACTTAAATTTTCTTATACATCCCTCTTATACACAATCGAAGAATTTTTTTTATATTTTTCTTCTCATCAAAACCTAGAGATAGGTAGAGTATTTATAAAATAATCAAACCTTAATTTTCATTATTTTTTTTCACAATGAAATCTTTCCATATTTGGATTCTGTCTTTAAACAATTAGGCATATTATTTATTTTCACATTTTTTTCATCTCATATATATATATATAATATTTGAGCATATCTTCAATTTCCTAAAAAGAAACACATCTATAATTTTAAGAAATTTAATGGAAGGAGCAAGTAATAGTTATGATGCCAAATGAGCCTTGAAGATTCCATTTTACAAAATCAAGCCTCCACTTGCAATGGAGATGGGAAGTCCTATATGCAACTTGAGTTTTTGTTGTCTTCCTACTGCATGAGTTGTAAGTGGCCTACAACTCATGAAAGGTTACACTGACATAGAGCAGATCCTTGAGGAGCACCTGTCTCTATCTTTGTCACCTCACCCCATCTTACCTTATCCCAACCAGCAGTACACTGCCCACTGTCTTTTCTTCCTGCACTATACAGCAATAGGAAGACAATATCTTGTTGCATTATGCCTTGTGACATCTAGTGATTATACAACAGATTCTTCTCACAAGCTCTTAGTGAGACAATAATCTCATAATGAGACTTGGGAAAAGCTTTTCTTCTTTTCCTTGTCTTGTTATCTCACTTCCTTCCTCCTTTTTTTTTTTTTTTTCCATTTGCTGTCTTTTGGTAGGAATCAGAATCGGGATGGGTGAGTAGTCCAAGCACTCGATACTCCACTCCAAAGGGTTTTTGGAGCCATTGCTGGAGAAGGGACATGATGAGAGGGATCAGGGAAACATGATGGTGTGCTTTTCATCAGTCTTTTCCTTGAGCCAAATATAGGAAGACATGGATCCTAAGATTCAGCAAACATGTGGTAAAGTTCATTTTGTCTTGATGATTTAATCTTAATCTTAGATTGTGTCATGAAGATTACTTATGTCTATTCATTCATGATTGTTGTAATTTCTACAGAAGCCTGATGTGGATTCACACACATATTTACTGACAGAAAGTTCCTTTTTTTTTAACCCTCAACCATAAAAAAAATTATTTACATGCTCATTAATCTTCCACACATTTAAGTTGGAAAGTGTCATCTTAACTCAAGAATTAATAACATTTCTTAATCAGAAGTTTATGGAATCAGTAGTGAATACATGATAAAATTTAGAAATCATTGAATATGAAATTTTTTTGTGGATTATGATCTATGTTACATACTTTTCAATTTTAAAGTGTCATTTTAGAGCCAAGAATATATGTGAAGAAATTTTATTTCAGAACCATATGAAATTGAGTAGTAGAATTCTGCTGCAGATTTATAAATCATTGAAGCTGAATATTAGAACAACTGCACATCTACTATCATAAATTACACACTTTCTTATCAGAAGGTAATATTTTTGGGTCAAAAATGAGACCTGTCTCCAAATTATATAGTTTGATAAGAAACTGGGCTGGTCCAGCAAGTGTTGCAGCATATGAATTTTTTGTTGCTAGGCCCAATAAATTGGTTCTAAAGTAATGTTAATCCAACTCCAATAACATGTTTTAAGGTGTTGGATATTATCAAAGGGGATTTGTGAAGTTAATGTTAGCTTCAGACAGATTTATGCTATGATCAATGGACCTATGATGATGAATTGGATTCAACTTTTCTTCCATGATCTAATCTCCAATCACATATTTCACCATCTTTCTGTGTAATTGGACCATTGAAGCTTGTTCAATGATAGATTCATCTTCCTTTTATGGATTCTGCTACAAACATCATGACCAGATCTGAACAGTGAGTCAAGTAAAAGTAAATATATTTCATTTGCAAACAATAGAATTCAAAGTCCAACTCCCTATTTCTTTATTGGTCACTAAATCTTTGTATAGTTAGTGGATTAATATCAGTTAATTACATGCTGTTTCAGTTACTTTACCTCATTGCATTTGACTTCTTCATTTTTATACAAAAACATTCTAAGGTCAGAAGAACAGAATGGCAAGTCAACTATCTTCTTCCCACATCCAGAGTCTGATTCTGTGAGCAGTTAGGTCAAATGGTAACATGAGATATTGAACTGAGCAGTTAGGACAAATAGGACTGAGATGGTCAACACAAGGAAAAAAGATGTTGTGAACTGACAAAATTACAGCACCAATATTAATCAACAGTTGACCTAGAAGAACCCAATCTACTGCTTCTCAAACTTTTACCACTGCAGACCAGAGAGTCCAACACTAAATCTTCTTCCCTTCAAAATTGTGGTGTGAAAAGTCTCCTACCTAGGTAGAAATTGTCCCAAAACTAGAGCTCATATGTGAGTCTAGGGTTGACTCAGCTGCTCAAACAAATCTAAAACTATTGCTGACACATTCTTTAGCTCATCATTGTGGATTAATTTAGAAGAGTTAGATTTATCTTTCATTTACTACTTGGGACATCTGTCAAGAGATCAGTAGAAGGAGAGGTTTATAAAATGATATTATTATTATTTTGCTTTGGTAAATAGTGAATTTATCTTGTTTATTCTTTTATTTTTAGCTTTGATGAGACTACTATTTGGTCAACATAAATAATATTTAGAAAAGGATGGATATGATGTTATTTGAAAATATTAAAACATTGTTTTGTGTGGCTTTCTGTGAAAAAAATTTCACTGTTGTTTCCTTTAGAAGTCAGATCGTATCTCAATTATAGTATGAGTAATCATTCTTTAGAAGTCAGATCGTCATTGTTTTCATAATAACCTTATCGACTATCCAATATGAGTTTTCTTTGAACGATTCCTTTTTTATTTTTCAACCTAAGGTTTTTTGTT
>LVTN01000040.1:486176-526053 GCA_001649415.1 Musa itinerans
GATACTCCACTCCAAAGGGTTTTTGGAGCCATTGCTGGAGAAGGGACATGATGAGAGGGATCAGGGAAACATGATGGTGTGCTTTTCATCAGTCTTTTCCTTGAGCCAAATATAGGAAGACATGGATCCTAAGATTCAGCAAACATGTGATAAAATTCATTTTGTCTTGATGATTTAATCTTAATCTTAGATTGTGTCATGAAGATTACTTATGTCTATTCATTCATGATTGTTGTAATTTCTACAGAAACCTGATGTGGATTCACACACATATTTACTGACAGAAAGTTCCTTTTTTTTTTTGGTTAAAAATGATATCTGCTAGAATTTTTTTTAACCCTCAACCATAAAAAAAATTATTTGCATGCTCATTAATCTTCCACACATTTAAGTTGGAAAGTGTCATCTTAACTCAAGAATTAATAACATTTCTTAATCAGAAGTTTATGGAATCAGTAGTGAATATATTATAAAATTTAGAAATCATTGAATATGAAATTTTTTTGTGTATTATGATCTATGTTACATACTTTTCAATTTTAAAGTGTCATTTTAGAGCCAAGAATATATGTGAAGAAATTTTATTTCAAAAGCATATGAAATTGAGTAGTAGAATTCTGCTGCAGATTTATAAATCATTGAAGCTGAATATTAGAACAACTGCACATCTACTATCCTAAATTACACACTTTCCTATCAGAAGGTAATATTTTTGGGTCAAAAATGAGACCTGTCTCCAAATTATATAGTTTGATAAGAAACTGGGCTGGTCCAGCAAGGTGTTGCAGCATATGATTTTGTTGTTGCTAGGCCCAATAAATTGGTTCTAAAGTAATGTTAATCCAACTCCAATAAGATGTTTTAAGGTGTTGGATATTATCAAAGGGGATTTGTGAAGTTAATGTTAGCTTCAGACAGATTTATGCTATGATCAATGGACCTATGATGATGAATTGGATTCAACTTTTCTTCCATGATCTAATCTCCAATCACATATTTCACCATCTTTCTTAGTTCACATATCACATCTCATGGATTCTGCCTACTTTATGATGGTGCTAGCTAGTATTGATGAGAGAGATCATCCAATTAATAAGATGTGGACTCTAATGCTCATGCTAATGGCATAGTCTAGATGTGATTAATTGCATCAATGTTGGCCATCCGAGCCACTAATATATATGTGCAGCAACATTGTTGGTTCACCAGTCATTTTCCTTTGTATTTGATGCTTGGCTTCAAAGATATGTGATATAAGACATGCTTCCTGAATGACAATGTGAGCTGCTCAAGTTATCACATACTAGATTTATAAAAATAAATAAATTATTATGTTAATATTTATAATTTATAATTTTTTATTTTTAAATAAATCATCTTTTTACAATAATAAATATTTTTTACCATAAAAAGAATAATATCTTTTTTTAGAGTCACGAGTGAAAAAAAATCTCTTCCACCTAAGCTGCTCAGATTTACTATAAAGTACTAAGTTATTTTAAAAATAAATATAAGATAAAAACTCAACAACAACCAACTGACAAAATTACAGCACCAATATTAATCAACAGTTGACCTAGAAGAACCCAATCTACTGCTTCTCAAACTTTTACCACTGCAGACCAGAGAGTCCAACACTAAATCTTCTTCCCTTCAAAATTGTGGTGTGAAAAGTCTCCTACCTAGGTAGAAATTGTCCCAAAACTAGAGCTCATATGTGAGTCTAGGGTTGACTCAGCTGCTCAAACAAATCTAAAACTATTAGTGACACATTCTTTAGCTCATCATTGTGGATTAATTTAGAAGAGTTAGATTTATCTTTCATTTACTACTTGGGACATCTGTCAAGAGATCAGTAGAAGGAGAGGTTTATAAAATGATATTATTATTATTTTGCTTTGGTAAATAGTGAATTTATCTTGTTTATTCTTTTATTTTTAGCTTTGATGAGACTACTATTTGGTCAACATAAATAATATTTAGAAAAGGATGGATATGATGTTATTTGAAAATATTAAAACATTGTTTTGTGTGGCTTTCTCTAGTTGTGAAAAAAATTTCACTGTTGTTTCCTTTAGAAGTCAGATCGTATCTCAATTATAGTATGAGTAATCATTCTTTAGAAGTCAGATCGTCATTGTTTTCATAATAACCTTATCGACTATCCAATATGAGTTTTCTTTGAACGATTCCTTTTTTATTTTTCAACCTAAGGTTTTTTGTTTTCTCCTCGAGTATATTTTTACATTTAACTCATCCAAATACTACTATAAATATTACAATAATTTTCTTTTGTTATATTCAAAATTCAAATATGGCAATTATAATGCTTTGTTTATCCTATCTATCCTTTGTATTGGTTTTTTTTCTTTTCTTTTTTTGAATAATACATTTATTCAAAGAAGTAATCTTATTATTATACTTATGCCATAGTCTTATAGTTGTCCTGTTTATCTTAAATAAATCCACTAGGATTCCACCTTAATTACCTCCAAAAAGCTATCTAACATAATAAAACTCTCATGAACTATAGTGGTGGACAAAATGAAATTATTAGAACAAGATTCTTTTTTATCAAAACAAGTTCAATAGAAATAAGATGATCAAAATGCATTGGGTCAACTTAGGGCCGACCATCTACTAAAATAGGTTGTAGATCATATTCTTTTGGGTAAGTTGCAATTGTGGACTTCCCAACCACTCCTTTACCAATGCATGCCTCTCAACCTACATTCAAACTTTGTAAGAGGATCCTCTTGCCTTTGCTTTGGACATTCCAAGACTGTGTACAAGTTAGATCGACAATCAGATATTACAATAAAAAATAGTTAATTAATATAAGTTTAATTCTAATCATGGTTTATACTAGTTTATTTGAGTCAAAGAAATATATAAAATATCTAATAGTTATTTTTCTAGCATCATGATAATTATTTAAAGGTTTTAGCATACATTTAAGTTTTGCCTAATAGTTAATTCAACTTTAGAGAATGTCCAGGTAACAATGTTGATACCAAAAGAACCAATCTAAATATAAACAATCAAATAACACTCTCTTTCTTGAGTTAATGTAAATGCAATTCCCTTGAATGTTTCGACTCTCTCCCATAAATCCAGTAAATCTTTTATCAATCTCTCTATATTTACTTGAGAAAGTTGCATGAATGTTCAAAATGTATTTTTAGTTGAATTTCTTGTTGTCGAATCAACCTTGTCACAAATAATTTGAATCATATTAGCACTCAAAGACACTTACCAATTATAAAAAAGAAGATAGAAAATAGTATCAATATAACATTTTAAAATTTGAAAATTCCCCTATTGGATTTCAAAATGCAAGAAGATCATAGTTATGATTAAAAATCTTTTATGATTTGTGTGTGTGTGTGAAAGAGAGAACTGAGATTATTGCTGATCTAGCTTTACAAGTTTTAATGATACATCAACAACCAACTTTTCATACATAAAATAATGAAACTTAGTTTATAGTTATGTATTGTACACACACAAGAGTAATGTAATGTTAATATATCTTGGGGATCTGTTGATCATAGTATCTTCTGTTTTTATTATGAATCATGACCCTCCAAAATTGATCAAATAAATGATCATTTTTAATTAGACGTCGTCAAATCCTATCAATAAAAGAAGAAAGAGAAGATGTAGAGCGAAATGTCCAAAAAAAAAATATGAATCTCTCATTCGTCATGTAGTCTGCCATCAACCAATTGTTGGTTACCAAGTCATGGCCTGAAAGGAAAATAAGTGGATCATAAAGGAAAATAAGTGGGCCAATTGTTGATTTGACTTAAACGGATTGAATGGAAACGGGTATCCGAAAAATCCGATCCCCTATCATCCAGGTATGAGAACAAATAGTATATACTTCGATTTAAATGGATCCAAAGAATTGAAAAAGATCCGACCCGTTATGAAAACAGTGGTGGAATTAATGGGTGAGGAAAGAAGTGGGTCCACATCCATTACCTCTTCCACTGGCTCTATTTTGATGTACTCATTTTTCTTATTTCTTTCCTCTTTCTCTCTCTCTGTCGGTGTGTGTTTGTGTGTGTGGAAGCAGTCATCGTCGTTGCAGATTATGTTTCCAATTGTGCCTCTAATCTCACGTTGTTGCGCATCGCTGGTGACACCCCAGGATCAACGATTTTGGCACCCTCAACTCTTCTCTTTTTGCCTGTTATTTGATCCCTCATCCTCCTTATAGGTTCGTGGAGTCGTGTTTCTCTAGTTGTGTTATTTTTCATATTGAATTATCGTTCGAGCCAGATTATTTATATTTTTTATCATGAATTTAGCTATTTTTATTTAAGTCATTTGATATTTTTATATATTCTTCCGTAAAGTATCCATCTCTCTAAAATCTTTTATAATCCTAACAAATAGAAGAGAAGATATTAGAGGAAGTGTATCGAAATCCCACAAGCAATCATTTCAACAAAGTATTTGATAGACAATACAAATTATAAGCATAAGTTTTGTAAGTTCTGAACGGTCGTACAACAAAGAGTCCAAAATGATCTACCATGATAAAAAATCACTACAAGTGCTCATATGATATTGTTACGAAACGATCTAGTGAATCAGCCTTAGACACTATCCCAAAGCTCATCCAATCATGTGCCACTTAAATAGCTCTTAGGTGTTATGTAGGCTGACAATTTGCACCACTCGAAATGACTATCTAGATAATTTTACCTTTACACAATAACTACACATAACATGTGTTTACAAACCTAAAATAATCATAAAACCTAATCAAAATGGACATGTCAAAACTACTACAAGTCATCTACATATTGTGCAAAGCATGAAAAAAATCAAAAAACATGTCCATACATAAGCATTACATCGAATGCCCTATTTATAATTTTGTCTATAACATTCTCCCCCATTTTGTGAATGTTATATTTTCTTATCTTTGCTAAATTTGTAATCTTCTGCTCCAATTGTAATGTGTCACTTGACTCTCAACTGCTCTCCATCGTTGTTATTTAGTAGTCAAACTTTGATTATCTATGTTATTTCAACTTGTCAATGACTCTTGATTCTAGTATAGGATCGATCAAGTTGTATTAATATTTGTTAACTCTTGTGGATCATTCAGATAAAAGAAAAGACCTTCCTTGTTATGCGTTATTCTCTCAAATGTCTCGCGCAACTTAAACCGGTTAGATGCCTGTTGGAACCTTTAGCATTGCCTCATCGACTTTGAGGTTATTTTAAGGTCTTTCTTCCGTAAAATTTGCCCATCAATTTCTCTTCTACTTAGTTATCACATTTAAGTAGGTTCATATTATTTATACTTTCGATTGACATTCTATTAGCAAATAAAGCAAACAGTCCACTCTTGGTAGAAATCGATCATCATTGGTGATGGTTTAATAATTATTATCTTTCACTAAGTTTTTTCGAGGAGTCTTTGAACATATACAAAACTTTTTTGTTGGATAAATAAGAAAATTGAGATACTTAGTTTTGCTCGTTCTCTTAAGAGTTAAGAAGAAAAATGTTATTCAACTTCACCCATCTCCTCAAAGGTTGTACTCCATGCATTGAGCTAGTTACTAGCTTACTCTTTGCTCACACTTGAAGCATCCAAAGTGTTTGCACTCCTTACGTTGAGTTAGCTACTATAATTTGTCTCCTCAATGCTATCGAACTTTTGGAATGCATGAAGTTTGCCCTAAAAAAGTAAAATTTTACTATGACTTGGAGTAAACCTCTAATAATTTTGATCACTTTTAGGATTGTATCATCTTCTCCATCATCTCTAGTGCTTACTCCTTTGAGTAAAAAAAAATATAACATAATGTATTGTCTATTTTGTTCCTTGGTTAGTACATCTATATCAATATAAAGCCCTCACTTTTGGCTATTTTGATAAGAATCCTGTTGATACTAGTCTTATAAAGTTCTTTAGCTTTTCAATATATTATCTATTTTGTTCCTTAGTTAGTACTTCTATATCAATATAAAGCCCTCACTTTTGACTATTTTGATAAGAATCATGTTGATACTAGTCTTATAAAGTTCTTTAGCTTTTGCCCTTCAATCTTATCTTAGTATTTGGAGTTTGCCTCTGTGTTTTTCACTTTTTCAGCTCTTTCTAATGGTCATGTGCTCTCCCTCTATGAGAGCAAGGGATCAATGACACCATGGAAGTCTTGCCTCTGCGGTACCATGACATTATCATGCTCATGGCCTATTATATGTCATCTCACATTTGTATTTTTTTTTTATGATCAATAGATCTACCTTTACAGCACTCCTTCGAGTCCACTAGCACTGTGGCACTCCTTCCAGTCTCTTTAGATTCATCGTTGTTTTTTCGCTCATTTTGACCACTTGTTATAATACCTTTGTATTCTCCAAGCAATTTTTTTTAGTTAATAAAAAAATATATTGTAACTCTCATGCATGGCTTCCACTATCATGTGCAGGGCTCTCGTTGATTTTATTATCCTTTATGTCCTTGGTAGCAATGTTCGTTCACTCGAACTTCTCCTCTAACTTGTCAGACTCCCTTAAACGAACATGAGCTTTATAGTAGTCAAACTCTCCAACCACTCTGATCATACTTCTGTATGATCAAGTCACCCTATGGGACTTACTAATATATGTACTTAGGATTTTTCCTTGGCGGTACACTATCTTTATACATTAATAACCAAGACCTTCATCCAATGCAAAATTTGATGCATGCATAGAAGACCCACCTCTACAACACCATGACATTCACTCCTTAAATCCATAGCCCTTCTTGTTATCATGTTATTCATCAAAGTTGAGCTCTTAGTACTCCTGATCATACCTTTGTATGATTAAGTCCCTCATGAGACTTTTTTCATGTGTATCACATTATTTTGAATTGTTCTACTATGTTCCAATCCACCATGTTGTCTCTTAGTGATATCTCCATTACATTCTAATATTTGTGGGATAAATAGATTGTGATCTCTCTCTATATGTGGCTTCTGCTAGTACATCATAGGGCCTCCGCTACCTCAGATTATGTTTGCTTCTTTAGCAATTGACCTTCATCCACCCACTTTCAAGTTATACTCAAACAAAGCATAACTCTAAGATAGTTTGTTGTTGAGTAACTCTCGAAGTCCACCAACTTTGCTAAAGTTGATGTATCATTATCTAGATCCTGGGCTCCTACCCACATCATAATCTTCGTTGTACACTACTTCATTCGTAGTAACTCGAATAGTAGCAATGCAGTATATTCTTCAAGAGTTCCCATCTCTATATCCTCCTGCCCTATGCGAAGGTCTTTTAACCCCAACTTTGCCTCAATAATTGAGTCACCTTAGTTCCTCCATCAAATGCTTCGTCATTTTAAAGTGCATATGTCTCGAAGCTCCTTTTGACTTTGGCACCATATAAGATTAGTCCACTCTATTAGAATAAGAGACCTATAAAACGACATATTTTTTCTCTTACTTTTGCAAGAGTTTATATCATTGACCTTTATTTAAGGAAAGCTTTGTACCTCCACTTTATATTTCATCTTCTATATCGACTCTCTTCATACGGCTTGAGCTCTTCATCAAGTTCCACTCAAGTTGTTTTACTCCTCAATTTGTATTGAGTTGATAGTGGCCTTCACACCCACTATTCTACGAGTAACCCTCCGTTGAATTTGATCTTTGCATCAACTCTAAGTGTATCTTCATTTGATATTGTCTTGGGTCATTTCTCTACTTAATCTCGCAATACATCCACTAATATATTACCTCACATGAGATCACGTAACGACTCCTTATTGTTTTTTTAGTCTGTTGAGCTTTGTGGAGCTATTATTTTGAGATATCTCTTATTAACGTGTGCAAACTATTGCACATGATTCTCAGAATCAGGACTTATCTCTCTTGGATATTTATCTCATTTGAGTAATTTTTCTCTTTGCATCATTTCCTCTAGAAGTTTTAAAGACTACCATCCCCTTGGACTACTTCGTCTTACTGAACAAATTGTGTATTATTCTACCCTTGTGAATGCACTTATTAGATTATGACTTTTGACCAATATAACACCCACTATGACTCTTAAGGCTTAGCAACATACTGAAGTTACTACATACTTCTCATGTATTCTTCCTATGCAGAAGAGAAAGTTTCAATACTCTATGACATTGAGTTTTGATCGCCTTAGGATAGCTATAGATAATCTATCATCTGCATACAAACCCTTACAAAATTCTTCGAGTTAGTAATTCCTCTCACCTTTGTTAGCTTTGCACAATACTTCGGTAACTGAGTAACTCATCCCTCTTTGCACTATTTCATCCTTAACCAAGTGTCCCGCTTGCCTTAAGCAATATCAAGTTTGGATATCACCGTCGAGCTATAGCTCAAACTCAGTTATCCTAATATTTGTACGCTATGTGTTGTTATCTGCTCGATTGTCCTTATGGTGCCTCTCATACGAAGAGTTGGTCATTCCTCTGAATGCCAATCTTGAATACTCGCTCTTTTAAGTGACTCTTTTCCCTATATCTTAACGGTCGTTTCCATCGTTCCCCACGTTTGTATATTAAGTATTTCTAAATATGCTTATCCTGCTATGATACCATCTATTATGAATTTAGCTAATTTTGTCTAAGTCATACGTCACCCTTATGAGTCAATCCGTAAAATATCTGTCTCCTCGAAACCTCTTATAGTCCATAAAGGATCTACAAAAGAGAAGACGAGTTAGAGGAAGTGTTTAGCTTGGGATCATATAAGTAGTCATTTCATCAAACACTTGATAGGCGATGTAAATTATAAACATAGACTTTGCAAGCTCAAAATAATCGTGTGACAAAAGGTCCAAAGTGGTCCATCGTAGTCAAAAATCCCCACAAATGCCTACATAATACTATTACGGAATAAGATAACCCTAGATACTACACCATAGATACATCTAGTCATGTGACACCTGGGTAACTCTCATGTTATATTGACTGACACTCAGCACCATTTTACGAAGTTAGATATTCATAAAATGATTATCTAGATGATTTGTTTCTGAGCAATTTTTTTCATGGGCGATGAATACATAACATATATTTACATACGATTATAAAAGTCAATCAAGATAAAATTATCAAACCGATTGTAAAACATAAATAAAATACATGAATATACATAAACATTATATCAAATATTCGGTTTATAATTTTTATATTATTGTGTTTTTCAATGGAATTCGATTATAACAATTGGCTTTTTTTTTCTGCTTCTGATGTTGTTGCTGGTAAAGTTGGGATTTTAAAGTATTAGATGAATAAGTTTCTTGCTGGGGTTTAGTCGATTAGTGTAGCGTTTGAGTGGGGCGGTCTGCCTTGGGAAGCTTGTAATTAAGGTTAAAGGGATAAAGGAGACGTGTTGTTGAGCCGCTACAGTGTATTAAAGTACAGATTTTGTGTAGGTTTTCAGCCATCTGAACGTTGGGACTGTTGGGTTGTGTCCGTCGGCATGGATTCCGAGTGTGGAGAGAAAGATGAGGGCCTCGAGAGTAGTGATATATTTCTCAGAGCAGACCAGATTGATTTGAAGAACTTAGATACTGAATTGGAGAAGCAACTGAGTGAGACATGGAGAAAAGACATAGACGTCATTAAAGGTTCCAAGGAGGAATGGCAGATCGATCTATCTAAGCTGGAAATGCATCATGTTATAGCTCATGGGACATATGGTACTGTGTATCGAGGAACTTACGAAGGGAAGAATGTTGCAGGTACACGTCTGTTTCGCTATAAGTTTTGTATGTACATATCTCATATGGTATATATATTCTATAGAAATTTATGGTTATGCACTTTGAGTAAGTTGATGGTTGTATTTGCTTTTTTATGGAGATCAATTAAAATAGATCCTTAGCATTGTACAATCATCATAGTTATAATTGATCGTTCCATTCGATCATGCTACTTTCTGATTACCTGGATATTGATTGGCAGTTGATTGATCATCAGTAAAAAAAATAGCTGGCTAGCAAGTTGAAAGCTTTAAACCATCAATTTTTAGCAGTTTATGTTTCTTCTCTTGCAAGATTGATTGTGACTTCAGTGTTGCAACTATTTGAACCTTTAGCTTCTTTTATCAGCATTCCAACATCATGCCCTCACGAGTTTGTACATTGAGGCTAGGCATCATGGATCATCCACATGAATCTTTTATTGTTATTGAGTTCTACATAATATTATATATTTAGTTTAATTTAGAGTATTTAAATCTTTATTTATAGTTTTTTTATGTCTTTCTTTATCTCTCTTCATACCACTAATATAAATTATCTTATCTTTTCTAATTATTACATCTGGATATTCATCAGTATATGTTTATATAATCTTAAATGATTTTTTTTTATCTTATCCTCCATCGAAGCGAGATGCCTAGTTGTTCATAAATAAGAATATATTTTTATATTTTTCCTAGTAGCTCTATATATTCATCTTAATATTCTCATCTCGACATCATAAACTTTTGGTATATGTTTTTTCTTAACTACCCAACACTTAGATTCATAAAGTATTATTGATATCATAATTATCTTATTTTTTTTAATCTCAAAAGAATTCGATGATCACATAAAACTTCTATCGCCCCTCACCATTTTAATTATCATGTTTTTATCCTATGAATAATATCTTGATTGATATTTCTATCTTGTTGAATAATTAATCTAAGATACCTAAGACTTTTACTAAAATGAACTTTTTATTCATCCAATTTAGTTATATTCTTTTATTTATTTTTAGAATCATAAAAATTATATTTTATATATTTAGTTTTAATCCTACTTAATCTAAAACCTTTAGATTTTAAGGCTTACCTCCATGCCTCAAGTTTATAATTAATTATACTTAAACTCTTATCAAGTGAGATAATATTATCAACAAATAATATGCAATGCCTATTATGCAATTGACTAGTAAGTTCATCAATTCTCAAAAGGTATAGACTTAAAGTGAATCCTTGGTAGAATCATATGCTAATAGAAAACTTATTAGATACACTCCCTATAATTCTAACACTAGTAGCTGTATCATATCATATATATTCTTACTAACATCAATATAATAAGTGAATACATCTTTCTTTTTTTTAAATCTACTATAATAAATCTCTAGAAATCATACCATAAGCTTTCTCTAAATCAATATAAAATATTTTTTTCTCCCTATATTTTTTCATTAATTATCTTAATAAATAAGTTTTTATAATTAATCATCGAGGTATAAAATTAAATTAATTCTTATCATAATTTTGATAACTTTTTTCCAATGTTCATAATACAATTCGTGATTTTAATTTTTTTATAATTTCAAATAATTTTTTATATCATTCTTATTTCTCAATTCATTAGGTATCCTTCATAATCCCATAATTTTATAAATTGATACTAAAAATCTCTTTAAATAATTTTAAATTAAATAAGAAGAAATACCTTCTTCTTTTTTTCTCTGTCTCTCTCGTTTCTTTTCATTTACATTATGTAATTCTGTTTTTTCATACTAATACAGTGTTACCATACAGATGCAAGCATGCATCTGTGAGTCTACCTGCATCTATCACCCATACATCCTGCAACAGCAAGGCTCTATTTGGTGTCATTTGCGGTGCATAAATATACTAGTAGTCTGTGCTCGTGGACAATGAGGGGTTTCTTGCTCTTGTTTTGTCCATTTGGCTCTGATGATGAAACTTAATGAAGTCGGTACAAGTATTTTTATCGCCAACACCATCAACCCATGCTGTTATTAGTTTTGACCTTAGGAATTATTGGGGTGATACAGATTGTTTCATTCAGAAAGCTCACTTCGTCTCCTGGAATGCACGAAGTTATGTCAGTCAGTGTGTTTAGATGAGATGGATTATGGGTTGATAATTAGTTTGACCTTTCCATTTCGAGATGAGATGGATTATGGGTTGGGTTGATAATTAGTTTGACCTTTCCATTTCTTTGGAATTTGGATTTGGATTTGGTTCTTACGTAGTATTCCCAAGCCCTGAAATCACTAGTCAAGAACAGTTTAAGACGGTTGCTTATGATATTTTAAGCAATATTTTCGTTGTGTTATAATTTAGAACTCGTAATAATAATTCGCATTTGTTGCTACAGTCAAAGTGTTGGACTGGGGAGAAGAAGATGGCAAGATGGCAACAGATGCCCAAACTGCTTCTCTTCGAGCATTGTTTCGTCAGGAAGTTGCTGTTTGGCATAAGCTTGACCATCCGAACGTCACAAAGGTAAGCAGGCGCCTTCCATCTAATAATTCAGCAGCAGTATCGCGCTCTTAATACTACCTAAATCGGATGGCTTGATCTCTATGATTCACATTTATATCTGTTTTGTCTGGTCACATTTTGCCTCGTTAAAGATCATGATCTTCCGGTTCGTGAATTTGCTGTTCTACTTGGTTGGTTCTTATTCTTCTCATGCAAATCCATGGTCAACCTCTGCATCTTGGTTGCAGTTTGTGGGGGCATCGATGGGAACTACAGATCTCAAGATTCCACAAAAGGATTCCACAAGCAGTGGCCACGCTTCTCTTCCGGCTGGAGTACGTTGTGTCGTCGTCGTCGAGTACCTCGCCGGGGGAACACTGAAGCGACACTTGATCAGAAACAGCGAAAGAAAGCTTGCCTACAAAGACGTGGTTCGGCTTGCGTCGGATCTATCCAGAGGGTGAGCGGTCGTAGAACTGTTTCTTCGTTCTGGAAATGTTTGGATGAGCATGTGAAATCATGATCCACCTGTTGCAGATTAAGCTATCTGCATTCGCAAAAGATCGTGCATCGTGATGTCAAAACTGAGAACATGCTATTGGACGGCCGTGGAAACCTCAAAATTGCTGATTTTGGGGTTGCTCGAGTTGAGGCTCAGAATCCCAAAGATATGACTGGCCAAACGGGTACTCTTTCGTACATGGCGCCGGAGGTACTTTTCTGGTCTTGTAGTTCTACCAACATTCGACTGCCTGCTGCAGCTTTCCATAGATTGCCGTATCTAACTAAATAAGTGGATCGATCATCCACATCGCATTATTTCGTCGGATGGTCAACACAAGTAAACCTGGTAATAATAACTTTGCGCAGGTCCTCGATGGTAAGCCTTACAATAGAAAATGTGATGTGTACAGCTTCGGCATCTGCTTATGGGAAATCTACTGCTGTGACATGCCATATCCTGATCTAAGCTTCGCTGAAGCTTCCTCTGCTGTCGTTGGACAGGTCTGTATTGCCACCATTTTCGTTATCTAGTGCTTCATAGGCCCAACAAAGGCTGAAACTTTCTTCATTGTGTGTCAGAATCTGAGACCTGAGATCCCACGGTGTTGTCCGAGCGGTATGGCAAGTATCATGCGCAAGTGCTGGGATGCCAATCCAGATAAAAGACCTGATATGGACGAGGTTGTAGCGCTTTTGGAGGCGCTGGACACGAGCAAAGGAGGTGGGATGATACCTGAAGATGCGGCACACGGTTGCTGGTGCTTTATCCCAAAGCGCGGTCCGTAGGCACTTTCTGCTGTACATCGATTGCCTCCTTATACGATTTCCCAAGTTACAATCGTCTGTGTTTCATGCTCGTCGGCTGCGAAACTTCCTTAGCAATCCGCGCGGCCGAGAGAAGCTTTCGTTCGTGTATGTGGTCTTCTTGTTGGGTTGTCTAAAGCATTTTGTTGCTTGAATAAAAGCCAGCACTCTATATGAAGCTGGCAATGCTTTTTGATCTCATGAAAGCAAAGCATGTCTTGCATTCTGCAGACAAATAATTGGTGCAGTTGTAGTGTTCTTCAACCCCATTTACAGCGCTTCCCTTTTGGCAACTTTAGCTCTCACCTCAGCCTGACGAAAACTTATCCATACAGAGTTTCGTCTTTGTGCTTATCTCATTCTCGATCGGTTGATGGATTAAGTTTGAGCCCAATGTTTTGCTCCCATCATATGGATTAGTTCCATGCAAATTTGTAGCAACTGTACGAGATGGAGTGGAGGTAGATTTTTCTCTTCATCTATGCACAGAAATTTTAGGGGAGAGACCTTCTGAGACCCTCTCCTCGCCTTAGACAATGAACATCTGATCCGAGTTTCCAATCGAAGACGAAGCTGTGCATAAAACTGGAAGAGATCACGTGTATCCAAAGGTCCTGTAAAGGCCAATCGTGTCCGGCAACATCAACGATGCGTAGCATTTACTGTGCAGCTCTAATTTCTAATGAGCCAAACACTCAATACTTTATTGTTGTTCGAATTTTATGCAGCAAATTTGCTTCGTATAATCAAGCTTGATTACCTGAACTTACATATGAATTTTGCGTTGGGTATCCTCAGAAGTATTCTACTTGAACATGACTATTGGACCACAGAGAATCCATTGGTGATGAAGTATGCTACTTGAATATGACTGACTATTGGACCACAGAGAATCCATTGGTGAAAACAGAGAGTATCTTTTCTGTATATGCTTAGATTTATCTTCATTGTTTCATAGCTCATCTTAAATTTCCTCATCAAAGCATTACATTCTGGCTTAATTTATCGGAATTTCATTGTTCTTTCCACGACATGGAGCTAATTTATATAACAACTTGCATCATCATATGTTTGCTAAAACAGATTTGTGGCAATTCCTGTCAAAGATGATGATCCAAGTTTGTAAGAGCCTAAAAGGAGTTTGTCTAACTTGATTGTAGTGGTTGAAGAGAGACTTAAATCTATTCATACATAATTTTTCATGCTGATATCTATTTGTAACTCCTCCTATTCATCGATCTTGAAGATAAATATTATTTGGACTCTTATCCTATCTGCAAGCTTATACTGTGGTCGAATTCTGCATCACATTTTTTAGTTGAAGGGCAGCCTTCTGTGGCTCCTTGAATAGATTTTCATAATGTTCAGTACTTCAAACTCTTCTTATTTGGCTCAAGTTTTGTTCTTTGGCTTGTGAGTAATCAGATGAAGACTTCGTGCCAGCCTAAGGTTTTGAACTCTCTGCTGAGTGATATATTACTCTGATCTACTCTAGTCTTCTTAACAGAAAAATACATGTCTCATTCAGCATAAACAATTGTCTGAATCTTTACACAGCATTTCTCTACAGAGTGGAAGTTAAAATGCTGTGGCTGTATTATTTTAGTTATCTGTCTCTTGTTTTGTGTTTCTTTGTGGTTTCCTCTTTGGATTTCTGATTAGAAAAGAAATCATATATATCATTGGAGTCTTCAACATGTTTTTTCTGATTACTAGAGAACTCAGCTAAGGTCTCTGGAAATTAGTTTGATGACATTCTCGAGAGCTGCTTCAGGTATCATCATACTTGAAGTACTCTTACCCTAGATGGGAGGAGAAGATTGAGATCAGGAAAGGGTGTATTGTAGATCATGCTATGCTTGAAAGCAACAGCAGTAGTGAATAGAACTGTCATCTATTGAAGGGTCTTTTCAACCACAAGAATGGTTATTCACACATCTTTTCAATTACATAATGTCCTATTTCCATATTTAGCTAGATTGTTCTCAACTTTTTGTTTTTTAATTCCAAATGGTAACTAATATATAATAGAGACAGGCATTTTGTATGTGAATTGTGCATATGATAATCAAACTATGTACTAAACTATTGGTATGTGCTATAGATAAGAAACAGAATCAGGAAGAAGACATGACTCAAAATAAGAGATAAGAAAGAAGCTATCCACTATTAAGAAGAAAGAGAAAAAAAAAAAAACAGGAGCATGCCAATAGAGATTGACATTATCTGTTGAGTTTCAAAATCCCATGCACTTATGACTACTGTTAACTGCAAGTACTACTTTTTCATTGAATTGTCTTAATCATCTTAATGTTACAGGATAATTGACAGCAATGGCTGATTGTGTTTCCTTGATCTTTTCCTCACCTCTTTTTATGCTTCTACAGTGAACCAGGTACTAAATTTTATTGGCTATTGCAGTGCTGTATGCCAGGAAAACTGCAGCAAGTTGAGCTTGGAATACTTGACATTAGGCTTTGTCTTGATCCCTTTGGAGCAACTGATTTCAGAATATCTCATGTATGACTGAATCGAGTGTTGTTCACTAAGACATTTTGATCTCATCTTGACATCACTTAAAGAGACAAACTGAGAGAGAGAGAGAGAGAGAGAGAGAGGAGGAGGAGGAATTATCTTTTGCTGAGTCTGGTCCATAATTAGGTTGACAAATTGAAGTTGTCTTCATATAATATATATATTAATCTGAAAGCTGATAAGATTATCGAGAATTTAGTGCAATTTAGTATGATAAAGACATTAAAAGTTAGCTAAAAAGTTAGATTTTAGTTAAATGAAGAACATTCAGATGTTTTGAGAGATGAAGTTTTGGCTTCCTAGTTTGAAACCAATAACATGTATTTATTTAGCTACAAAGTCATTAATACTACTCCAAAGTAAAATAGGAAATAAGTTCAATTTCTTTTAAAGTTTTGATTCATTTAAATCCAACTCATATACGTACCAAACCTTTTTCCAAGTATTGAGAGCTTAAATCTCAATTGATATTTTTTTTATATCTTAAATATTAGTCTGATGATGATATATTAGGTTCGTTTATATATTAAATATGTCAATTAGTTTTATTGATAAATACCTTGAAATTTATCGTAAGATCCTAAATTTGAATTGGCTTTTGTCATTTGCCCATTCAAAATAATAATAATAATAATAAATATGCAATATATCTGATTCATATATGGGTCAGGTTCACCAAATAGGTCCCTTTCTCTTCTATTGGTGGTGGGTCAATGAGACAATTGAATCCATCTCACATAGCATCATTTAAAGATAGAAAAGATAGAAAGATAAGAATTAAAGATCTTTTTGTTGTCTTGGACAGGTTGAGTCAACTCAGTATGCACTTATCATTGTGGTGCATAAACAATCCATATCCAACCCATTTATTTATTTAATATTGAAAGTTAAAATGACAAAAACACTGTTAGCTAAAAGTTAAAAGTTTTTTTTCAGGTTGAGTTTTTAGAACAATCAAAATTTTGGAGTTCAGTTTGAAGCTTTCACTTCTTATATACTATGTAACTGAGAACATGACTTTATCCAACTAAAATGCAATAAACTACTTATTATTCACTTTGTTCCCTCTGTCATTCATTTTATGTCTACAGCTTTAGTCAACTATAGTCTCTCCCTACATTACACCTGGAGGGCATGAGTCCAATATTTGGAGAGATAAAGGTGCTTTATCTGGATCACATATCATCGATTACTCCTTTTGATGAGAAGAGCTCCAGGAAAATGACTTGAACAAAAGGCCAGGCCAAGGACACAAGACCTATGTTTGCAGAAAACCATCAAGTAAAGCCAGTGGGATTGGCATGGAGGATCTTAAAGCTGAAAAAGAAAAGGGAAGAAGGAAGAAGATACTTTGCTCAAAGTGTGGATAGAGTTACCCTTTGACTGTCCTTTCTCTTTCCCTATGCATGCACATTCCACATGGGCCAGTCTGAGAAGGATGCATTAGTGTTGGTGAGACTCAGATGGATCCTAAGCTGAGAGATTGTGTTATAGTTTCTCTCTCTTTCTTTAGCTCTCTCAGTACATATAGTAATATAATTCTTATCCAGCCAAGATATAGAAGGACAAGACTCAGGTGCTGCTGATCCACTGAAATAGGATTTCTCTTGCTACACTGAAATCTGCAAGTGAAGCTTGCATGATCTCAATGCACAAGTTCCAGTAAATGACCTTGGAAATTTGGCAACAAATGCACATGATCTTCCCAGAATGGCTAAACAACGAGGAGCATTCTGGGATTGAGTGCTCTGTCTCTGCAAACTACTCTTCACAATGAAGAGTTTCTCTCTTTGGTGGAGCAAAAGAAATGGAGTGCGGTGAGCTCAACCTTTTGGTGGCTTCATTCAGGGTTCTTGCAACAGTGGAACTTTCTACATTCAAACATGCATAAGAGAGACGAAGAACTTTAGGTGCATATAGAGAGAGCACCATGTCCCTCAGTATGGAGCTGCCTTGCTGCTTTCTCAGTAAAAGTACAAACTATATGATAGAAAACAGTTCCATATTCCAAAGTGATTCGTGACGTGATGATCTTAAAATGCCATTAGTTTACTCTTTAATGTGGCTGGTTATGCATGTGACAATGTGGCTGTAACCATCAGCAGGATTACTTTAGCATGAAGCTTTTAGATCTAAGCACTGTCGATACTGCTTGTACATTGACTCTGAGTTGTCATCTCTGATGCTGATCCTTCACGGATGACAACCCTGAACGATTCGCAAGCTCAGTGTGATGCTGCTGCTCACAGGATAGATTCATCTTTAGCGAAATCGACGGTCGAGAATTCCACGTAACAGATAAGATCCAACTCATGCTCCCTAGTTGCCTGAATGAATCCTAGCTTAGATTGTGTCTGAGATCCCCTCCCAACTCCATGGGTGGAGAATCCAGAATTGGGGCTCGAATGGCAGCAATGGCGCAAGTGCACTAGTGATTGTGCCATTCCTCTTGTCTTCTTCCACTGCCTCAGAAGGACACTTCCCTTGCCCCCGCACACCAACACCTCAATTGGAATGTACAAATCAAAGCAGGCCATTGCCCACTCAAAGAGCACAATATGAGTTTGATATGGGAGCTTGAAATTCTCATATAGCTGGAGTCCAAAATGGTTGCCTGACGGAGATGGCAAGGAATGAGCTCCATTGCTCACAGTGGAGATGTCTCTACAGCAAGAGTTAGGGGTTGACAGTTCTGAGACATCTTCTCCTTGAGCTTTTCTAGGGAGTAGGGTAGAAGGAAGGAAGATCCTGCACCAGTGCAACTCATACCTTAAACTGAGGCCTTGAGGAGCTCAATCAAACCCATAGTGTCCCCTACCTGCTTGGAGTGGCCCAGGCAAGTCCCTGAATCCAAACAATGCACACCCTGCCTTGTCCCCAAAACCACTCATTCCCATCCAATCAACAGCCAACCTACACCCCCATATCAAGCAGTCGAGAGGCAAAGCAGCCCTACAGAGACCTCAAGGTAGGGAGAGAGAGCTCTTTGATCCACCATTACCCAAGCTTTGGTAGCCCACAGTTGAAGGAACCACACACGCGCCCAATAGGATTGTAGGGCACTCACAAGCTAACCGCCTAAAACCCCCCTCAGATCACTGTCCCTGTGAGTTAAGCATTGCAGTGGTCTCACTGTGTTGGAAGAAACAGAGACATTGCTCATCTGTCAATGAGAGTGGCAGCGAAGCATATAATGGTCTCACTGTATTGGAAGGAGGAGGAGGACAAAATGGAACCAAAGACACATTACTCCCACTCCCCTATACTCCAAGATTTGTACTAATCTGACTGCAGTAGTAGAGTAGCCCGTAAATATCAAAAATTCATCAAACAACAGCTCTCTCTCTCTCTCTCTCTCTCTCTCTCTCTCTCTCTCTGTTCCTTTAACAGTTTCTTCTCTCTTCTTTTGGTGGTCTGTCATCCGATGAAGGGCACAGAGAACTGACCGCGGGCAGGATGTGAGGACGAAGACTCCGCAGACTGGCGACGAACGGGCAGCTGCCGATCAGCGCAGTGTCGTTCTTTGGAAACATTTCAACTATATCCTCAGTAATGTTTATATCTACACAAACATTTCTCTTCTGACATACTGCCATTTGACAATATACTTAAAAACTAAATGATAGTAAAAATATTTTTTTGTATTTTATATATCTTTTAGCTTAGATTAAACAAATATAAACCAATGTTTGAAGTGGTCAATCTGAATTTTTGGGTTGATATTTTATAAGAAATTACATGAATCAAATCTTAAAAGTTGCAAGAGTAAATATGACATTGCAAATATCAGAAGGGTATACATGCAAAATAACCTACGACTTCCTTTTCCTTCTTCTCGGCTCAGGTTTTGGGGTAAGCCCAAAAAAAAAAAAGAACCTCGAGAGAAGTGGGGGAAGAGAGAGAGAGAGAGAGAGAGAGAGAGGGAGGTAAGCTAAAAGCGCAATGCTCGCACTTTATTCCCTTCGCTTCAAATTGGATACTTTGCTGTACTCCGAGAAGGAGGTTGAGGAGGAGAAAGAGTGGTGTCTGTGAATGTCCGCTTCATTGCTTCCCCCATTCTCCATCGCTCTCTTCTTCTTCCGACGAGTGCCGAGATTGGTGTTTCTGTGTCCAAAATCTGATCTTTATTGCTCCGAGGCTATAGATTGAAGTCCCATTGGCGAAAGGAGAAGTTTTTCCTTTCTTTTGAGCTTTGGTTTGGAGTGGATGGTCAGCTCCTGCTCACTTGTTGTGTTCTGCGATGAACCCTGGAATGGTGTACCTTCCTCGACGGTGCTAACCGGTTCTCTTGTTTCTGCGGCTTCTTAGTTTTCCGATCCATCTCTGTGGGAAGAAGTTTGGAATCGATCTTTTTGTCAAATAGCACTCGAGAAAAAGGTCGGCATTTGCTGTTCTCCTTCGTTGGGATCCAAATCAGGGCGAGACTCCTGAAAGCGTGTAGGTGGGGAGAGAAACCATCTCCCGGTGGCTGCATGAGGGAGTGCTGAAACAATGAGAGATGAGAACTCGATAAAAACCAAGGTTTCTCCTGTCGAAAGATTCGATTTTTACCATCGTTCCTCTGTTAGGTCTTAAAAATTGCTGATTTGTTCCACTGTTTTGTTCTCTTGTTTTGTTGGAGAAGCTATCATGGTCCAAGACGCTTGTTAGAAAATGGTTCAACATCAAGAGCAAACCTCAGGACTTCCATGCAGACGATGATGTTGTTGTTGAAAGAGGTAGGTCTAATTGCTTGTGTACCTACAAAATTAATTCACTCACATATACTTTAAGCCATTTGTGCTGAGTTCTTATTTTGTGTTTTGGTCTAGAAATCTCTGCTTCATGAACTTGATATCTAGTCTTATGAGATCTCTTTTTTTCTTTTTTTTGTCCTTTGATTGCAATGCCATATGACTTGTCTTCTGTAGGCTTTTACTTACCCGACCAATTGAAATGCCATTCTCTTGATGCATTGCGCAGTACTTGTTGTTTCTTTGCTCGTGCTTTAAACTCATAAAACGTCATGAGAATATTAGCACACAAGCCACATCCTTTTTTGTTTTCTTTTTCCCTTTATTATCTATTCTGTGTGTTCATCAGAAGGTGATGGGGAATGGAGGACCAACTTCACAGAGAGGGAGACATGCACAGTTAAGAAAAGCAGAACAGGTATAAAGTTTCAGGCCTTATAACTTTGGACCACAACCGTGTAGCTATTTTCTTCGTTTCGTCGATTTCTGTTTTCATAATCCTTGGTAATTTTCTTCTTGGTCATTAGAACGATTGAACAAGAAGAATTCGGAACGAGTTCGGCGAGGAAGATTTGATGTTGATGTGGATCAAGTTGCAGATGTTGAGGATTATAAGTAATCACATTTTTCGGTCCTTACAATCCTTTGATTTCTAAATTTTTGCAATTGTTCGGTGACCTCCAATATGATCCATAAATTTTTTACTCTTTTGGTTTCTAGAATTTTTGTCTCGACATGGAATGTAGGTGGGAAATCTCCACCAAAAAATTTGAATCTTGAGGAATGGATCCATGCTTCACCGCCGGCAGACATTTACGTTCTGGGGTCTGGTTTCTTTACTTTTCTCCGACAAATTTTAAGATTTTTGAGGAACACATAAAAATGCTATAGTGGTGGTACAAAATTAGTGATATTGAAGTAAATCATTTCAACTCATTTACCTTTTTTCTTTCCAGATTTCAAGAGATTGTTCCTCTCAATGCTGGAAATGTTCTTGGTGCAGAGGACAATCTTCCAGCAAAGAAATGGTTGTCACTCATTAGAAAGACACTGAACACTCTTCCGGGCACTTGTAGTTCCGGCAACTACAGTATACTGTCCCCTCTCCCCGATCCGCTTGTGGAGCTAGATGCTGATTTTGAGGGCTCCTCGACAAGGCAAAAGAATTCATCATTGCTTCACCGACGTTCATTCCATTCCATGAGTCGCAGTTTAAGAATTGATGGTGATATCATGGTAATGCAACCAAGGCTGGATCGCCGGTTCAGTGTTTGTGATCGGGCAAGCATTGCAAGCAGACCAAGTAATTTTGATCCCAGTTTTAGATGTGGAGGTTCATCTGATGATGAGAAACTTGGGGGAGAATCTCCTTCGACAGATATTTTTTCACCAATGTCTTATGTCTATGGTGCTCCACAATATTTGGAAGAAAGGGAGAGATCATCCCTCCGCTCTAAGTACGACTCCTTAAGATTTCTTTCATTAATTCCATTTGATTCAGTTCTCAGTGATAAAAATCTTACATATTCTATAGATTCTGAATGGTGCTACTCAATTACAGTTCCAGGTATTGCTTGGTTGCAAGTAAGCAGATGGTTGGCATATTTCTAACAATTTGGGTGAGAAGCGAAATAAGAGGTGATGTGAAGAACTTGAAGGTTTCCTGTGTTGGCAGAGGATTAATGGGTTATCTTGGCAATAAGGTAATCATATTTATCTAATATTACACTGAATCTGCCAAATTAAATCTGAGATAGGAGCTCGTCCAACAAACTCAAACTCCAAACAATGGAATGGTATCCTATTTCAAAGTTCAAACAATGGATTTTTTTTCTTTTCTCCTTCCAGGGTTCAATATCAATCAGCATGTCTTTTCACCGAACAAGCTTCTGTTTCATCTGTAGTCATTTGACCTCGGGACAGAAAGAGGGGGATGAACTACGGAGGAACTCAGATGTGATGGAAATTTTAAGAAAGACTAGGTTTCCTCGGGTGCACAGAGTATGTGATGAGAAGTCTCCTGAAACAATTCTTGATCATGAGTAAGCCTCTTTGTCACGACTTTCTATTTTATCCACTTGTGTTTCTCTCAGGTAGACCTGAAAGAGGTAACGTTTGTGAGAAGCATGCTCTCATTTTTTTCTTTCTTATGTCAGTCGTATCATATGGCTTGGTGATTTAAACTACCGCATTGCTCTTTCCTATCAGTCAGCAAAGGCTTTAGTTGAGATGCACAACTGGAGAGCTTTGTTGGAAAAAGATCAGGTGGTTCACTAATCCTTTTCAGAGTCTGCTATATAAGTAGTATCATTGCTACCAGTGTTTCTGTGTTGCTTTAAGTTTTAGCATATTAAAATATCATTCAAAAGTATGGAAATCTCTTGAAGTACTAAGAATCTAGTGCTTTTTAGATTCCCTCTGAAAAGGGCATAAAGACCTCTTGTGCCCTGGGGAAAGCTATGATTCTTCTATTCTTCTTTATGTATTCTCAAACTGCTAGTCCAAATCTCTCATTGCTTTTTGTTAAAACAGCTTCGAATAGAGCGAAGATGTGGCCGTGTTTTCGAGGGATGGAAAGAAGGAAGGATATTTTTTCCTCCAACCTATAAATATTCAAATAACTCAGATAGATACGCAGGGGATGACACACACCGAAAAGAGAAGCGGCGGACACCTGCATGGTAGAATCTTGCATCATCTCTCCTTAGCATAGGTTTCTCGTAACATGACCTCCCCAAATTGGCCTATTTTCTTAAAGTTTCTTCTTTACCTTTTTTTTATATCCTCATATTTTTTATGCCAACTGGGATCTTTCTTTCTGGTCAAAGGTGTGACCGCATTTTATGGTGTGGAAGAGGCCTTACTCAATTGACTTATCTACATGGAGAGTCTAGATTCTCTGATCACAGACCTGTATACAGCATTTTCACTGCAGAGGTTGAAATTACCAATCACAACCAAATTACGAACATGGGTTGCTCTAGCTCTCGGGTGGAGGTGGAAGAACTCTTGCCCTACTCACATGGTTTCACAGAATTCAGTTTCTACTGAGGTGGCTGAAGAAAATCAAACAGAATCAAGGTCATATTTCTTTATATTGAGTAGTTACCTATGCGTGTCATGTTAGATTTTTTTTTTTTTTTGCCTTTTCTATGCACTGTTGATCACTTTGCCTGTCATCGCTGCAGGTTGTTCTATGTCTATTGCCAATAATTAGCTTCTAAATCTTTTAGTCTCAGCAACTACCAAAGGAAGAGGTGCTTATTCTTTATTTTAGTCATTCCAATACTTCAAGTAACTGCATTCTTTGGAGTTATAAATTTTTTCTGTGAATGGCTCAAAAGAACTCATTCCTTTCTTGAACAAAAAATTAAATTCGATTGTGGCATTTTCGTATTTGAATTTTAGTCTACAATTTTAGCTAAAATCTATATTGTTGTTATCCATGGCTTCCCAGCAACCACCAGGGAACAATCACATCATAGAAATTACCTAAAGGTAATTGCTTTTCCTTTCCATTTGAACTCCTCTCTGAAACTAGTACCACTTTTGGATTTATTGTTTGCATTATCTGCTTTTCTGTCTGCCAGGGAAAAAAAGTATTTTGTGGCTGAACAACCAGTCAAGAGACAAGTCCAAGAACTTCTTTCTGTAATAATTGGCAACTAACATTACAAACTAACCAGCTTACTTCACCTTTGAAAAGCAAGCAGTTTGACAGTTCACTAGGTTGATCAAAGAAGGAAGATGCCCAAACAAAGGGAACTATTTAAGTCTACCAAAGGACTCCTGGGGAACTTGGGACCACCCTAGAACTGCCAAATGGGTGTTAGCATACTTCAAGTTTTGATTTGTAATTGTTCTGACAGAGTGTAAGGAATTTTTTTTTGTAGAGTGAGAGGATTGAGTCAAACAACTGTGTAAACAGTACTTTCTGTTTTATATGGTGAAAAAGGGAAGCTGAGTTCAGAATGCACCCAAATGCAATACTGATAAAGGAGTGTAGCTACTATATGTTCAGTAGGCATGAAATATATTGTGTTAACTGAAAAAAGTTCTTGTCATTGTTGATCTGGTTTATACAAATTACATTTTTATTTGTTTTGTTTGTGAAATTGTAGAAAAGCATGAACATGACAGATATGGTTGGCAGACTTGGGGACATGAACTTGGGAGACCTAAAAAATAGTCAGAGGGATTAGGATGTGTGTACATATTTATTTTGGAGATGCCTTTTTGATTTGGCCTTTGGATGATTGAAAGATCCAAGTGGGGTTACTTGTGGAAGGCCACTGAAACTGCTGTCTGTGCTTCTTATATGGGGGAAGAGTGACCAATATAAGATTGATCAAGAACTGAGGTGCAATTTTTTCCTTGTCATATTTTTAATGGAAATTTACCAAAAATCAAAACATTATCCATCTTTGACCCCCAAATAAAATCAAAAAGGAGTAAGATGCAAATCACATACTGAAATTTAACTTTATTTAATATAAAATGCTGGGAGGTCAGTGCTTCAATCAATTCATGGGTTCACAGCTCTCCAAGGTAATGAGATCAGAATCAACACCTTAGATTTTGGTTAGGAATCAGATCTAGTGATGTTTTATCATCCTTGTGACATCATAGTGGGACATTCATTGTTTCAGAATTCGAAACTTGGAAGAAAACAGTAAAAAACAACCTGAAACAAAGGTATAAATTCAACCTCAAAGCTATATATTTGAGGACAGTTGATTAATTGTTTAGCCTGATCTTTCATAAGGATAATATTCGCCACCTTGGAAAGTCTTGACATGTGAATACTACCTATCAGGAAATGACAAAACAAATTAATCACAAATCCTAATAGAAAGTATTCTTCAAATAAAAATTAATCTTTCCTGTAAGTAAGAAATTTTTTACTATGACAAGCTAATCACAAATCCTAATAGAAAGTATTCTTCGAATAAAAAATAATCTTTGCCTGTAAGTAAGAAATTTTTTACTATGACAAGGCATCTTCTTGACACTCTCTTTACTTATTTATTTAACGCTCATGCGTTAGGAACATATTGATTACGACCTAAGGTTCATATTATCGTGGGGTTTTCAATGTCAACTCTCATTAGGATTATAATTTGGATTGATAATCGATATTCTAAGGTTCATATTATTCGTGGGGTTTTCAGTGTTAACTCTCTTTAGGATTATAATTTGGATTGATAATCGATATCGAAACTAATAAGATCATTTGTGTCTCAGTAAAGTGCTACAAAAACATTACAAGTAGCAAAAAAAATTCACCTTACAGCACCAGTGTATGACCAAACCAAGAACTATGAAGAAGTAGCAAAAAAAAAATCACCTTACAACACCAGTGTATGACCAAACCAAGAACTATGAATCAGACAAAAAAAATGAAAAAAGGAAAAAGAATGCTACTTGCATTGCACTGAAGACTTTTCTGAAGTCACACTGAGCTCCTCTTTCGACAGGGATTCTGTCGATGTTCTCAGTAGTACTTGCAGCACTGCCTTGATAAATACAATAGGAAAAAAAGCATTGATGAGACATTCAGCAACAAGTAAATGTGAGATCAGCTTTATGACTGAGACTATGAAAACTGTCATTTCATGCACAAATTTTTTGGAAAGATGTAAGGATAGTTCTTTTGATTAGATGACTGCTCAGTTGGACAGAGAAAAAGAGAGAGAGAGAGAGAAGGAGGGGATCAGCTTTATGGCCGAGACCATGAAAACTGTCATTTCCTTCGATGCACATGTTTTTGTGGGAAGTTGGAAGGAGACCTCTTTGGATTCGATGGCTGCTCAGTTGAACAGAGAAAGACAGAGATGGAGAGAGAGAGAGAGAGAGAGTTCTGCTTCCTTTTCAACAATCCACATAGTAAACCGTGAGAGATTTTGCCACCAAATTGTTCGAGGATTTTGATTGATTTGTAGGTCAACAGGAGAAATCTTTGAGAGGACAGAAGTAAAAAGTCAAACTACCACTTTGAGTTGAATGATTATTTTTATTTGTAATTTTATGTTTAATTTCCTTAATGAAAAAGAATATTTTGGCCTATCATTCGCGCAAATTATCAAAGATTAATTGGCAAGGTTAAAACAAGTGGCCATCTGATTAATTATTCTTAATCAAATGCAAACTACGTTTCAACTTTGCTAAAAATTAAAAAAATGAAGAGAGAGAGAGAGAGAGAGAGAGAGAGAAAAGTTCTTCGTGAGTGACTTGCCGTGTCTTAATTAGATTGCTCAAGATATGAAAAATATAATAATTCCTCCTCAAAAATGCAAGAAATCGGTTGCACATATTTGTTAGGGTGATTTTCTAAAAAAATATTTATATTTTAAATATTTCTCAAAAGATTATTTTTTTCATAAAGTATTTTTATTTCAAAATATTTAAAATTTTCATCAAATTTTTCGACCATTTTTATCGGTTTTCTACTATTACACTATTTTTATTTAGTTTGTTTATAATGTTTTTAAATTATGTTTACAGTGTTTTTTTGTGATAGTGAAAACATTATAAATACTATAAGTGATGTTATATTATGTTTTTTAGATTGTCATTACTCATAGATCATTATAATATAATATATTTTTAGGTTTATAGTTAGTTTAATTGATATTAAAAGTTCAATTAGAGAAAACCTCATAGTGTTTTTATTACGATGATCAAAATACTGTATTAGGCCAAATACACAATACACTATAAAGATGAGTAAATTTTTGAAGAGATAGTTTGAGTATTTTTTAATTAAGGATACTGTTTAAAAAAATAAAATAAAAAATATCGATTGTGAAGTACACAAAATGTGAATATTTTATAAAAAAAGTCACCTTAATTCTTAACATAATAAGATTAAAATAAATTAATGAATCGGTTAATACGGACTGTCCGATCGAGCAACATCTTTTCATCCACCATTCAAATATATAAATTTCTACATTTTTTTTTGGCTTAATGCTAACGACATAGAAAACCTCATGAGTTCTCAAAACATCTTTTTACCTTCATCACACCCATCTGAACAATTATTTCATATTTTTTTTACTTATTATCCAATTAAATCAAATGAATGTATTTGTTTTTTAATTAATATTTAGAAGAACGCTTCAAAATTATATATATTACAACATACAAAAAAAGAAAAAAAAATCAAAACAAAACAAAGTCTTTGACAGGGTTGACTGAAACGGACCACCCTCACGCATGCATAGCGGTTGCTCCGCTTACCCTTCTCGACCCAACAGTAGTAGTACGTCCTCCTCCTCCACGTTAGGTACGTCGCCAACCTCGGACTCTCGACGCACGCCGAGGCACGTGCCGAGCGTCCCGGCACGAGCGACGAGGCACGCGTGCCTGCGTGCTTACGTACGTAATCAGTGCACCTTACGTACGTACGTGTCCTGTCCTTGTTACGAGGTACGTCTGCGCCAGTGGAGCTTCACGTCGGCGCTGGTGACGACGCCCTGTTGCATGGCTCGTACGTCTCGTGAATGCATGCATGCATCTGTTGTCTGGGGCCTTTGCACGTACGTGATGTGACGCTCTCCTTGGTTCATTCACAGCTCTCACAGCAACTGGCTCGTGTCAGGACGAGATGGGAACGAGGTGATGTGTTCAAGGCCAACTTCTCCGTTTCACGCCTTTGGACGAGTGACAACGAAAGCTCCGCGGCCACTTCCGCATGTAGAAACGTTTCAACCATCACAAAAGAGAGAGAGAGAGAGAGAGAGAGAGAGAGAGAGAGAGAGAGAGAGAGAGAGTTGGCATTGATATCAGAGTTATTTTCGATTAATTAATAATACATGAGATGTGAAGCCTAATTAATTGGATCTATTATATCAGAAAATTTCTTATCCGATGAAAATATATGGAATAAAGCTTAGAAATGAGACTGTTCATTCGTTGAACATCACAAGAAATCAAATCGGCAAAGTGATAACTAAGATGACTGACACGATCGATCCATAGCCAACATCGCGTCATGAGTGTCACTCCCACCACACACTGCATTTACTGGATATCATCACTAAGAATTGCACCAATGGAGAAGGAAGCAGAAGCGTGTCATGTGGCGTGTGAATCAAGTTGTCAGGCGTGCGTTGATGTCTCCTTTGTGGGCATGATTTGATGTTCTGTAATCTTTTTGTCCTAATGAGAGACTTTTATCCATTGACACTTGAAAAGAAATTTATAATCTTTAATCAAGTTTATTCAATAAGATATTGAATAAGTAAATGTGATGAATATCGAATAAGATAATTATCGTTGATTCTGCAGGGCTCACGAACACTATTGGTCGTACATGCATATTTAAATTGACGTACAAGTGTTTTCAGATATAGTCATTCAAGATATATAAATACATGACAAGTAACATCTTTCATTGACTAGTAATTTTGATGATATATATATATATATAAAGAAAAGTTTGATGATCTATGCAATAGTGTCAATGTATTTAAATATGTATGCCTACTACTAAACTTAATTTTTAAGTATTTCTCATGTGGGATACAATTAGTGATAAGATTTCCAAAATAGAGGTGGCAAGAACATGTTTGACCTAAAAACAACATATTACTCATTCTGAAGAATAATTCAATCAATAAATAGTTTAGATTAATTAATAATTGTATAGATCTAATGTTGAATCATCACCAAATTAGACGAACACGATCACTTCACATCACTAATTGTCGGCCCAAATATCGGCCCAACAAATTTATCATAGTGTATCAGAAAAAAAAGAAGGGGGAGAAAATAGTAACTTTTCTTAGGAACTTATCCAACTAATTAATTAAAATTGATACAATATTCAAAAAATATATATATATTTATTTTTTTTTGTAAATGGCGACTACTCTTTTGGGTGGAGAGCTTTGGGGAAGTTTCTTTAAGCCTAAAGGATGAGAAAAGAGATAAATAATATGATAAAACAAAAAACTCTAGAAATCAATCCAATTGCATAACTATACATAAAGAGTTTTATTTATTTTTCTCCAAAGAAACTTTAAACTTTATTACTCAGAAAACCTCATACATTCCTCTCCAAATCATAATCTCTAGTCCAGAAGGAAAAACATTGCATTTTATGTGATTATAATGATTAACACCTTCCTATATATGTGAGAGATTCTACGCTTCTCAAAGAAATTTAGCATATATAATACATCAAAGAATATATTGGTAGTAGTTGAACGAGAGTTTCCCCATAACTTAGCATTAATCTACATGTTTGGATCACATTGAGTCTATCTGCTAGCTGCTTAAATTAATGACCTAAATAATAATCAAATAAATCAGTATCTAAATAGTCAAAACTAAGGTTTGTTTATACATAAGTAGCCATTACACAGTTCTTTCACCCCAGAAATCATAATTCAAACCCCCAATACATAAGTTAGCAGCTGATTGAGTTGCATCCTATCATGATATGTCCTGATAAGCTTAACCAAATAGAGACTGCATGCACTTCTTTTATTTTCCTGTGTAATTATTCAACAGCTCTGAGATTTTTGCTTCAAGTTTTAGTACAAGTGCTTAAAAGACATATATGCAAGTATCAATCATGATTTACTTATTCGATTGCACACTAATGTCAAACCATATAAATTGATTAAAACATCATTTTTATTTTTATTTTTTTTAGCATTGAACAATATAAGTGTGTATATCTCTCGGTGCATTAAAATTTAGTAGAAGTGCTTAAAAGATATATATATTATCAATCAAAATTTACCAGTTCGACTACAGACCGATATCGAATCATATAAATTGATAAAAAAAAATATTTCTTTTATGTTTTAAACATAGAACTTGGTGCATGGAACTGATTTATTAGAATCGATATTGGACTGATATTTATTACCTTGACTAATTTATCCTGCATCATAACTACGTATCATTTCTACCATGTCATTACTAAGAATATTATGTGTGAAGGGATTAAAATATTGAAGTGAAAAATGAAGGATTAGCTATGGCAGAACCCAAATGTTGTTAAACAAACCAAAAGCCACTACAAGGAAACAAAGTCTCCAAATGACAACTACAGGAGAAAAGGTGAGTTTAGATACTTCATACAGCATCAGATATCCTCAAGGGACATGGCATGGCACAGTTGATCTAAGAACAGAATCCTCATCATGCCATGAAGACACAAAAGCTCCAATCACACAGATTATTTAGTTCCTACTGCCATGGTCTACCTGTACAGCCTCATCAGTCTATCCAACTGGGAAAGCAGCAGTCTCCACTGATATCCACCTCTTGTGTTCATGGCCACAAGTAATAGTAACAGGAAGCAGACAAGTAGAAGAAGAAGAAGAAGACAGACTTAGCCTCAGAACAGCGAGACCTGCGATGTGCCCGCTGCCGGCCTTCCAAATCTCTTGGGAGATGCTGTGACCGTCGACGGCTTCGACAAGTCGCCGGATCTCCTACGCAGCATCTGCCGCATGCCGTCGGCCACCCGGACGGCAGGGTTGGACATGGTTCGCCGGCAGAAGGACATGTGGGCTCTGATGGCCTCCTCCACCACCCCCTGGACGTCCTTCCTCCGCAGCCTGCTCCGCTCGTCCTTCACCGCTTCGGAGCACAGCCCGCAGAACCATTTGCCGTCGAAGTTGGCCTTCACGCTGCTGATGTAGTCTCTGGTGCAGTCCTCACGTAGCCCGCAGCACTCGCACTTCACCAGCTCGATCTCCATTGCTCCGTGGATGATAGCAGGCGAGAAAGGGGAGTTGGAGGAGGATGTCATGGCCGTAGGGAGGAGGGAGCTGCATATTAATGGGGATGAAGCCACAGACTTGTCTCCATGTTGTGAGGTGGGATATGAGACAGGGTTGGTTAGTTGAAGGGTCTCAAGGTTTGGCTGTTTCCTTTGCATTTAATGCTGAATGCGAAGTGATTGGAGGAGTTGAGTTTGTCAAATTGGACTGCTTATTACTACCTAAACATCACTTTCTTTTCTTCTCGATCAATCATTTGATGATTTACTTGGTGTAAATTAATAGCTAAAATGCATATTATACTAATAAAAGATGAGTTTGTATTGCCAAGATGAGATTCTTATCCAACCGGATGAGTGTAAAATATATATGCCGAGTTAAATACAGAAAACTATCGTATGTGTCGTGTTTTCTCTGATGCTCAAACTCGAGTATGTAGAAATAACACTCATAGAGTCAATCGCGAGAAGTATTTCATTTCGATTTGACTGGGTTGAGTCGAGAGATGGAATGGTGATGTGGTTGTGCTTGATGCTGAGACCTTTCTCTTCCGATGAACAGCACTAATCTCACGGTTACTCTGAGACCTCACAAACACTTCTCCGTGGCACCAATGGCGGATGGAGGAGAGGCTCATCAGACAAACACCACATGAAGCTGTCCTCCCCCTGAATTCTACCGTGTCGGGCAGGGGCACGCAGGGTGGGTAAGCCGTGTGGACTCCATCGCTTCCTTCTCCCTGCGATGTTGTCTCCGGCCGGCACACATCAATTCGCCAGTTGTTCCTACGTGCACCGCCATGTGAGTCCTTGCGGGGATGTCAGCGAGAGTAGGCGGTCGATGCTGCTGCTGCTGTCGGCAGACTGCGACTCGGCAGCTATGTCGTCGTCCGAGGCATGTTGGGAAAGCGACACGGTTGGAATCCGGTGGAGCCCCTTCTCGCACTCGGATCATCTGATCCGCCATGTAGAGAATCTGTGGGCGTCAATGATGTTGGATCTGCGCGTGTTTTCCTGACAGAATGAGATTAGAGTGTCTCCTCCCACCATAGTCGATGGTTTCTGGCTTTACCAGACGCGCTAAATCGGTCAAAAGTGACTTCTCTGCTTGAAATTTGACCTTCTTCACAGAATTTGACACTGATTTATAAAATTTTGATGGATGTAATATTATTAATTCAGATTTTGGTATTATTGTTCATTGGTTTAGACTTAATAAATCGATGGATCAATTATGCTTTGGTAGACCATCATGAATGATATGATGGATAATTTAATATCAGACATGATAAGACTCTCGAACAAAAAAAGATTGTGTGATCGGTGTGAGAGGATAGTCACAACTTGGAGCCATATCGTTAGGTTAAACTTTGAAATAACTATCTATAGGTAAGACTATAAAATATATCATAGTATGGAACCATCATTTGATTAGGTCTCTTACATTATAATTGAGTTTAATTAATTAGTTTAAGCTAATGAGTCAGTCATAACAATGGGTCTACTCATGATATTGAGTATGACGAGTGATTCGAGTAAAAAATGATTATTCATAGATAACACTAGAAGACAAGTCATGATGCGAAAGCATACACTATATTATGACTTGATTCTAAACTATGTTGATCCTTGTAGACCCTTAAAGTAGGGGAGTACCTAATACCTCTAAATTTATTCGTGAAGTTGTGAACATCGTAACATCTCCAAATTTAATCTCACATTATAAAAGCTCGATGATTATATTATTATTTATTTGAGTTGATATCTTGTTCATCACAGCTCAAACAAGGAATCAGACGAAGACTAATCGTAGTCACCCCATTATATTTAATAAGATTGATTAACCAAATTTAGCTGCCAAAAAGATATTTGTTTACATGCTAGAATCAGTCTCAATCTCATTCCCCCTCTTGGATGATAAGGAATTCATCCTAGTTATATATACAACAGGCCAGAATGGAAGATATCACCCCTCTTCAATTCTAAACATGAAATCAGACCCTCCAAGCTGCAAATTAGTATCAAAAGTTCCATCAGTATTCGATTTGACCCAGTCTCCAAGAATGAATTCAACCAGTGGATCAATTATCTTGTTGGATTGATCGAGACACGATGAAAGAATTGGCATCTCATCCTGCTTGATGAAGGACGAAGCCAAGGATATGTGTATTCTCTCTATCTTTTCTTTTTATGCATCTCGTGAATCCATGTCCATAGTCCATGACTCAATCATTGGCCACATGGGAGTTGGCTTGGATTATCCCCATCACTCGACGAGATTGGTGGGATTGAGAGTCTCGGCACTGATTACAATGTGACTACCACCTGCATCCCACATGCACTGTCCAAATATGGGGACTAAAAAAAGACCTTATCAGCCAACTCATTCATTTCTCCCTATCAATCATTCCACAAGATGATGCGGTGGATCTGTCATTCATGTGCAGGTGCTGTAATTTTTCTTTGGCACGCAAACGAAGGGAAGGGTTCTTCAAGCTCATTGTATTAAGCAGAAGTCGATACATCTTCCTCATCTCCTCGTGCATGCAGCTCAGATATGTGCAGATCGAAAGATTGCAAACCCTGAGTATATCGAAGCTCGTGGTTGCACCGGAGGATTTCCAGTTATCAGGAAAATGGAGGAGCGAGACATGGCATGGTTTGGTTAGCAGCATATGAATCTCATGGTGATGCCATTGGGCAGATCAAAGCATGCAACACCTATCTTGCTCTGAGCATGTACAGCAGAATCAAGAGTTGCTGAAAGGGAAAAAGAAATGAGCATTAATCCAGTTATGTACAGATGGCAACTACTAAAGAAATGAGTTTAGGCTGTCATTTGATCTTTGGAGTTCATTCACCTGCTCTGCAAACAAGGCTGCAGATCCTGAGGAAATGTTCACACTCTGTAGTCAGTCTTAAGCTTGTTTATTTTTTTAATGAAGCTGTGGTTATTATTGGAATGCATTAGATGATTGTACATAAGTTTGATATTTTTCCCTGTACAAGCTACTGATAGCTTCTTCAAGTACATCTTTGCCTTTTCCAAGGTCTAATGCATTTTTAGCTAACTTGTTCGATTTCTTAGGCAGAAGTTATTACTGAAGAAGTGGTTTCCAATTTCATCTTTTCATTCTCTAGATTGAACTGTTTGATTCATTTTTAATATTGTTTCTCTGAGATTTTTATTTTGATCAGTGGTCACTGATTTGTAAGTTCTACTGGTTCATTGTTGCTGTAGGCACTTTATGTATCAGAAAGTAATTCATTTTCTAATTGAATGAGAAAAATCTAAAAGATGGTTTGATATTGGCATTTGGAACTGTGACTTCAGCTTGAGGAAAACAAAGACCATATTATATCTGATATAGCACAAAGATTCAGCATGGTGATTGACCAATGATAATTCCTTCATAATACTTGATATGGGGCTACTCAATTATTTTTATCTTCCTTTGAATGCATGTTCAGAACAATTCTTTTAGGTTTTCTCTTGACCTTGTCATACATAAATGGCATGCCACCTACAAACACTCAGCATGGAATCTTTCATTTCTTCCTCTTCGATTGCGATGATTATTGAGTTAAAGACATTGTTTACGCTTGAGTAGCTGTTCCTTTGGCTTTGTTAACAATGCCATTTCTTGTTTCTCTGTAGTGAAAGATGAGTCTGCACAAGCTTAAGGTTGTTGTATGAGTTCAGGGGAGGAATTTGTTTCAGTGCTTATGGCTCTTTCTCTCTCTTTCTCATGCTATGGCACGAGTTACTGGCAACAAGTGTTCAGTATAGAATCAATGTCTCCATATTATATTTGGTTCATTCAAGTACTTATTATTAGCCTTGTGATGATAGTAAAGCAATTTAGAAGTGTGCAGTAGTGTCATACATGGCTCTTTCTCTCTCTTTCTCATGCTATGGCACGAGTTACTGGCAGCAAGTGTTCAGTATAGAATCAATGTCTCCATATTATATTTGGTTCATTCAAGTACTTATTATTAGCCTTGTGATGATAGTAAAGCAATTTAGAAGTGTGCAGTAGTGTCATAATGTGCATCTTTCATTTCGCATCTTTCATTTCAGATGAGTTTGGTTAGTTCTTTAGGTAGTGAAAGCTTCTGGCACAGACCAGAACATCCCCATCTCTTGTGCCTGCAGCTGCATTGCCACAAAAATTGATCATAGATCATCCATTCATATACAAAAAAACTTTCACCACTCTTTTTTTCTTCCACTTCTGTAAGAATCTATGAGCCTGTCAGAGTATGAAGAAGGTTTTTTGGTGCCCAATCATTGAGGTTAACGTGTGTAAGTCCACAATGAACACATACTTCTTTTTTGAAAAGGACTTCGATGATAAGATTAATTACCCTTAGCCATTAAAGTCATCCTCAAAGGACCCACCATTTCTTTTTCTGAAACTGAAATCTTTCAAGAGTTCTAAAACTCTGGGAACAAACTTGAGACGTTCCAATCCAGATATCAAGATCACAGGAGGGGCATCTATGACAGCATAATTCCCTGCACATTTCTCCTTCCTCATTTGATCTTCTTGGCAGTAGATTTCACATGAACAAAACCACTTTTACTTCTCAAGCCCACTGGAAGGATTGCTTGCTTGTTCTCTTTAAGCACAACAGTGATCCAATGCTCAATATCTAATCCTTGACCTTCCAGGGAATGGGAACCAAAAGAATCAAAACAAATGTCTTTCAATAAATGCCAATCAACTATCATCTCTACCTAAACCCATGACACATTTTAATGAATACTTCATTTGGGCTTTGTCAACCAAGAGTTTGATTGTGTGAAGAAAGACTGTTGGAGTGAGCAAAGTAGCCATCTCACATGACACGACATGGCAGCATGCATTGCTTTCAGTGGCATCCCCACACCACATAACACTGAAAGCGACAACCACTCGAAGTAACAACACATATGTCGGGAATTCATCATCTCCTAGCTCATCAACTGGGAGACTAAGGGTGCGGATTAATCAATAAGATCTTTTGTAGTTGGCAAGACCAAAACAAGAAGGAAGAAGTCGTGCACCAAAAAGCTTGAAAACCATGTCTTCTAGCATTGAAAATGACTTGGCTGAAGAAGATAATGCAGAGAGTTCGAAGGAGCTCAGGCATGATTGTATCAAGTCATCAATATGACTCCAATGAATGTGATGGGAGAAGAAATTCTTGTAAGCTTCTTGAAGACAGCTCTTCGTTGTTTGAAGTTGATATGCACCAAAATATATACTGCCAGAGTAGCATCTACTCGACTGTAGAAGCAAAGCATAAAGTTGCAGATGGCATCATTCGAATGATACAGTTGGAAAAGGAGTAAAGCTCCTCCAGATTAGCTTTCTTGCCTGAATTATGCAGAAAATTCAAGTACCCATATCTGAGCCAAGGTTGAGAAATGGCCAAAAATTTGAGCTTCCAACTTCTCCAGGCAACAGTGTTCACACAAGTCGATGAAAGTGGTAGGTGCTCCTTGATCATTATCATGATAAGAACAATGGGAAGTCCAAGCAGGAAAGACTACAAAAGAAAAACAAATGAAATTGTAATCCCCCATTTGTTTTTTTTCTCTTCCTTCTAGAGATCATTCTGCATATTGTTTTTCTCAATCTCAATTAATTATACATTGATCTAAACAATTTGCATGGCTCATTGGAGGATGGATGTGTTGTTTTACATCCTTTTTTCCATGAATGTTTCTCCAGCACACAAATACTACATCTACAAGAATGATTAGGGTGGACTTCTTTTGTTACTGCTGTTACTGGACATGTTCTTCTTACCTACCGGATTGTCTCTGAAGCCTAGACTTCCCAAGCAACAACAAAGGGGCTATTCAATGTGTGTTGTTTGTATCCTCATCTGATCAATGTCACAAGGGACTAATTGCTGTTCTTGAGTGATTCCTCTCAGCTAATTCCCCTTTGTCTGTGGGGTTATTAGTTGACGACTTCTTGTGCTTGATGGTAACCTCCAATGTCTCATCACTATTCCTGCTTGAAGAAGGAAGCCAATCACTTCAAGATACAAGAAGAGAACAAACCAAGGAATGGAAGCCCACCTCCTGAAACAATGTCAGAGAGATGAGGTTGTGGTTCTCGTGGCCATGGTCACTGCTTTGTTGCGCAACAAAGTATTGAAGTAAGGTTGAAGGGTTTATCCTTATCTTTCCCTAATTAGTAGACCACCACATGAAAGATGGATGTGATCAACAGAAGCTGCAGTTCTCTACAATCTATCAGAATCACACCATTTCAAAAGCTTAGAGCAAACAAAGAAAGCTCAGTGCCACTCATCAGTTATGGTTTTCTTCAACCATTATATGCAGTAAACCGTGGAAAAGAATTACGAGGTCATGAAACATGATTTCAAATGTAATTATAAGAGATAGTGAATTTGATGGCTATTTATACATATTAGCATTGAGAATTTTTCTCAACTGCTCATAAATTTCCTAGATGAGAAAATTTTATCTACTATTATGCTCCCATAAAATTGAGCTTCTATCAAGAATATCAATCTTAGACTGATACAATAAAAATAGTTTGTGCACGAGAAACTTTATGAGTGAGTCTGCTAATTGATTAGTCGTATGCAGGTGAGAAACATGTAGTTGATGTCTTACAATTTGATCTAGCACAAAATAGAAGTCGATAGCAATGTATTTCATGCGGGAGTAGAACACTAGAATAGCACATAAGTAGGTAGTTCCAACATTATCACAATATATTATATGAGTAACGGTGAAGTTGACATTGAGTTCCTTGAGTATATTTGTGATTCAATTGAGTTCAGCAATGACGATGGCGATGACACAGTATTCAGTTTCAATTGTAGACCGTATGACTTTCTTTTGTTTTTTAGAACTTCAACTGATTAGAATAGTTTAAAGGAAAATAATATATCATGATGTGGATGTTCTATCATCAAAGTTCCCTATCCAATCAGCATCAACAAAAGCATAGAGATGGAGTTGAGTGTTTTTACAGAGAAAAAGACTATGATTGATGGTCCCTTTAAGATACTGTAAAATTCATTAGACCGTAGACCAATGTGCAGTATATGGTCGATGTATAAATTATGATAATTTATTGACTGCAAATGAAATGTCTAGACGATGAGAGCCAAGTATTGTGAGGAGCCAAGTACTTGTCAGTCTTGAGTGGAATCCGTAATAAAGCTTCCATCACATAACTTGAGTGATTCACTAGTAAAGAGAGGAGTTGTAACCTCTTTTACATCTTGTATATTTGTCTTTAATAATAAATCTTGAATATATTTTCTTTGTAATAGGAAGAGACCTGAACATGTAAATGTTACTTCCACTCCCAGAAAGTAGCTTAAGATTCCTAGATCTTTAAGGGAGAATCAATCAGTCAATTACTTTAAGAATGCCTGAGTCTCTAAGGAATCATTGCCCGTGACAATAATATTATCCATATACATCAGAAGATATATTGTGTCTCCATTTTGCTGTCGTAGGAATAATGAAGTATCAGACTTGGAATTGATGAAGCCAATTGATACAAGTTCAATATATTAAGCTCTTGGAGCTTGATGAAGTCCATAAATAGCTTTTTATAGTTTACAAACATGTCTCGGATATCGAGAAAGAATGAAACCATGAGGTTGTTGCATAAAGACATCTTCAGTCGGAGACCCCTATAAAAAGGTATTGTTAACATCCAGTTGTTATAAGTACTAGCCTTTTAAGATGACCAAACTCATGATAAGTTAGATTATTGTGAGTTTAATAGCGAGACTGATCTATGAAATCGATACTAGGTCATTAATGAAACCCTTTGGTGATTAGACGTACTTTATATCAAGCAACATATCTGTTTAAGTTCATCTTCATTCAAAAAACTCTGTGGATCTCTAGAGATGCATCTTTCATTTCAGATGAGTATCATTATGTTCATTTGGTGAACAGGCATTTCATCTTGATGTCGAGGCAATGATGTTTGTTGCACTTTTATCCTTGGATAAATTTGGTTATGTGGGTTCAAAATCTCAGTTTCAGTGATATCAGAATGAACAGATTCATGAAGCTCAGTCAACTTGTGCAAATGAGCAACTTGATGTTACCATTGCAACACCACAAATGCATCAAAGTAGTCCAGAGTAGAGTTGATAAGAAGCTGCAAGGTAATTTTCAGTGTTGTACTTCAGCTTCATATTCAGATGTCTACCAACTGGATTCAACAAGGTAGGAGGGAGGGAGAGAGAGAGAGAGAGAGAGAGAGAGAGAGAGAGAGAGAGAGAGAGAGAGAGAGAGAGAGAGAGAGAGGGTTTCC
>LVTN01000040.1:528956-540227 GCA_001649415.1 Musa itinerans
GCTGTAATTTTTCTTTGGCACGCAAACGAAGGGAAGGGTTCTTCAAGCTCATTGTATTAAGCAGAAGTCGATACATCTTCCTCATCTCCTCGTGCATGCAGCTCAGATATGTGCAGATCGAAAGATTGCAAACCCTGAGTATATCGAAGCTCGTGGTTGCACCGGAGGATTTCCAGTTATCAGGAAAATGGAGGAGCGAGACATGGCATGGTTTGGTTAGCAGCATATGAATCTCATGGCGATGCCATTGGGCAGATCAAAGCATGCAACACCTATATTGCTCTGAGCATGTACAGCAGAATCAAGAGTTGCTGAAAGGGAAAAAGAAATGAGCATTAATCCAGTTATGTCCAGATGGCAACTACTAAAGAAATGAGTTTAGGCTGTCATTTGATCTTTGGAGTTCATTCACCTTCTCTGCAAACAAGGCTGCAGATCCTGAGGAAATGTTCACACTCTGTAGTCAGTCTTAAGCTTGTTTATTTTTTTAATGAAGCTGTGGTTATTATTGGAATGCATTAGATGATTGTACATAAGTTTGATATTTTTCCCTGTACAAGCTACTGATAGCTTCTTCAAGTACATCTTTGCCTTTTCCAAGGTCTAATGCATTTTTAGCTAACTTGTTCGATTTCTTAGGCAGAAGTTATTACTGAAGAAGTGGTTTCCAATTTCATCTTTTCGTTCTCTAGATTGAACTGTTTGATTCATTTTTAATATTGTTTCTCTGAGATTTTTATTTTGATCAGTGGTCACTGATTTGTAAGTTCTACTGGTTCATTGTTGCTGTAGGCACTTTATGTATCAGAAAGTAATTCATTTTCTAATTGAATGAGAAAAATCTAAAAGATGGTTTGATATTGGCATTTGGAACTGTGACTTCAGCTTGAGGAAAACAAAGACCATATTATATCTGATATAGCACAAAGATTCAGCATGGTGATTGACCAATGATAATTCCTTCATAATACTTGATATGGGGCTACTCAATTATTTTTATCTTCCTTTGAATGCATGTTCAGAACTATTCTTTTAGGTTTTCTCTTGACCTTGTCATACATAAATGGCATGCCACCTACAAACACTCGCTTGGAATCTTTCATTTCTTCCTCTTCGATTGCGATGATTATTGAGTTAAAGACATTGTTTACGCTTGAGTAGCTGTTCCTTTGGCTTTGTTAACAATGCCATTTCTTGTTTCTCTGTAGTGAAAGATGAGTCTGCACAAGCTTAAGGTTGTTGTATGAGTTCAGGGGAGGAATTTGTTTCAGTGCTTATGGCTCTTTCTCTCTCTTTCTCATGCTATGGCACGAGTTACTGGCAACAAGTGTTCAGTATAGAATCAATGTCTCCAAATTATATTTGGTTCATTCAAGTACTTATTATTAGCCTTGTGATGATAGTAAAGCAATTTAGAAGTGTGCAGTAGTGTCATACTGTGGATCTCTAGAGATGCATCTTTCATTTCAGATGAGTATCATCATGTTCATTTGGTGAACAGGCATTTCATCTTGATGTCGAGGCAATGATGTTTGTTGCACTTTTATCCTTGGATAAATTTGGTTATGTGGGTTCAAAATCTCAGTTTCAGTGATATCAGAATGAACAGATTCATGAAGCTCAGTCAACTTGTGCAAATGAGCAACTTGATGTTACCATTGCTCCACCACAAATGCATCAAAGTAGTCCAGAGTAGAGTTGATAAGAAGCTGCTAGGTAATTTTCAGTGTTGTACTTCAGCTTCATATTCAGATGTCTACCAACTGGATTCGACAAGGTAGGAGAGAGAGAGAGAGAGAGAGAGGCAGACAGAGATGGTTTCCTGTTCTCTGTCATGTTCTTAGACAACTAGTGGAGTCTCCATAGATGAAATGGAAGCATGGAATCAATCACATATCAGCATCTTATCATGAAAACAATCTCATCCATTACAGGGTCAAATGCAAGAGACCATTTCTTCCTTGCAGACACTCTGCAATCTGAATTTTCCAACTTTGACAGAGGAAAACACCCAAAGAAAAGTCTCAGAGAAGATGACTCAACTCGAGCATTTAATTCTTATGCTCTTTTCCTTCTTTTGTTCTTGAGAAGAAGAGGCACTGTCTCTTACATTCCAAGACTAGTTCTTTAGGTAGTGAAAGCTTCTGGCACAGACCAGAACATCCCCATCTCTTGTGCCTGCAGCTGCATTGCCACAAAAATTGATCATAGATCATCCATTCATATACAAAAAAACTTTCACCACTCTTTTTTTCTTCCACTTCTGTAAGAATCTATGAGCCTGTCAGAGTATGAAGAAGGTTTTTTGGTGCCCAATCATTGAGGTTAACGTGTGTAAGTCCACAATGAACACATACTTCTTTTTTGAAAAGGACTTCGATGATAAGATTAATTACCCTTAGCCATTAAAGTCATCCTCAAAGGACCCACCATTTCTTTTTCTGAAACTGAAATCTTTCAAGAGTTCTAAAACTCTGGGAACAAACTTGAGACGTTCCAATCCAGATATCAAGATCACAGGAGGGGCATCTATGACAGCATAATTCCCTGCACATTTCTCCTTCCTCATTTGATCTTCTTGGCAGTAGATTTCACATGAACAAAACCACTTTTACTTCTCAAGCCCACTGGAAGGATTGCTTGCTTGTTCTCTTTAAGCACAACAGTGATCCAATGCTCAATATCTAATCCTTGACCTTCCAGGGAATGGGAACCAAAAGAATCAAAACAAATGTCTTTCAATAAATGCCAATCAACTATCATCTCTACCTAAACCCATGACACATTTTAATGAATACTTCATTTGGGCTTTGTCAACCAAGAGTTTGATTGTGTGAAGAAAGACTGTTGGAGTGAGCAAAGTAGCCATCTCACATGACACGACATGGCAGCATGCATTGCTTTCAGTGGCATCCCCACACCACATAACACTGAAAGCGACAACCACTCGAAGTAACAACACATATGTCGGGAATTCATCATCTCCTAGCTCATCAACTGGGAGACTAAGGGTGCGGATTAATCAATAAGATCTTTTGTAGTTGGCAAGACCAAAACAAGAAGGAAGAAGTCGTGCACCAAAAAGCTTGAAAACCATGTCTTCTAGCATTGAAAATGACTTGGCTGAAGAAGATAATGCAGAGAGTTCGAAGGAGCTCAGGCATGATTGTATCAAGTCATCAATATGACTCCAATGAATGTGATGGGAGAAGAAATTCTTGTAAGCTTCTTGAAGACAGCTCTTCGTTGTTTGAAGTTGATATGCACCAAAATATATACTGCCAGAGTAGCATCTACTCGACTGTAGAAGCAAAGCATAAAGTTGCAGATGGCATCATTCGAATGATACAGTTGGAAAAGGAGTAAAGCTCCTCCAGATTAGCTTTCTTGCCTGAATTATGCAGAAAATTCAAGTACCCATATCTGAGCCAAGGTTGAGAAATGGCCAAAAATTTGAGCTTCCAACTTCTCCAGGCAACAGTGTTCACACAAGTCGATGAAAGTGGTAGGTGCTCCTTGATCATTATCATGATAAGAACAATGGGAAGTCCAAGCAGGAAAGACTACAAAAGAAAAACCAATGAAATTGTAATCCCCCATTTGTTTTTTTTTCTCTTCCTTCTAGAGATCATTCTGCATATTGTTTTTCTCAATCTCAATTAATTATACATTGATCTAAACAATTTGCATGGCTCATTGGAGGATGGATGTGTTGTTTTACATCCTTTTTTCCATGAATGTTTCTCCAGCACACAAATACTACATCTACAAGAATGATTAGGGTGGACTTCTTTTGTTACTGCTGTTACTGGACATGTTCTTCTTACCTACCGGATTGTCTCTGAAGCCTAGACTTCCCAAGCAACAACAAAGGGGCTATTCAATGTGTGTTGTTTGCATCCTCATCTGATCAATGTCACAAGGGACTAATTGCTGTTCTTGAGTGATTCCTCTCAGCTAATTCCCCTTTGTCTGTGGGGTTATTAGTTGACGACTTCTTGTGCTTGATGGTAACCTCCAATGTCTCATCACTATTCCTGCTTGAAGAAGGAAGCCAATCACTTCAAGATACAAGAAGAGAACAAACCAAGGAATGGAAGCCCACCTCCTGAAACAATGTCAGAGAGATGAGGTTGTGGTTCTCGTGGCCATGGTCACTGCTTTGTTGCGCAACAAAGTATTGAAGTAAGGTTGAAGGGTTTATCCTTATCTTTCCCTAATTAGTAGACCACCACATGAAAGATGGATGTGATCAACAGAAGCTGCAGTTCTCTACAATCTATCAGAATCACACCATTGCAGTAAACCGTGGAAAAGAATTACGAGGTCATGAAACATGATTTCAAATGTAATTATAAGAGATAGTGAATTTGATGGCTATTTATACATATTAGCATTGAGAATTTTTCTCAACTGCTCATAAATTTCCTAGATGAGAAAATTTTATCTACTATTATGCCCCCATAAAATTGAGCTTCTATCAAGAATATCAATCTTAGACTGATACAATAAAAATAGTTTGTGCACGAGAAACTTTATGAGTGAGTCTGCTAATTAATTAGTCGTATGCAGGTAAGAAACATGTAGTTGATGTCTTACAATTTGATCTAGCACAAAATAGAAGTCGATAGCAATGTATTTCATGCGGGAGTAGAACACTAGAATAGCACATAAGTAGGTAGTTCCAACATTATCACAATATATTATATGAGTAACGGTGAAGTTGACATTGAGTTCCTTGAGTATATTTGTGATTCAATTGAGTTCAGCAATGACGATGGCGATGACACAGTATTCAGTTTCAATTGTAGACCGTATGACTTTCTTTTGTTTTTTAGAACTTCAACTGATTAGAGTGGCTCCAAGGAAGACAATGTATCCTGACGTAGATGTTCTATCATCAAAGTTCCCTGCCCAGATGGCGATGACACAGTATTCAGTTTCAATTGTAGACCGTGTGACTTTCTTTTGTTTTTTAGAACTTCAACTGATTAAAGTAGCTTAAAGGAAAATAATATATCATGATGTGGATGTTCTATCATCAAAGTTCCCTATCCAATCAGCATCAACAAAAGCATAGAGATGGAGTTGAGTGTTTTTACAGAGAAAAAGACTATGATTGATGGTCCCTTTAAGATACTGTAAAATTCATTAGACCGTAGACCAATGTGCAGTATATGGTCGATGTATAAATTATGATAATTTATTGACTGCAAATGAAATGTCTAGACGATGAGAGCCAAGTATTGTGAGGAGCCAAGTACTTGTCAGTCTTGAGTGGAATCCGTAATAAAGCTTCCATCACATAACTTGAGTGATTCACTAGTAAAGAGAGGAGTTGTAACCTCTTTTACATCTTGTATATTTGTCTTTAATAATAAATCTTGAATATACTTTCTTTGTAATAGGTCTCTTTGTATTTAATAATAAATCTTGAATATACTTTCTTTGTAATAGGTCTCTTTGTATTTAATAATAAATCTTGAATATACTTTCTTTGTAATAGGTCTCTTTGTATTTAATAATAAATCTTGAATATACTTTCTTTGTAATAGGTCTCTTTGTATTTAATAATAAATCTTGAATATACTTTCTTTGTAATAGGTCTCTTTGTCTTTAATAATAAATCTTGAATATATTTTCTTTGTAATAGGAAGAGACCTGAACATGTAAATGTTACTTCCACTCCCAGAAAGTAGCTTAAGATTCCTAGATCTTTAAGGGAGAATCAATCAGTCAATTACTTTAAGAATGCCTGAGTCTCTAAGGAATCATTGCCCGTGACAATAATATTATCCATATACATCAGAAGATATATTGTGTCTCCATTTTGCTGTCGTAGGAATAATGAAGTATCAGACTTGGAATTGATGAAGCCAATTGATACAAGTTCAATATATTAAGCTCTTGGAGCTTGATGAAGTCCATAAATAGCTTTTTATAGTTTACAAACATGTCTCGGATATTGAGAAATAATGAAACCATGAGGTTGTTGCATAAAGACATCTTCAGTCGGAGACCCATATAAAAAGGTATTGTTAACATCCAGTTATTATAGGTACCAGCCTTTTAAAATGACCAAACTCAGGATAAGTTAGATTATTGTGAGTTTAATAGCGAGACTGATCTATGAAATCGATACTAGGTCATTAATGAAACCCTTTGGTGATTAGACGTACTTTATATCAAGCAACATATCTGTTTAAGTTCATCTTCATTCAAAAAACTCATTTACATCCGAGGATATTTTGCACGTGATAAAAGGGTACTATGATCTATGTAGAGTTATAGAAAAAAGCATTACTTTACGCCAGTAAAAAAAATTTTTAGCTTAAGTAATTGTAGTGGGTTCACTAGTCTTAGGGGAAAAGTTTGTTATAGCATACATATCAAGGAATTAATGTGGTTTGAAAATATCACTTCTGTAACATATTGTCTAGGAGCTATGAAAATAATAAATTGTGTTGTTGGTACTACTTCAGAAATAATAAAGAGAGGAAAAATTTATTAAACTGAAATAATAATAGTGTGTGGATCCCGAGGATAACGATACAGTATGAAATATAATTACAAAATATAATTAAGATAGTTAAAAATCTTATCTGTTATCTGTTGAATACATACTTTCAAGTGAATAGCTACAGAAGTTGCTAAGTTGACATTAATGTCTACTTAGCAGTTTCAAGTGAATATCATTGTAGCTACAGAATAGCTACAATGATATCCTAACAAGCTTAACAGTGGCATCATCATCCTCATCCTTCTCAGTTTGATCCACAATCATCCATTTCAGTTTCGATTCTACCAAATTTACAATCGGAATCGAACTGATTCTAAAGGGTTCTGGTTCCAATTCTAAAATTACCGGTTTTGGTTCTAAAACCAATAGGCCTTAAATCTAAATTATTAACTATACTATATCATTGTACTTATTTATTTTTTATATTTAGCCAGTTTGAAATAATCAATTTTGGTTATAATTTCTAGGAAACGAAACTGAATCATATAATCTCGATTCTAATTCGATTCAAAACTATCAAAATTTTGACCCGATTTGATTTCGGTTCTGAGAAAAGTTATGATCACCCCTATCATATGGTTGAGCGATAACAATTAAAGTGCATATTGTTTTTCTCAATCTCAATTAATTATACATTGATCTAAACAATTTGCATGGCTCATTGGAGGATGGATGTGTTGTTTTACATCCTTTTTTCCATGAATGTTTCTCCAGCACACAAATACTACATCTACAAGAATGATTAGGGTGGACTTCTTTTGTTACTGCTGTTACTGGACATGTTCTTCTTACCTACCGGATTGTCTCTGAAGCCTAGACTTCCCAAGCAACAACAAAGGGGCTATTCAATGTGTGTTGTTTGCATCCTCATCTGATCAATGTCACAAGGGACTAATTGCTGTTCTTGAGTGATTCCTCTCAGCTAATTCCCCTTTGTCTGTGGGGTTATTAGTTGACGACTTCTTGTGCTTGATGGTAACCTCCAATGTCTCATCACTATTCCTGCTTGAAGAAGGAAGCCAATCACTTCAAGATACAAGAAGAGAACAAACCAAGGAATGGAAGCCCACCTCCTGAAACAATGTCAGAGAGATGAGGTTGTGGTTCTCGTGGCCATGGTCACTGCTTTGTTGCGCAACAAAGTATTGAAGTAAGGTTGAAGGGTTTATCCTTATCTTTCCCTAATTAGTAGACCACCACATGAAAGATGGATGTGATCAACAGAAGCTGCAGTTCTCTACAATCTATCAGAATCACACCATTTCAAAAGCTTAGAGCAAACAAAGAAAGCTCAGTGCCACTCATCAGTTATGGTTTTCTTCAACCATTATATGCAGTAAACCGTGGAAAAGAATTACGAGGTCATGAAACATTATTTCAAATGTAATTATAAGAGATAGTGAATTTGATGGCTATTTATACATATTAGCATTGAGAATTTTTCTCAACTGCTCATAAATTTCCTAGATGAGAAAATTTTATCTACTATTATGCCCCCATAAAATTGAGCTTCTATCAAGAATATCAATCTTAGACTGATACAATAAAAATAGTTTGTGCACGAGAAACTTTATGAGTGAGTCTGCTAATTAATTAGTCGTATGCAGGTAAGAAACATGTAGTTGATGTCTTACAATTTGATCTAGCACAAAATAGAAGTCGATAGCAATGTATTTCATGCGGGAGTAGAACACTAGAATAGCACATAAGTAGGTAGTTCCAACATTATCACAATATATTATATGAGTAACGGTGAAGTTGACATTGAGTTCCTTGAGTATATTTGTGATTCAATTGAGTTCAGCAATGACGATGGCGATGACACAGTATTCAGTTTCAATTGTAGACCGTATGACTTTCTTTTGTTTTTTAGAACTTCAACTGATTAGAGTGGCTCCAAGGAAGACAATGTATCCTGACGTAGATGTTCTATCATCAAAGTTCCCTGCCCACATTGCCACAAAAATTGATCATAGATCATCCATTCATATACAAAAAAACTTTCACCACTCTTTTTTTCTTCCACTTCTGTAAGAATCTATGAGCCTGTCAGAGTATGAAGAAGGTTTTTTGGTGCCCAATCATTGAGGTTAACGTGTGTAAGTCCACAATGAACACATACTTCTTTTTTGAAAAGGACTTCGATGATAAGATTAATTACCCTTAGCCATTAAAGTCATCCTCAAAGGACCCACCATTTCTTTTTCTGAAACTGAAATCTTTCAAGAGTTCTAAAACTCTGGGAACAAACTTGAGACGTTCCAATCCAGATATCAAGATCACAGGAGGGGCATCTATGACAGCATAATTCCCTGCACATTTCTCCTTCCTCATTTGATCTTCTTGGCAGTAGATTTCACATGAACAAAACCACTTTTACTTCTCAAGCCCACTGGAAGGATTGCTTGCTTGTTCTCTTTAAGCACAACAGTGATCCAATGCTCAATATCTAATCCTTGACCTTCCAGGGAATGGGAACCAAAAGAATCAAAACAAATGTCTTTCAATAAATGCCAATCAACTATCATCTCTACCTAAACCCATGACACATTTTAATGAATACTTCATTTGGGCTTTGTCAACCAAGAGTTTGATTGTGTGAAGAAAGACTGTTGGAGTGAGCAAAGTAGCCATCTCACATGACACGACATGGCAGCATGCATTGCTTTCAGTGGCATCCCCACACCACATAACACTGAAAGCGACAACCACTCGAAGTAACAACACATATGTCGGGAATTCATCATCTCCTAGCTCATCAACTGGGAGACTAAGGGTGCGGATTAATCAATAAGATCTTTTGTAGTTGGCAAGACCAAAACAAGAAGGAAGAAGTCGTGCACCAAAAAGCTTGAAAACCATGTCTTCTAGCATTGAAAATGACTTGGCTGAAGAAGATAATGCAGAGAGTTCGAAGGAGCTCAGGCATGATTGTATCAAGTCATCAATATGACTCCAATGAATGTGATGGGAGAAGAAATTCTTGTAAGCTTCTTGAAGACAGCTCTTCGTTGTTTGAAGTTGATATGCACCAAAATATATACTGCCAGAGTAGCATCTACTCGACTGTAGAAGCAAAGCATAAAGTTGCAGATGGCATCATTCGAATGATACAGTTGGAAAAGGAGTAAAGCTCCTCCAGATTAGCTTTCTTGCCTGAATTATGCAGAAAATTCAAGTACCCATATCTGAGCCAAGGTTGAGAAATGGCCAAAAATTTGAGCTTCCAACTTCTCCAGGCAACAGTGTTCACACAAGTCGATGAAAGTGGTAGGTGCTCCTTGATCATTATCATGATAAGAACAATGGGAAGTCCAAGCAGGAAAGACTACAAAAGAAAAACAAATGAAATTGTAATCCCCCATTTGTTTTTTTTCTCTTCCTTCTAGAGATCATTCTGCATATTGTTTTTCTCAATCTCAATTAATTATACATTGATCTAAACAATTTGCATGGCTCATTGGAGGATGGATGTGTTGTTTTACATCCTTTTTTCCATGAATGTTTCTCCAGCACACAAATACTACATCTACAAGAATGATTAGGGTGGACTTCTTTTGTTACTGCTGTTACTGGACATGTTCTTCTTACCTACCGGATTGTCTCTGAAGCCTAGACTTCCCAAGCAACAACAAAGGGGCTATTCAATGTGTGTTGTTTGCATCCTCATCTGATCAATGTCACAAGGGACTAATTGCTGTTCTTGAGTGATTCCTCTCAGCTAATTCCCCTTTGTCTGTGGGGTTATTAGTTGACGACTTCTTGTGCTTGATGGTAACCTCCAATGTCTCATCACTATTCCTGCTTGAAGAAGGAAGCCAATCACTTCAAGATACAAGAAGAGAACAAACCAAGGAATGGAAGCCCACCTCCTGAAACAATGTCAGAGAGATGAGGTTGTGGTTCTCGTGGCCATGGTCACTGCTTTGTTGCGCAACAAAGTATTGAAGTAAGGTTGAAGGGTTTATCCTTATCTTTCCCTAATTAGTAGACCACCACATGAAAGATGGATGTGATCAACAGAAGCTGCAGTTCTCTACAATCTATCAGAATCACACCATTTCAAAAGCTTAGAGCAAACAAAGAAAGCTCAGTGCCACTCATCAGTTATGGTTTTCTTCAACCATTATATGCAGTAAACCGTGGAAAAGAATTACGAGGTCATGAAACATTATTTCAAATGTAATTATAAGAGATAGTGAATTTGATGGCTATTTATACATATTAGCATTGAGAATTTTTCTCAACTGCTCATAAATTTCCTAGATGAGAAAATTTTATCTACTATTATGCCCCCATAAAATTGAGCTTCTATCAAGAATATCAATCTTAGATTGATGCAATAAAAATAGTTTGTGCACGAGAAACTTTATGAGTGAGTCTGCTAATTAATTAGTCGTATGCAGGTAAGAAACATGTAGTTGATGTCTTACAATTTGATCTAGCACAAAATAGAAGTCGATAGCAATGTATTTCATGCGGGAGTAGAACACTAGAATAGCACATAAGTAGGTAGTTCCAACATTATCACAATATATTATATGAGTAACGGTGAAGTTGACATTGAGTTCCTTGAGTATATTTGTGATTCAATTGAGTTCAGCAATGACGATGGCGATGACACAGTATTCAGTTTCAATTGTAGACCGTATGACTTTCTTTTGTTTTTTAGAACTTCAACTGATTAGAGTGGCTCCAAGGAAGACAATGTATCCTGACGTAGATGTTCTATCATCAAAGTTCCCTGCCCA
>LVTN01000040.1:540841-579273 GCA_001649415.1 Musa itinerans
AAATAATAATAGTGTGTGGATCCCGAGGATAACGATACAGTATGAAATATAATTACAAAATATAATTAAGATAGTTAAAAATCTTATCTGTTATCTGTTGAATACATACTTTCAAGTGAATAGCTACAGAAGTTGCTAAGTTGACATTAATGTCTACTTAGCAGTTTCAAGTGAATATCATTGTAGCTACAGAATAGCTACAATGATATCCTAACAAGCTTAACAGTGGCATCATCATCCTCATCCTTCTCAGTTTGATCCACAATCATCCATTTCAGTTTCGATTCTACCAAATTTACAATCGGAATCGAACTGATTCTAAAGGGTTCTGGTTCCAATTCTAAAATTACCGGTTTTGGTTCTAAAACCAATAGGCCTTAAATCTAAATTATTAACTATACTATATCATTGTACTTATTTATTTTTTATATTTAGCCAGTTTGAAATAATCAATTTTGGTTATAATTTCTAGGAAACGAAACTGAATCATATAATCTCGATTCTAATTCGATTCAAAACTATCAAAATTTTGACCCGATTTGATTTCGGTTCTGAGAAAAGTTATGATCACCCCTATCATATGGTTGAGCGATAACAATTAAAGAATAGGTGAAGCTCTATCATCATCATCATCATCATGGCCTCATAAGTCCTCTCTAGCTGCAAAAATTTTAGATCCAATTGAGATGGATTCAGTCGTCAAACAAAATAAATAAGATGCCATATGATGACTCCAGACACATCATCCTCAGGATAAGTTTGATATCAAAATCCATGCATTCCTCAGTCCATAAGTGAGAGAGTCCAACACCCAACTATGTGGTGATCCTAACTCTTACTAAGTTGGACGTTTCCGGGCATCCTTAGCACCAGGCGACAATGTCTAAGTCAACATCCATGTAAGAGAGGGAGATTGGTAGCTATGATCCAATTATTGTTCAGATTTGACTTTAATAGGATGATGTTTTATATGATTTTTTTTGAGAATTTTTCTCAACTGCTCATAAATTTCCTAGATGAGAAAATTTTATCTACTATTATGCCCCCATAAAATTGAGCTTCTATCAAGAATATCAATCTTAGATTGATGCAATAAAAATAGTTTGTGCACGAGAAACTTTATGAGTGAGTCTGCTAATTAATTAGTCGTATGCAGGTAAGAAACATGTAGTTGATGTCTTACAATTTGATCTAGCACAAAATAGAAGTCGATAGCAATGTATTTCATGCGGGAGTAGAACACTAGAATAGCACATAAGTAGGTAGTTCCAACATTATCATTATATATTGATGGGGGTCAACTTTGATAGATATAATGGTAAATATATTCTTTTACAATATAAAAAAAGATTAGGATTAAGTCATGGAAATAAATTTTATTGTATTAAAAAGATAAGCCCACATATATTGACTTCTTCAAATAATATATTAGTGAAAGTTTAGGTATATTCCTTTAAGAGTGAGTTTTGGTATTTATTCATTTGTGGGTTAGAAGAGTAAGAATAACTTTATTTCTGAATATTCTTAACATTAGACCTAAAATCTAGTCAACATCTCCAAAAAGATCTAATCCTATTATTATTTCGACTCGATTTAATAAGATCATGTTTTATATGATATTTTTAATTAGATTAAGATTTTCTAGTATAATTTTTTTTAAGGTGACTTCAGTATGATGATAAATTTACTTTATTATTTGTTCTTTTATATTTAAGATATAAGATTATATAAGTTGATCCTCTATAAATCCTATTTGTATTGATAGGAGCCTCCTACACAAGATAAACTCCTTCTACTTTTTTCATATTGATGAAAAAAATTAACTTAGTGAAATTTTAGATCAAATAACTATTCAAAAATATATTTCATGTTGTATTATTAAAATGTCAAATGTGAAACGGATGAGAGACTATAAATAAATGATATTATGAACCAACAAGTATTACACTTAGAATTTAAATTGTTATCTTTGATTCCTCGACATGAATTATTTTATGAAAAGAAATAAAATATGTGATAGGTGACATTAAATTCCATCTACATATCATCTAAATATTGACGCATTCTATGCTGTCATTACTGTTTTATATGATATACGATTGCCGGAGCCAATTAGACTCGTAATCTAAAGCACGAATTCCCCCCCAACTGTAAGACGAAGTCCAATCCCGACTCATTTACTGAAACCCAACTGCAGAGGCAGTCCAGAGTTCTCAGTGGAAATTGAAGCCCATGCCGTCACTTGAGAGTCGCATGTCATCGCCTCTCTCTCTCTCTCTCCCTCTCTCTATCTCTCTCTCATGAACACCCTGATCGCAGTCACCTACAGTGAGATCAATGGTCGCAGAGGTTCCTTTCGAGCTCAGAGAGGCGAGCAATGAGAGGAGAGAAGGGAAAAAGGAAGTTACTACGTTGTCATTTCTACCGTCTCTTTTTGTCTATAAAGAAGATATTGACGGAAGAAAACGCTCACATCCAAAACATCTCTCTCTCTCTCTCTAATATGATTCCCACGCATGATGCCACAACGGCTGCCTCGCAGCTCTCATTTCCGGAGCCGTTTGCCTGGGCAGAGAGCCAGTGGCTCCTCCACTGACCCTGGGAAACCATCAGCGGTGGCCTGTGCATGTCTAATTCATCTTCTCTGATGTGTTGTTGCGGAGAGAGTGAGGAAGTGAAGGGAAAGGCGCCACCTTGATGAGTTCTTCACTGCCAAAATCGGATTTTTATGAGATGGGAGGTTCCGTAGATGGTTTCCGGCCTTTAGCGATGGGGAGTGCTGTGGGCATTTTGGCTGGGTAAAGAAGAAGCCTTCAAACAAACACACCGAAAAAAGATGAGACCTTTAGTTGGAATGATGCCTGCGATTAACTGATATCAGTCACTGTCTCTTTTTGTTTGCATTGGTTTTGTGTTCTAATTTACCTCAAATTTGTATTCCCTCTCGGTTCTGTAAAGATCCAATCTTTACATCATTCAAAGTTCTGCAACTGAGAAGGAGGAGGAGGAGGAGGAGGACAAGAAGAGATTCCAGTGCCAAACTCAGGTCAGTTCATGCACTTGTTCTCTCTTCTTTTGAAAGGAAAGATGGAAGAACCTCTTCCTTCTTCCTTTTCCTTTTGTGGGCTTTCGCTCACTACTTGGAACTCTCAAGCTCTTCACCTCCGCAGAGATCTCAATGTACCAACCAAACATCTTTCTTTGGAAGAGATCCAGAGCAGTCGGTGGCAAACAAGGCCTGATGTCATCTTTCCATGGCGGCAGCAGCTGTGGCAAGCCCGCAGCTTCCTCACTCTTGCCCTCTGCAAGGCTCTCTGAGGCTGCCATGAGCCCAACCTCCACATTAGAAACCAGAAACTTGTCTTCCATTGGCAATCGTATCCCCCCTTTTGATGCGATTACCACTAGCAGCGCCTCTGTTTCAGACACCAAGCAGCATCCATGGAGAAATCGAGGCTCGAGACCCACTGGGCTCGGCATCATCGACGCTCTCAGTGACGAACAGTTCGACACCAAGCCACAGCGCAGTATGGTTCTGCTCGGAACAAAGCTGAAGATCCAAATTCCTTCCCTTTGTCCGACCTCCAACTCGCCGGTTGGGTCCCCGATCGAGTTCGGCATCAAGAACAGAGACTCCCAGTTGGCTCTCCTTTCTCCTGCCCGGAGATCTCCCGGCTCGGAGATGCCGGCTTCCTCCCCTCGGGTCTTCGCCGGAAGCAACTTCTCCATGAGCGAGATGGAACTCTCGGAGGACTACACCTGCGTGATCTTTCATGGCCCGAATCCGAGGACTACACACATCTTCGACAGCTGCGCAGTGGAGCAGTGCGGAGATGGCTTCACTCGATCAACCAAAAGCCGCAGCTTTGCAGCTGATAGCAGAGGGTATCCTTTGAATGATTCCTTGAGCTTCTGCTACGCATGCAAGAAGAATGTTGAGCAAGGAAAGGAAACCTTCATGTATAAGTAAGTTTGATGATAATTCCCTTTGCATCAAACTTAATTCAGTTTAATCTGTCTTCAATTAGTCAATAATAATGTGCCATTCAGCTTAATGAAAATTTTAGATACGAACTGCACTTAGAATGACAAAGCGGACATCTTCATCTTCATGTCAAGACTTTATGATGTAGAATTATGCTTATGATTTCTCTGATTTAGTATGTTAATTTCACTTGTGTCTTGACACATGTAGGACTGAGTCTGAGCTTCTTGTATGTTTCTTTCAGAGGTGAGAAGGCATTTTGCAGTAGTGAATGCTGCATCAAAGGGATGCTTGATGAGTATGGGATAGAGACAAGTGCTGCCCATGCCGTCACTTGAGAGTCGCATGTCATCGCCTCTCTCTCTCTCTCCCTCTCTCTATCTCTCTCTCATGAACACCCTGATCGCAGTCACCTACAGTGAGATCAATGGTCGTAGAGGTTCCTTTCGAGCTCAGAGAGGCGAGCAATGAGAGGAGAGAAGGGAAAAAGGAAGTTACTACGTTGTCATTTCTACCGTCTCTTTTTGTCTATAAAGAAGATATTGACGGAAGAAAACGCTCACATCCAAAACATCTCTCTCTCTCTCTCTCTAATATGATTCCCACGCACGATGCCACAACGGCTGCCTCGCAGCTCTCATTTCCGGAGCCGTTTGCCTGGGCAGAGAGCCAGTGTCTCCTCCACTGACCCTGGGAAACCATCAGCGGTGGCCTGTGCATGTCTAATTCATCTTCTCTGATGTGTTGTTGCGGAGAGAGTGAGGAAGTGAAGGGAAAGGCGCCACCTTGATGAGTTCTTCACTGCCAAAATCGGATTTTTATGAGATGGGAGGTTCCGTAGATGGTTTCCGGCCTTTAGCGATGGGGAGTGCTGTGGGCATTTTGGCTGGGTAAAGAAGAAGCCTTCAAACAAACACACCGAAAAAAGATGAGACCTTTAGTTGGAATGATGCCTGCGATTAACTGATATCAGTCACTGTCTCTTTTTGTTTGCATTGGTTTTGTGTTCTAATTTACCTCAAATTTGTATTCCCTCTCGGTTCTGTAAAGATCCAATCTTTACATCATTCAAAGTTCTGCAACTGAGAAGGAGGAGGAGGAGGAGGAGGACAAGAAGAGATTCCAGTGCCAAACTCAGGTCAGTTCATGCACTTGTTCTCTCTTCTTTTGAAAGGAAAGATGGAAGAACCTCTTCCTTCTTCCTTTTCCTTTTGTGGGCTTTCGCTCACTACTTGGAACTCTCAAGCTCTTCACCTCCGCAGAGATCTCAATGTACCAACCAAACATCTTTCTTTGGAAGAGATCCAGAGCAGTCGGTGGCAAACAAGGCCTGATGTCATCTTTCCATGGCGGCAGCAGCTGTGGCAAGCCCGCAGCTTCCTCACTCTTGCCCTCTGCAAGGCTCTCTGAGGCTGCCATGAGCCCAACCTCCACATTAGAAACCAGAAACTTGTCTTCCATTGGCAATCGTATCCCCCCTTTTGATGCGATTACCACTAGCAGCGCCTCTGTTTCAGACACCAAGCAGCATCCATGGAGAAATCGAGGCTCGAGACCCACTGGGCTCGGCATCATCGACGCTCTCAGTGACGAACAGTTCGACACCAAGCCACAGCGCAGTATGGTTCTGCTCGGAACAAAGCTGAAGATCCAAATTCCTTCCCTTTGTCCGACCTCCAACTCGCCGGTTGGGTCCCCGATCGAGTTCGGCATCAAGAACAGAGACTCCCAGTTGGCTCTCCTTTCTCCTGCCCGGAGATCTCCCGGCTCGGAGATGCCGGCTTCCTCCCCTCGGGTCTTCGCCGGAAGCAACTTCTCCATGAGCGAGATGGAACTCTCGGAGGACTACACCTGCGTGATCTTTCATGGCCCGAATCCGAGGACTACACACATCTTCGACAGCTGCGCAGTGGAGCAGTGCGGAGATGGCTTCACTCGATCAACCAAAAGCCGCAGCTTTGCAGCTGATAGCAGAGGGTATCCTTTGAATGATTCCTTGAGCTTCTGCTACGCATGCAAGAAGAATGTTGAGCAAGGAAAGGAAACCTTCATGTATAAGTAAGTTTGATGATAATTCCCTTTGCATCAAACTTAATTCAGTTTAATCTGTCTTCAATTAGTCAATATTAATGTGCCATTCAGCTTAATGAAAATTTTAGATACGAACTGCACTTAGAATGACAAAGCGGACATCTTCATCTTCATGTCAAGACTTTATGATGTAGAATTATGCTTATGATTTCTCTGATTTAGTATGTTAATTTCACTTGTGTCTTGACATACGTAGGACTGAGTCTGAGCTTCTTGTATGTTTCTTTCAGAGGTGAGAAGGCATTTTGCAGTAGTGACTGCTGCATCAAAGGGATGCTTGATGAGTATGGGATAGAGACAAGTGCTCAGATCCATGCTTCTAATTACCACAGCAATTTGATCTCCAATTAAGCCTTTTTTTTAGTGGTTTATGGATCCTAATCAAATGGGGATGGAAGTGATCTCGAAGAACCAAATCATTCATGCACTCTGTTGGTGTTCTGCATGAGTTTTGAAGAACCAAATCATTCATGCACTCTGCTGGTGTTCTGCATGAGTTTTGGTTTCAGAGAAGGTACAGATCTATTGACATGTTAAGATCAACGCCATCTATTGTCATTAGAAAACCTAATAAATTCATGCAAATTCTGATGCTTTGGCTCCTAAATATAACCATTTTTTAGAAGGTATTTTTATGCCAGATCCAAAAAAATACGAAATTTCTTATCAAAGTCCCGATATCATGAATGACCATTAAATCTATTTGAAGATGATGACAAGGGTGAGACACGATGTTTATGAGAACTGATATAATTTCGACGTATATTTGTTATTTGTTGATGTTAAAACATGTTCTTACACTGATTTCTCTAAGAAAGCTTGTAGGATCAAATCCAAGACAGACATTTGTTGGTGTTAAAACATGTTCTTACGATGATTTCTTCTCTAAGAAAGCTTGTGGGATCAAATCCAAAGTCCAGAAATTTAGCATACGTCTGCAAGCACAACAACCAAATGCCACACACAGCATTTCCACAGTCAGCTGTCATCGGAGTTTGGCACCGGTAGCCAGTAAACTATACATCACCACATCTCTGCTCTTCCCATGCAACATGACGTACTTTCTCAGCAGCCCTTCTCTCAGAAAGCCGGCCTTCTCCAGCACCCGCTGCGACGCCGGATTCTCCACCTCGGCGATCGCCTCCAGCCTCTCCAAGTGCGGCCACTCCTCGAGGAGAGAGGAAACGGCCGCCCTGAGCGCAGCCGTGGCTATGCCGCGGCCCCAATGTTGGTAGGCCAGGCGGTAGGCGATGGAGGCCTTGAAGCGCTCCTCGCCCTGGCCGGGCTTGGCGTTGATGGAGCCTACGGGGCGGCCGTCGACGCAGATGGCTCGGTACCATGGGTGCGGCAGGACGTGGTCCGCCAGGTACCGCCGCGCGTCCTCCTCGCTTGTGCACGGGCCGCGGCGCTGGAAGCGGGTGACGCGGGGGTCCGATGCCCATGTCATGAAGGCGCCGACGTCGGAGAGGTCGAAGGGCCTCAAGGTGATCTCTGGTTCTTGCTTCCTGTGATCGTGGTTGGGTGGGCTGGCGGAGGAGTCTGTTTGCATTCTTTGGGGACGAGAGAAGCTTCGTAGAGAGATGTTGTTGAAAGGCGAGGAGGATCGAAACTGGGAGAGCAGAAGAGATCGGTAGCTAAAGCGTTGTTTTATCAAACACTTGTCAAGTGGCTTTTGGCCGCCAAGGTGGACTAATTGACTTGTTGCAGATGCGTGCCGGACTGCAACCCTTAAACAATCCATTGGGACTTCCCACAGATTATATGTATTTTAAACTCTTAAGATCTAATTTAAAACTTGTTTTAAAATAATCCTACAATATAAAAGTCTTAAGATCTATCCAAAATAAATTATTTTCAACTTCACAAACATGGCATAATTATTATTTGATTATGTTGTTAAACTTATGGTTGTTTGACAACATATTTGACCAAATGGGTGTATAAAGTATTACTCTAATTATTACTCTAATTATTAAGTTCTGCTGAGGACTATGAGAGGCACCACTTCAGCAGTACAAGTAATACATACTGTGTATTACACTTCAGACGAGACAAACACCCATCTCTTCATCAAGGAAACAAGTAAAATTGCATTCTATATTACACAGATAAGCAAAAAAACCATGATTCAATTAAAACAGAGCCAGCATTAGAAGTGACACAAGTCGACATATAGGAGCTTTTAGAGGCCAATGATGCAGTACCGGCCACAGTGCAGATCGTGCAGTAGACTCACAGATTGGCCATCAACAAGATGCATCCAGCTACATAGAGGACTGAAGTCATCAGAGAACTGCTTGGCTTGTAAGAACTCCCATCCGAAGTTGCTCCAGTAGTTGAGGGCGTAGCCTTCGAGCCGCTTCCTGCACCATATATATCTTGCTCAGGCGTGCGAGAGAGAGAGTAAAAGATGAGTTCTTTGTCACAGCACAAATGTACGTAGCAGCAACAACAAGATGTTACTGTACCTGCGGTTGGAGCTGAGTGTGTAGAAGGTGTTGCGGCAGTGGCGCTGCTGGGAACCGACGGCGGCGATGGTGTCTCCGTTTTGGGGCTGGCAGGGACAGACGGCGTCGATGGGGTCTCCGGAGTCGTCGCGCGAGAAGCCTCTGGCGCAGCTGCTGGCCCACTGCTCACAGCTGCAGCCACCACCCATCAAGCAGTAATCAAGTCAATGCCATAAACACACCTTCGTTTCCACAAGTTCTGCAGTGCATGAACTGGCTTGAGAGCGGCCACTACCACTGCACGCGCTAACCGGTGGAGTCTGGACCTTGCAGGCTCCGGGCATGGCCAACGCCCGGGTCTGGTTGATGGTGATCCCCAACGACGACGCCCCGCCGTTGAGCACCGAGCAGAGGCACGCCGGCCGCGACTTCACGACGCGGGCGAGCTGCGTGCAGCACGAGGAGGAAGGGGTGGAGGAGTTGCCGGCGATGTAGCTAAGGCACGGAGCGAGGCCGAGGATCACGGCCGTGCAGCCCGACTGTGCCGACGCGAGGCCCGGGAGCACGGTCACCAACGCCATGACGAACCCCATCATCATCAAACTCTTCGCCATTTCCAGCGATCTCTCGGAGGACGAAGAGGTACTGGTTAGTGTGATGGGAATCATGGGCAGGGAGGGATGGGTTCATATAGAGGTGCAGTTGGGCCGTGATGGTGGCCAACTTCTCCTACATTACTAGTCCAGATGGAGATTTGTAAGGCTTCAACAGTAGACATGGATAATGCTGCTGCTTAGGTATGTAAGTAAGATCACAGTTTATGATGACATGAAATGGAAGTAGGTGATACAAAACAAGCTTGAACATTTTGAGTTGGCCAACCTCTCAGCTCAAATTTCTTCACCGAATCCATGCATGGGGCTCTCTTAGGTACTGCAACTGAGGTGGACTTCCGTTGTTTGATTGCTCAAAGTGATAATGTTGTTAGGGTTCTCAACCTCAATGATATCTGAGTAAAAAATGCAACTTTGTTTTATCTTCAATGTTAGTGTCAGAATTGACTGTCCACAGATGTTAGGTGTCTGAGATGCTCAACTCAGCTAAAAATTCAACATGTAAGTTCAAGGAAAGAAACATCTGATCATCTACCATACTTGGAAAAACCCTTGTTCCTAATATTTAAGAGAATATTTCTGGAATATCATCTCCTCTCTTGTTCATATTGGCATGGCAAGTCTGACTGATTAATTAGTCTGAAATACTGGACATATCATTAAACTCAATGTTTTTTGTTTGCTTCTTCTTTTTTTTCTTTTTTTTTTGTATGATATGAGAGAGGTTATATAAGGAATAATGCTACATGTAAGATCTAACTTGTTGAGCTTTTTTGGCTTTGTCTAAACCATAAATCCAACTTTCTTTAACTCAAGAAACAATCTTGTGGTGTTCTCCAAATGCACCCTCAATGAATCAACCCCTTATAGCGTAACTGCAGAAGGTGACATGAATGTTTTGCTTGCTTATTTCATGGTGGGAAAATCCATCTTCTCGAGGCACTTATTTCGTTGGCACCACCACCTTAACAGCTTCTCTTCAGCTGTAAAACCTACCCAGACCACTGTGCTTGTGCTTGGGATCCTACTGTTCAAGTAGGCCATACTGGATGGGTCAGAGGTGTTCACCTGCGACTTTGGCTCTCTATTGGCCTGTCGTCAGCGACGGGTAAACGTGGATGGGAAGTAACTTGTGCGTCTTCCTTTCATTGAAAATGAAAGGAGAGGCTTGCGACCACCTTATCCTCGATCCCCGCAGTCCGCAGTGCGAAGCGTTCTCTTCCACACAGCACATGGCGACGTCGCTGCTCCACTTCCCCACCACCACCACCTCTCGCCTCGTCCTCAAGCCCGACATCCGCCACCGCCAGGTCAAGCTCACCCGCTTCCCCTCCCTCCGCCTCCGGGTGGCGGCGTACAAGGTGACGATAGAGCACGAGGGGGAGCGGCGGACGCTGGAGGTGGCGGAGGACGAGACGATACTGGAACGGGCGCTGGAGGAGGGGCTGGCGGTGTCGCACGACTGCAAGCTGGGGGTGTGCATGACGTGCCCCGCCCGGCTAGTGAGCGGCGCCGTGGACCAGAGCGAGGGCATGCTCAGCGACGACGTCGTCGAGCGCGGCTACGCCCTCCTCTGCGCTTCCTACCCCCGCTCCGACTGCCACATCCGCACCATCCCCGAGGAGGAGCTCCTCGCCCTCCAGCTCGCCACCGCCAACGACTGACCCACCACTCTACACCTCCTTGCCTGCCTTATGTCTACTTCTCAGTAACAAACAGCTGCAGTTTGTCTCCTTTTTGGTACTCTCGATGCTCTCTTTTTGTTTCCCCTTCACTTTTGGTCTCTCCTATATTCTTTTAGTTACTTGGATCAACGTTGCATAAGAAATGATTTCTGAAATAATATGCTGCTTGTTATAAACAACACGTTTATGGTCTATTGGAATGTTGTGTGTGTGTCCTATTTAGCATTGGGCATGTGGTGTGCAGTGCATTAGGCTAAGATGTTTTGATAGCTTGGGCTGCTTTAACTTACAAGTATCATGAAGGAAGAAGCCAAAGAAAGATAAAAGAGGAGTTAGGAGGAGTATAACTTTTTTTATCTATATTTTGTAGGAGCAGAGAGTAGATTGAGACTGTAGTGCTGCATCAGATAGAGATAAGACTGAGTGTTACTTGAGCTGAAGATTAGAGATTTCATGCTGTGAGCATTATTAGATTCAACACACAGCAGCAACTATGAAAGACAACTCTACAAAAGACTTGAGACAGAGATGCCTCCTGAAGATGAGTGTTACTTGACCTGTGGGTTATAGATTTCATACCAAGCACTAATAAACCAATGCACAGGAAATATGAAACAAAAATTATACAAAAGATGTAAGACAGAAAAGCCACATGAAGATGAAATTGTTCATTGCAAGATAACGATCTTTAAAAAACAGAGCAGGTTTGGCCACCACGATGACTTCATTCATGATCGATAATAGATTGCTCATGAGAAGATTTGGCTGCATAGAATGACAAAAACAGAGCACCCAACACCTTCAGAAAAAGCAAAGCAAAAAAGGGGCATCCATCAGTTATGACAAGCACAAATCATGCAGCAAACACTGAACAAAATAATGCAGTAAAGTGATCAAGTAGGTATTCACTGGAAGGTTTAAGTTGACTACCAATTCCTAAACAAAGTATCCATAGTTATGGCTGTATGCTAATAAATCAGACCAAAACAATGTTGAACAGTTCAGAAGCATACTGTAAAATGTTTTCCAAAGATATCCAGAATTGCATGATAGAATCCCCATAGTTGGAGGCATTGGTGCCACACTATCGGCCTGGATCTGCTTGTTGGCAGGACCATAACCAGCAGATTCTCTAAATATTTGAATTGCTTCTGCAGATTCTCAGTTGGAGACTCAGCTTCAAGCTTGTGTTCTTGAACACATTAGTAGCAGCCTGAACAATGGTCTCCTGCTACACATGTTAATCTGCAATAGATCACAATGAGCATGTCCTGTTTGAACATCAATCACAGGCAACAGAATCACATAAGATATCTGAGACCATTTCTAAGCTTAGGTATTTGTATCCAAAAATGTCCACACAAATTACATGATGGAATCATAAGATGGTTTATATAATGAGAGAAATACTACATCAATTAGAATGATTGCTACAGCTATAGAAGATAAATACATATTTCCATTCAAGGCTTAATGGATTGAGATTAAAAGAATAAATCCAGAAACAATCGCCGCGACCCTCAGAAGTTGAAATTGCTTTCTCTGAACCTACGAGGAAGGATTTTATCAGTGGAACAATGAGGGAACTCTTCACGAAGACCAACCTCATAGACAAAGTTTATTGCATCTAGTTTTTGTCCCTTGTAATAAGTTCCTCAATAGTATCTTGCAAATGCAAAGAAATTATCAAGTGAAGCATCCGAATGAAAATAATAATAATTTCATAAATGTGATTGGAAGTAGCACTGATTCTTCAAAAGCAGGACTTCCTTTTCCGATAGAAACTTGGAATTAATATTAACAAAGCCCAATGCAAAATAACATACAGCTTCAGAGCATATAGACTACAAGGAGTATCAGCAAGACTTCAGGATTCAAATTTTCAATGTCTGAGTACTAATACTGAACCACATATTAAAGAAATCAGCTCAGGGATTTCAACATAGCAGTATCAATTGTAGAGTCATCAAACTAGTGTCCAGCTAACAAACCATTCATGTGTTCATTTACATCATCATGGATCTATACTGAAGAAGTACTACTGGAAGCACAATGCTCCTATAAGCAAAAAAATACCAGTCTAAAAAACCTAAAATGTAATCAAAGTTACAGTCATACATTTTTTGTAGTGTAGTTGATCAGTTGATATGCCATTGTAGTTAATACACAGAGCATAACGATAATTCCCCGATAATGCATTAAGATGCTTAGATTTATTCTGCACGTTATCTCGAAGATAAATTTATTTCTCCATATTGAACTCTCGAATATGCATCACCAAAGTACACACATCATGACATGAGTCTTTGAAACACTGATCTAAAAACATGTTGCTGCATTTCAGTGCTCTCAAGCCATCAAAACATAGAAGAGAAAGGACATCCTCAATGTGACAAAACTATAGACACCAGCATCCAAGTAGCCCAGATTACTCCAGAAACCTTTGAATCTTGTCCCATTACCCTTTGTTTTATAGTGTCATCTCAACAGAAGCATGGTGAAGAATATCAAGCTTAAAAGGTATAAAAAGTTCTGCCACCAAGGTCACCTCTTGAAGATAAAATCTATGCAGCCCATGTCAAAACTATATGAATTTGCTATTACTTGCACTCCAACACCAAATGTTACATACCATCCACATTAAACTTGAGGAACTCATGATCAGAACTGAGCACAATATTATATATATCTTCTTTTTATCCCATGATCAGAACTGATTTGTCAAAGTTTCATATGTTTTTAAAATATTAACAATGGATCTACAAGATTTTCCTTTAGCCTTAAAAGCTAACAAAATATTATCTGCATATATTAAGTGAAATATTTTCAATCTGTTCTTAAAATTAAGAAGAGTATGTTTTTATTTAAAAGATAGGTCAGAATTTGAGCAATAACAATATAAAGATAAGGTGAAAGAGTATCACCTTGTCATATACCCTTTTACCTGAAGGTTCTTCATTTATTAAATAAGCAACAATGGGAGAGGAGATACATCCCTTAATCCAATTAATAGATTGGTTAGGAAATTAAAACAATAAAGAATTTTGTTAATATAAGTCAACGAGGGATTTTTTTTAAAGTCAATCTTAATTAATACAAAATACTTTTTACCTTTTAGGTCAAACATGGTGCGAGTTATTTCCTGTGGAATTAGAATATTATCATGGATATTTTAACCTTTTATAAAAAAAAAATATTCATAATATATTAATTTATCAAGTAAGCGTTTCATACCATTTGCTAAGAGTTTGGCTAAAAATCTATAATTGACATTGTATATAGAAATAAGATCTAGAAGGATTATGATATTTGAAAATAAATATTAAAAATATTTTGGTCCAATCCTTAGGTAAAACATAAGTATCATTAAATTGTTTGAAAGCAAGAGTATTCTGATCACCAATGATATGTCACTAATTTTTATAAAATTCTACCCATTTGGTCCAAGATTTTTACCCTAACCAAGGAAATTTATTGACAACTTAATTTCCTCTTTGGAAAAGGATTGAATTAAAGTGTCTTTGTTTGTATTTGAAAGAATAGAGAGGTGCTGAAGAGAAAGGCAATCTAAACTTTGAATATTACCTTTAGTTGAGAGGAACAATGCATAATATTTTGATGATAAAAAAACGATTTAAATATTATGGATAATTTTTTTCTTGTACGAATAGTTATAAGATTATGATAGTATTTAGAATTCATTTAACCTTCATAAATCCAATTTGTTGCCATTTGATTAGTACTGTGGCTAAAACTTTGAATTCAATTACAAAAAAATTGGTACCTTCAATTCCTTTGTCTCTATTTTAATGATATAGCATTTTATCCTATAAGAAAAATAATATCAAAATTTTCTTGTAAATATTTGTAGAAATACAATATGAAGCAAGATATAGGAGTCTTTGAACTGATATCCTTCCTTGATGGTTTTGATTGATATGATCTTACTGTATCAATTGCCATGGGTTTGTACAAGGCACTTTGTCTTTATTTATTCAAATATCAAGGAAAAGTAAAAAATTAAAATAATTGCATAATTAATTAATACACAAAAAAAAAAAAATTCTGCTTTATATTTTACATGAAAAAGAGAAATGCATGAAAAATGAATTATCATCTCACAGTATTGGTAGCCAGATTGTTTCTATTACATTTTATATGAGGTTTTTAAACAATGTTATAGCATTTACTTTGTCACAAATAATTTTTGTGATCAATAATCTTATATAGTTTCTAATTCGATTTTTTGGCCAACAATAACCAATAAATATTTTTATGGTTATAATATTATTTATATCAATAAATACATAAAACAAAAAAATTGTATGATTCATCAATTTTTTTTTATTGCTTACTCTTCTACTTTTGTTCACTTAAGAAATACCTATCCATTTAATCCTCTTGTTACAGTGGATTATAACTATTTCTCTATAATTCACAGTATTCTATGATCTTCTTGTTTCTAAGTGCAAGAGTGAGTAGCGTTCCATTTTCAATACCAATTTGATATTGGTAACAAAAAAACATTTATGATCTAAAACACTAAAAATGAAGGAATACATTACAACATCAATGAACATCTTAAATATTGAAGATATATAAAAGTAAGACACTTTCAAAAGTCTAAAGCAAGCATTAAAAATATTTACAATACAATTGTAATTCACAATGTTAAAGAAAATAACTTCCGTACATAGAGAAATGAGATTGTGTAAATAGTGAGGTTCTATCATATATATGCAATATATGTGCATATACATTATTCTGGGAATATATATATATATATATATATATATTCCATCATATAAATGAGATTGTGTAAAATGTAAATAGTTATGCAATATATGTTCATATATAATTATACTCATATATATATATGATCTATAGAATGCTTTCCTTTTTGTTTTTGCTTAATAATATGGGATAAAAAAAAGACATCCGGATGCCCTTTGGTTGTCCCCAACATGCCTCCCCAAAGGTACCTGATCCCACGTGGCGCTATTCGAAAGCCTCACATGGGGGTCCCGACGTCAGGGTTAGAACCAGACAACGGCTCGACCGTTTTGAGGTGCTTGTAGTAGCAGCACCGCCTGCAAATTTCGGCGATTCCTCCCCGAGCGAACGGAGGCGATCCTCGACACATCGATCCTCCTTCTCCTCTCTCCCTCCTCCCTCCTCCCTCCACCCATATAAACTTCGTCGACTCCGAATCTTCGTTGTCCCCATTCTCCATCGAACCGCTCCTTCTTCCGTGCGATGGAGTTCTAGGGTTTCTGAGCGAGGAGGGCGGAAACCCTAGCTTGTCGCTCGTTGCCCGGTGGTGGTCTAGGGTTTCTCCCCCGTTTACTGAGGTGGGTTCTGCAGCGGGTCAGTGGGGATGAGTAGCTTGGTCGAGAGGCTCCGGGTGAGGTCCGAGAAGCGGCCTCTATATAATCTCGATGATTCTGACGACGACGACTTCGTTGTCGGTAAGGGCTCGAAGAGCAAGCAGGAGGAGAAGCCGGCGGAGAAGATAGAGAGGGACGACGCGGTATGGCTTGTGATCCTTTCTCTTGTTTGGTTTCTTGGCGATTATGGTTATTGAGCTGATGTTCTTCGGGGGAATAGGACATGCGTTCTTAATTATAAGTTTGCGGCTTACTCTGTGGGAGATTGAATCTGGAATGGTTTACGCACTTTGTTATCTATTAATTTTGGTGCATTGTTGAATTTTTGACTTAGGTTAGAAAGTTTGCGGTTGCCCATTTCCTTTGTAATGAGGTTACGTACGTTTCTGTTCCTTGAAACTTGGGATGAGTAACCGTGCACAAATGAATGTCAAGGATCTGTGTTCACTCGATCCTTTAGAAATCCTTCGCTAGAGTTTCGTGTGTGGGTTAAATTTGGCATAAATATGGGAGGTTTTGTACATGAACAACTGCAAATTCACCAGCATTAGGTGATCTTTACTGGTATTGACAACCACCTTTTGCTGTTTGCTGGACATGCCTTTGTTGTTGCTGATGCTGGGGGGAATATATAAATTCATTAAAATAAACATATAAACAGCGCTAAAAATAATTTAACTATTACATACATATGAAGAACTAAAATTTTGTTAAGTATTTGTTAAGTTTTTTAATTATATAAGATTATCTTATTTTATTTGTCTGATTTTAATTTTTTTAAAATTATATTTTTCCAATCTTGATTATGCTACTCTTGATATTTAATATACAAGTATGTACGCTTATGCTGAAGATAGGCATGCACCATCCATTATCTCATTCTCAATGGTCAAGGCCATTCCCGTGCACTTTAAACCTATTTCTGCTGTCTTCATGTTTCTGGTAAAAGAACGAGGATCTAATACCAATATTCTTCTGTCTAAAAGATATACTTCTGATTTGCATATTCACAATATATTGCCAATTGAATTTTAGAAGAAAATGTTCATAAACAGCCAAAAGCTGAGGCATGCATGGTCAAGGGAACTGAAGAAACTTCTTCCAAGACTCTCTAAGGGTTAAAAGTATCGATCACAGACACCTATTTTTAATGATGCCTGATCTCTCAAAACTGTTGTTTTGCTTTATATTCACCAATTGAAGTTACTGGTAGAGATATTACACATGCACAAATAGAAGAGTTGTGTGTCATATTGGCATGTTAAATTTATAAAAATGAATATATAATATTTGTATTTCTGTATATAGTAGTGTTGCAGAATACTTGCATCGGTTTGGTTTGTGTTGCTTTAAAATCGTAAATCAATGCTGAACTGATACCTTCTTGATTTGGATATTCTTTACATTAATGCACTGGAAGCAATCATTTTGTGTTGGCAGAAAGAAGACTCATGTCAAATGTGTGGAACTAGTGGGAGCCTCATTCCCTGTGCTACGTGTACTTATGCTTTTCATAAGAGATGCTTGTACCCTACTTCCAAAGCAGTTTTAGGTGATAAATGGAGCTGCCCTGAGTGTGTATGTTTTAGAAAATTCACTTACTCTCTATCATCTATTATTGAACAGAGGTTCATTTTTTTACTCTCATCGAGGCTGTTGTATTCGCAGGTGAGCCCTCTGACAGAAATTGAGAAGTTCTTAGATTGTGAAATGCGCCCTACGGTAGTAGATGAGAATGATTCTTCAAAGTCTAGCTCAAATCAGTCATATGCCAAACAATATCTTGTTAAATGGAAGGGATTTTCCTACCTTCATTGTATTTGGTATCTCAACATCAGCTATTAACTTTTTTCGTTGTCTTTTACTTAATTAGATTAAACCTGCTTCATTAATATTATTGGTTTATTATTAATTAATTATTTTATTTCCAAACTAAATTTATTTCTCTCTATTTATTTGTTACATTCATTCTGGAACTGAACATATTTAATAATTTAGTTATGCCTTTCAATCAGGGTTCCTGAGAAAGAATTTCTAAGAGCTTCAAAGATTCATCCTCGATTGAAGAGTAGATTGAATAATTTCCACAAACAACTGGAATCAATGAAAAACTCAGATGATGATTGGGTTGCTATTCGACCTGAATGGACCACCGTTGACAGAATTATCTCTAGCAGGTTTATAGGCAAATATCATAAAAATTCTGCATTTTATTGTTTAATCAATCTTTTGTAGATACTTCCGTGAAATTGATTTGTTTCATTTATGCAATTATGGAGGTTAATGGATGTTGTTCTTGATTAGTTTTTGTTTCAATTGAACTTATATGCTATTCCCAACATTGTAAACCAGTTGTTGCACCAAGTGTCGGTTATGATCATTGTGTTCTGCATGTCTGAGCTTAAGCCCCACTAAAGGAATTTGATGACAAAATTGGTTTCTTCCCCTTGTTTTTGATTAATTTCTTATGTTCACATGGAATAGTAAAATGGTTAAGTTTCTATAAAATCAGCTCCCTGATGAAGAAATTGGTTATCCTTTTTCTCGACATATATGCTATTCCCAACATAGTAAACCAGTTGTTGCACCAAGCGTCGGTTATGATCATTGTGTTCTGCATGTCTGAGCTTAAGCCCCACTAAAGGAATTTGATGACAAAATTGGTTTCTTCCCCTTGTTTTTGATTAATTTCTTATGTTCACATGGATAGTAAAATGGTTAAGTTTCTATAAAATCAGCTCCCTGATGAAGAAATTGGTTATCCTTTTTCTCGACATATATGCTATTCCCAACATAGTAAACCAGTTGTTGCACCAAGCGTCGGTTATGATCATTGTGTTCTGCATGTCTGAGCTTAAGCCCCACTAAAGGAATTTGATGACAAAATTGGTTTCTTCCCCTTGTTTTTGATTAATTTCTTATGTTCACATGGATAGTAAAATGGTTAAGTTTCTATAAAATCAGCTCCCTGATGAAGAAATTGGTTATCCTTTTTCTCGACATATATGCTATTCCCAACATAGTAAACCAGTTGTTGCACCAAGCGTCGGTTATGATCATTGTGTTCTGCATGTCTGAGCTTAAGCCCCACTAAAGGAATTTGATGACAAAATTGGTTTCTTCCCCTTGTTTTTGATTAATTTCTTATGTTCACATGGATAGTAAAATGGTTAAGTTTCTATAAAATCAGCTCCCTGATGAAGAAATTGGTTATCCTAGTTTTTTTCTTGACATATGTTAGGATATTTTGATTCTCTCATGTTAGGTTAATTTATGTGCATAAGTAGTTGCACTTGACTTCTTCATTTTTACCTATAAGCCCTTTTTAGCTTTATATAGTTTAAGAGACTGGCTGATTCCAATTATTTGCAGTGATAAAACAAAACAGTGCAAAATAGGAATTTACTGGTAAGTCAAACCAAAGACCGCCATCTTGTATCGGCCGGTGGTATTGGTCCTGGATCAGACTGGTCAGTACCAGCGTATTGTATGTTGGTACGCCGCCTTTTGCTTTTTGAAGTAAATGGTGTTTTCACTATTTAGCATAGTTCAAAATTATATCCTATTTTTTCCTTTGAAAATCAACTGTAGTAGTCCAATTTTTAGTACTAAGATAGTTGAGAGATTTGTTAAGATATCTGTGTTTCAGAGTTGACTTAGCTTATAACTAGGCACTTAATTGATGTTTGCACTAAAGATTAATGCTACAGTTAGAAACCATTTCGGCTGAAACTTTTTCCCAAGGGGATATGAAAATTGGGGCCTTGGTCATATTGGGTGTTATTCTGTAGGAAAAAACATTACTTAGGATTTAAAATGGACTGCATCCCATTTTGTGTTAAGGTTGGACTAGGGCTCTTTAAGTCAGGCCTGATTGGCTTTTCAAAATGTCCTTGTGTAATTAGTAAAAATCATTATAAGCTTTTTTTACCTTATATTGTCTCAAACTGTGTAAAGATGACAATTACAAGGATTATGAAGGGATGGCTAATACAAACAAGAGATGCTACAAGCAATATGAAGTTTAAAGAAGATGCCATTTTGTAGGAGTAGAAGAAAGAGATGTGTTTGTAGGATAGTCCCAATTATGGAGTTAAATGTTAGGAGATGATCAGTCTACTCAGCCCCTGCTTGGCACTAAAGGCTAATTGTTGTATGCATCAAAGATTTTACTTGTCTCTGTATTTAATAACTCCATTTTTCCTTTATTCTTCAGTATGTTGTGTTCTAATATTGAACAACTGAATTTATGCAACTTATAATTATCAGATGTTTTGCTTAAAATACATACACTTGCTACTGTCATCAGATATGAGTATAACATGATCTTCTCACAGAAAAACAGATGATGAGCGTGAGTTTTTAGTAAAATGGAAAGACCTTTCTTATGATGAATGTACATGGGAGGTAGAGACAGACATTTCTACCTTCAGGCCTGAGATCGAACGTTATGAAATGATTCTATCCAGACGTTCTAAAAAATTCAGTAATAAAAGTAGGAATGCCATTCGTGATTCAAAGGAGTTGAAGCAAAAACACAAAGAGTTTCAACATTGTGACTGCAGTCCAGAATTTATTTCAGGTGATGCTATGTATCTATATAATGTTGATATCATGTTCCTCATTTAGGTGTTCAATTCTCTCGTTTAGGTTTTGTTAATTTTAATATTTTTCTTTTTTTTAACATCACTGAAGGTACATTGCATGCATATCAGCTTGAAGGATTAAATTTCCTGCGCTTTTCATGGTCCAAAAATACACATGTAATTCTTGCTGATGAGATGGGTCTTGGTAAGATGCCTCATCTCAACATCATATCATATTGTCAATTATGATAAGTTTCTTTGCTATGTAAAAGGCTGAGGCACCTTGACTGTGTTCAGGAAAAACAATACAGAGTATTGCTTTTCTGGCTTCTTTGTTTGAAGAGAACATTTCTCCTCATTTAGTCGTGGCACCATTATCAACTTTGCGCAACTGGGAACGTGAGTTTGCAACTTGGGCTCCACAAATGAATGTTGTGAGTGAGGAACCACAACTTAAGTATATAAAGAAATCATTTTTCTGTGATTTTTTTTCATGACCCTGGCTGATTATCTGTTGTAGGTAATGTATGGTGGATCTTCCCAGGCTCGTGATGTTATAAAGCAGTATGAATTTTACTACCCCAAAGAAAAGGTTAAGAAACAAAAAAAGAGGAAACCAATTCAGACTAGCAACCAAAAGAAACAATCAACAATAAAGTTCAATGTACTTTTAACGTCATATGAAATGATAAACATGGATTCTGCAGTTCTGAAGTCAATAGAATGGGAGAGCATGGTATTTTTTTCATTCTGCTGTAATAGTCCAATAAAAATAGTTTTGCACCTCTGACAATTCTAACACCTCTCTGACAATTCTATCTTCTCATAGATTGTAGATGAGGGCCATAGATTGAAGAACAAGGACTCCAAATTATTTCATCAACTCAAGCTCTACTCAACAAAGCACCGTGTGCTTTTAACTGGAACCCCTCTTCAGGTTACTCTGCTTGCCATTCATTTTAATGAAGCTTTTCTTGTGCTTTTCTTTCTGTGGATAAACTATGAACTAATCTTTTTCTGCAATTCTTTTTAAAGTTATTTTTCATCTTTCTGAGGAGTATCTTCCTGGCTTCTAGTTGATAAGATTTTTAGACTGAGTCTTAAACCTGTTAGATTAGAATATAACTAGATTGACTTGACAATGACAACTTTAATTTTCTGACTGCTATACTACAGCCTAGCGAGCACTAGCGACATGGTAGTAGTTTTCTGTGTGTTTGTATGATGGGAAGTGCACTTGCCTGCTAACTTTTTGTGTAGTGATAATTTATTATTTTAAAGATTAACATCAAAGATCAAATTTATTGGTCATGTTAGACTGTCAGGCAATATGGTAGTATTTTTATCAAGACTTTGATATCATGCCTTTTTCTTGCTACCAAGTATTTAAGACATTAGACCAATGCAACTTTTACGTGTGGAATTTCATTGCTTAAAGTTAAAATAGTCCTTTTTATAAGTAGATTTTAGTTTTACAACCTTCTGCCTTAAGATGATATTTTTTTAAATTCTATCTGGATTTGTTAGTGCTGCATGATAACTGTTAATGCAACACATAATGCCATAGCATTTTGGTGTTATTGAAGAATGTCACTTTGTTCATGTTTTTTGTTGGCTTGTCATTTCAAACTTTTCAAATCATTTATAGATGCCTTGTGTATTCTTCTCAGAACAACCTGGATGAGCTCTTCATGCTTATGCACTTCCTTGATGCTGGAAAGGTGAGTGAAACTTTAATTTGGTTTGTCAAAATATTTTCTTGGATGGTGGAACAGTTTGAATATTTTCCTTATTTCTTTTATTATCAAATTCACTTTGGTTGTATCCATCTTTTCTTTCCCTGGATTGCTCTCATAGTGTTCTTTTTCCAGCTTGATAATTTGCATCATCATCCATTATTTTTTTAATTTTAAATTGTTCACACTTTTTATTTTCATATCTCTCACCAATATCCAAATTCAGATTTATGAAAGCTTCACAATGTGGTCAAAGTGATTTATGATCATGTTATTGGATATAATGGATGTTTTTTGGTTAAGTTGACTTTGTGAGCTCATCTTAAGGAATAAACAATATACAGATATTTAAAAAGCTTTGAAGTCTCTAGTTTTATGTTCTTCTGGATTTAATTTTTATTAGAAAAAGCTAGATACATTGAGTACAAATATGTGTACTATTGCAAACACATTTATTTTTTTTGCTGTTTCTAGTTTGCAAGTATAGAGGATTTCCAGAAGGAGTTCAAGGATATCAACCAGGAAGAGCAAATTGATAGGCTTCACAAAATGCTGGCTCCACACTTGTTGCGAAGTATGCTTCTGTTTTTTCTTGCATTACATAAGGTTCTTTTTTTCCAATTAAATGAATGTTATTATGTTGTAAGACACTTCTTTTTCTCTTTACATATAATGGTTGTCAGTATTTTGGAGGAAATAATCTGATTATTTTTCATGTTATGGTGGCTGCATATGAGAGTTTTACAACTATGCTCGTTGATGTGTGATAATGAGTTTCTTGATATGCTGTATCTGCTAACGTAGACAAATTGTTTTAAGTGGAGTAATTTCTCCAGAACCACAATGCATAAACCTGCTTATGGCGAGGCTGCAGAACCACGATGCAGTAGGGTGGTGACATACTAGGCGGCAGTGAAATAGACAGTGATAGCGAAACGGTATAACACGGGGATGGTGACGGCGAGGCAGAGTGGCGACGGTGAGATAACGGAACGATGAGAGAAACAAAGGGATGGGAACGAGATGAGAGAAAGAAAGGGAGAGAGGTATCAAGGGATGAAGAAAAAGTGAAAAAGGACAATTGCCATAAAAAACTATGAAGGAACAAAAAAAGATATTGGATTCAGGTAGTTAGCTTATGTCCTGGTACCCCTGGTTTTATTTATTAAAATCGGACGGTGAGCCCAGATTGGTAGGCTTACCAGGCAGTAACTCTTGTTTTGGACTGGAAGAGGCCCAGTCCATATCCGAGTTTCTGATCAGATAGGTAAATATGGGACAATACGGACTGGTCTGATTGACTTTTAAAAAAATTAAAATTTATTGGTTTAAATTAATCCTTTTTGTAGCTTGTTATCTTGAAGGTTATTTATAAGCACTTGAAATCAAATACACATCAAATGCCAGGGTGATGTTATTTAGACCATGGTTTCATGATGTTGTGGACCTTGTGGCATAATGATGATACTGACTCCTTTATTGATTCAACTCTCCAGAGTTTGTATTCATTGAGCTTTCTTGATTGTGACTGTTGATTTTTATTACTATTTTGTATTATTTACTATTTCTAAAGTACTCTATGGGTGAATAAAGTGGTTGGATCTTCCACCGCTAGATTATTAACCAGGTTTTAATCTTGGTTTTTTGTTCTACGGTTGACATTGATTTCATGCATTACACAAAGAGTACATTAATTAAGCTGGAGTTAGTTTCACTCAGTATGTAACACATGGAATCTTAAAATTCTTTTACTTGGTTGATATATTTTTCTATAAATTCATATAGCTTTTCACTCTTTTTCTTTAATTTTTATTTTTAACCTGGAATTACTTGGTTTGTATTCATTGAGCTTTCTTGATTGTGACTGTTGAATTTTATTACTATTTTGTATTCTTTACTATTTCTAAAGTACTCTATGGATGAATAAAGTGGTTGGATCTTCCACCGATAGATTATTAGCCAGGTTTTAAACTTGGTTTTTTATTCTACGGTTGACATTGATTTCAAGCATTACACAAAGAGTACATTAATTAAGCTGGAATTAGTTTCACTCGGTATGTAAGATATGGAATCTTAAAATTTTTTACTTGGTTGATATATTTTTCTATAAAATTCATATAGCTTTTCACTCTTTTTCTTTAATTATTATTTTTATTTCTTTCTTCAGAAACCTATTGTTGCATTGTAAGCTGATGAAAGGATCTATCTTTTGTCTTGAAAATGAAAGTTAATGTATAAAATAATATCTGAATTTGTTTTTACTAAAAGAAACACCCCATGAATTCTTTCAAGAATATGATTAGGCAATAAGCAGAATTTTAGTTTTGTAGTTCCTTCCTTTTGACTCTACTGTTTGATAAAGGTCATATAACTTTCAAGAATTGACCATGCTGCCCTTTGCCGATAGTCAGATTATCCATTGGCACATTCCTCTGCGCGTGCCATGTAGCATGCCAGATGTGAAACTGGGTAGAAGCATAGGTCTGTTTTTATAACAGGGCTTGATATTTCTTTGAATTGTGTGGACCTGAGTCTAGCACATGCTTGGCATGTAGCTCTGGATCCTTGGTAATTCTAACTTATCTAACACTTGATAGTTTTTTGTAATATAAACCGGCACACAAGGTTTGAAATAGTATCATGTATAAAGAGAAGCATGTTAATCTGTTTAAATGCAGCATCAACTATAATTGTGATGATGTGGAAAAACACAACAATCAGTCGAGTTTCTTCATTTCTTTTTCTGGATTTAGAAAATGCACAAAGTCCTGTATCCATTGACTATTGTTTCATTTACAGTATATAGCAATGCAGAAATCGTAATTAATGGTCCAGCTGAATTTACAATAGCAAATTGAAAGAGATTGATAACTCTTGATATTTTGAGACAAATAATTCTTTTTGTGTATGGTTCTAGGAGTCAAGAAAGATGTCATGAAGGATCTTCCGCCTAAAAAGGAATTAATTTTAAGGGTTGAATTAAGCAGTAAACAAAAAGAATATTATAAAGCCATCCTTACTCGTAACTACCAAATACTTGCTCGTCGTGGTGGTGCACAGGTATTATTTTCCAGTTGACATTATTTAAGTGCCTTGCTTTTTTATATTGATTGCTGATCCCTTTTTCTCTTGTAGATATCACTTATCAATGTTGTTATGGAGCTTCGTAAGCTCTGTTGTCATGCATATATGCTAGAAGGTGTAGAACCTGCTACTGAGCCAACAGATTCTGTTGAAGGTTTGAGGTATATTTATATCACTGAACCTATTGCTTAAGAAATTTAAATTATGTTTCATATATTGTTGATATCAATGTTGGAAAAAGGAGGAATTGATTTTATGAAGCTAAAGCCCTATTTGGATGTTGAGTTTCTTGCTTAGTGCTATCTCATTCATGACTCCAACGGTATGGAGAAAAGGTAGAATGTGAAGAGTTGGAGTCTAAAGAGTTAGGAATTGGTACTCTTTTGGTATTTGATAAATCACCTGCTGGTCTATTTTAATTTTTTAAAGATCAGGGTTTACCTGATTGTTTACATCCTCTTGTTTCATGATTCAATCTCTCTGCTTAGTTTGTTCTTCCTTTTCAAACCTGAGAGATCTATAATACATTTGAACAGGGTCTAAGATAAGCGTTTGATCCTGTGCAAGTTATTTTCTAAAGTCAACATCCATGTACTTGTTGTTACCAAATTGGGTTCAGACATTTGCACCGTTTTAAAGAATACTGTGTTTTCTCAATCCTTCAAGAAATAACTTACTTCGATGAAAATTATCAAGTCCCTCTATGTGGTTTATTTGGTTTATATTTATAGCTTTACAAAATTTAATAAAGTGGTGAGCCCAGTGCATGAAGCTCTTGCTGATGCAGGATCTGGTGAGGGTCAATTATATTTTGGAGTACCTCTATAATTATGGAGAGACTATTTCTGAGATTCAAACCCTAGTTTCCTAGGTTACAGAAGGACAACCTTGCTGTTGTACTAATGCAAGATTTACAAAATTTAATCCATTTCGAAAATGAACTGTTATTTTATGTTCTAGATGCTATTTTGTTGGAGAGAAGCATTTCGAAAATGAATTATCTTATCTCCTAGATGCTATTTTGGAGCGCATGTACTATTGTTTATGCATGTCGTTGAATCTTACATGTCTGATTTATCATCTGTCTCCGAAAGATCCTCTTTAGTCTTTACCTTCCAAGTTTGAACTCTTGCATGCTTTTCTAATAAGTTTTCCTTCTCGATACTACTTTTTGATCCTCCCATCAATTGCTTTCAAGTCGAAGACCTTGTTCTTTTATATCTGCCATATCATTACATCGGAGTGTACACAACAAATTAGGTGGTGCTGGTGTATAAATTTTCACCTGACAGATTTTATACCTAAAGCATTAGTTCGGTGGTGGTGTATTAGACCCATTTATCCTTTGTTGATGTTCAAATCGTCATCCAACAAATATGTTATACATAGAATAGTAGTATGGTGTTGTACCTAACTCATTTGCTTTAGGTTGCAAAATCTTATTTAACAAGTTTTTATACCCAAAGCATTAATCTGATGGTGGTGTGTCAGACCCGTTTACCCTTAAATTGAGTGTTCAACTCCTCATCTGTCAAATGTTTACACATAAAGCATCGGTTTGGTAATATATCAGACCCACTTACCATTAGGTTAAAGATTCAAGTCCTCATTGGTCTGGAACTCTTTCATTTTCTTAATGAAATGAGTTTGGTTAGGTCTGCCTTTCCCTCAAATTCTTTTGACCTATTGGGTTGGGACAACATTTTTTTAAATATTGAAGCATTAATGACAATATTTCTTATGTAAATCATGAAAATAAAACAATGTGCACTTTCTTTGCATTTCCAGACAACTTTTAGATGCTTCTGGGAAAATGCAGTTGTTGGATAAAATGATGGTGAAGCTTAAGGAACAAGGCCACAGGGTTCTTATATATTCACAGTTTCAACACATGCTAGACTTGTTGGAAGATTACTTGAGCTACAAGGTAAATGATGCTAATGTCTTTAATGTTTTTGTATTTGAGCAAATACTTATACAGGGCGTATTGCATGTTCCTTCTTATTGATAAATGGCACTGTGTGCTTGATATGGTATTGCACTGTTATTTTTTCAGAAATGGACATATGAACGTATTGATGGCAAAGTCAGCGGAGCTGAAAGACAGATCCGTATAGATCGTTTCAACGCTAAGAACTCCACCAAATTTTGTTTCCTTCTTTCCACTAGAGCTGGTGGATTGGGCATAAACCTTGCAACTGCTGATACTGTTTTCATATATGATAGGTAATTGTTAATATTGTGCACTTCCTGTCCATGCTCAGTTTTCTGTTTCAGGTCTTTCCATTTGGTATGTCTACTTGATATTTATTTACGGTGTCCATGCTTTGCAATTTACAGTGATTGGAATCCGCATGCAGATCTACAAGCAATGGCAAGGGCTCATAGATTAGGCCAGACTAATAAGGTTAGGTTTAATCTTAAATATACTGGTTCTGGGTCGCATATGTGGCCTGTATAGATTGGTGTTCTTGATATGATCTGAAAATTTCTCTCTCTCTCTCTCTCTGTGCTTCTATCATGTAAATGTTATGCCCATTTCTGTTTCTCGAGTTGTAGGTTATGATATATAGGCTAATTACTCGGGGAACAATTGAAGAACGGATGATGCAAATGACAAAAAAGAAGATGATACTAGAGCATCTTGTTGTTGGCCGACTCAAGGCACAAAATGTTAATCAGGCATGCTTCTCTTCCTATGAACTTCTTTTGACTGCTACTGCAACTGATATTCAGACAAATATTTTTGTATGAAATTATGCCATGTACATATGATTAGTAGTACATTTCTTTACTACTACCATGAGTACAACAAAATTGACAAGCCCTAAGATCTTGTTCTTTTGGGGTGGTTATCACTATTATGAACACCTTTATAATTTTTAAAATGGATGTTCATTCCTTTTTAATGTTAAAGGCTTAAAGCATATACAATTTTTGCTTTCAGTGCACTCATGATGGTGATATCTTGAAGACATATGCTCAGATATATACATGAATAATAAAAGCCCCCTTGGAGTATCATTATTTTTGACAAAATTAATGATTATTTTACCTTACATTTTCAGGCAATAAAATTTATCATTCTATTAGAGCTTTATACATATGGCCAGCACTACCTTTGGAAGCATGTACAATTATGTACAAGGATTTAAATTTCGAATGATACCGCCCGTATCGGTCCGTCGGCAAATCGATACGTGGACCGCCCGCTATCGGGCGATATCGTCGATTGGGGTTGTTTTCGCCACGTTACCACCCGAAATTGGTCAGTAACGATTGATTTCGACTGTCACCGCCCGCTACCGGGCGGTATTAGCCGAAGGAGAAGGAAGAAGACAGAACCTGAAGATTCGACGTCGCTCTCCCTCGACGATCCCGATCCGTCGCCGCCCTCCCTCGCCAGACGCCGCAGATGAGATGTCACCTCCGACTCGTTTGAGGCGACGAGGCCTCGACGTCGTCGGCGACTTCTCCTCATCCGCTTGGGGAGAAGAAATGAGGCAACGTCGCCTCGACGACATTGCCCTTTTTTTTATTTTTTAACCTTTTATTATTATTATGATTATTATATATATATATATATATAAATAATTATAAGTGTTCTAATAATAAATATTCACAGAATATATATATATATATATATATATATACCAATTCTTCTCTTCGGTTTCTTCTCCCTGCATGGGGAGAAGAAACGAGGCGACATCGCCTTTTTTATTATTTTTTAACTTTTTATTATATATATGTATGTATGTATATATATACATACCACTCGGTACGCTCGTATGTCGAAGCATACCACTCGGTACACTCGTACCGTTTCGATAGATCGAAACGCTGGTACGGTACGAAATTACAATCATTACTTAAAAGTAATCCTTGTATCCTTGTTAAAATGATTGTCCTTATTAGTGACGATGTTAAGATTTAAAACCGTGTTTACCTAAGGATTAAAGTTTGCATATTCTTCTCGTGGCAAGTGGTCTCTGGTACAGTATATGAATACTATTGTACCATGCCAGTTGGAACTAAAGTATATTGCACTTTCATATAAAAGAATGCTTTACAATACTCCTGTAGATGTAGCTAGCTGTTTTGTATTATGTTTTAACACTTCTTTAACTTAAAAAAAAAATAAAGATCTTAAGGACTATACATATGGGTGTGGTACATGGACCTTGTTGTTCATCACTGAAGTTATTGATGCATCAGGTCATTCTCTAATGGTACATTGCGGCACTTTGATCCTTGTGTTTTTCAGAGATGCGTCTAGTGATATGAATGGCATGTATCAAAATAGGATGCTAGGAAGATACTGGCACAACATATCAATGTGACAGAGATGCTGACACTTGGAAAAGCCAATGTTCAAAATGTCTTTCCTGACACAAGGGTGTGCCAATCTGTATGCCACTATACTGTCAATTTAGAAGTGTATTGGCAGAACCTTGTGCTACGAAACGCCAGCTATTGTCTTGAACCCATATAGATTTATAAAGTCATATTATCATTAATGTTCATTTCATATGATTCTGAATGGTTTTGGCAGAATTATCTGTTTTCAGTAAAAATTCTGGTTGACTACGCCTGCCTCGGTGATCTTACCCCCAGTTGGCAAGTTCCGATCGCAGCTGACTTGTTTAGGTTAATTTTGATGAGTTCAAGCCAACACTGAAATTGAACTTATGAAACCTAGTCCTCATTTTCTCTTAAGATCTTTTCATTTCAACTTTTAAAGATTTGTCTTGCAAGTATTGTGATGATTGGAAAACAAATCTTTTAGACAAGTTACTGAATAAGGTTGTCTTTCTTAGCTTATTTTATTTATTTTCATATAATTTAATGTGTATGCAAACAATGTTTGATAAGCACAATATTGTCAACAACACGCTACTTGGTGGTTATAGGGCTCTTGTGGGACCATTCAGCTTTTAGCATATAAGTGAACCGTTTTGTGATCTCATGCAATACCAATACAGAAATAGAACATAGCTTCTCAAATCTTTCATACATTACTCTTGACAATTTCACCCAGTCAGTTCTTTAAATTAATTTAAGTCGATTTTCAACAAGTAACAATCAGTAGGATCAGTACTGTCCTCAATTATTGGTAAATAAAATGAAAGTAACTTTGAGACAAAAGTAGTATAAATTTTTTAGTGTTTGCCACTACAAGAAGGTTTGTTTTCCTTTTCTATATATGCCAAGCTTCATAATGAGTTTCACTTGAATATGGATGAAATCTTAAACTTTTTATGAGTCAACTTTTGAAGAAAATAGTTCTGATGTCCCACAAGTCTCAACAATAAGCACAAAACTTCACACAAACGACAGCAGCTCAGGGTTTGACAAATGCACATGATATAATAGTTAATAGTGTCCTTGTAAAACTGTTATGCGGGTTAATTGCATAGAAATGCTTTCACCTTGTCAATCTGATTAGGTGTCAGCAATCCTAGCATTACAGGTGTAATGATGGTTATAAATATATTATATTTGAGGTGAATCTAAAGACATAGTCGTTAGGTTAAAGTTAAACAAAACTGTATGCTTCAGAATGATATAAATTTATTATATCATTCACATTTTTGTTAATGAAGTTCCTTCACTTCTTTAGTTTGACTCTAATTTTGAAGGTTTATCTCTTAAGCTGCTTAACTTTATTAACCAGGTATAATATGATGTTCTTATTTTCTATTTAAAATTCTGATTTTAACTTTGATGTCAAGCATGTCTATAATACTTGCTTTCAACATTTTAAATGCTGGTATCAGTACCAATACTGGGCTTATTGGTTTTTTATTGCATGGTGTGCCACCGTACACTATTAAAAACAGACTAGAAAATTGTTTGATATGTTGGAACTGTTGGTAAGTCGGTATGCCAACTAACCGGTACATGTGTCACAGTCTTCAAAAGTCAGGACACACCTATATATGCAAGTTATGCTGATATCATCGAGCTAATAATTGTTTGTTTAGCATTTCATCTGTTCTATTTGTTTCTCAAGTCTCTGTGAGAATCTATCACAAGGCTTGCCCAACGACCTTTTGTCATTCCCTGCTCTAGTTTTTGAGATATGTATTCTCATTGAAGCATCAATTCTTTGTCAAGAAATATTTATTTTGCCATTTATGCTTGGATTTAAGTTCTACACAATGTACAAGATTTATTTATTTTTGGAGTTCGAGTATTGAAGGCTAGAAGCATTTTTCAGCCACAAGTTAACAAACTTTTGTTATTGTTTTGTGATTGAGAATGATATCTTCTATTTGAATGTAGGAAGAGTTGGATGACATAATAAGATATGGTTCAAAGGAGTTATTTGTTGATGAAAGTGATGAAGCTAAATCTCGTCAAATACATTATGATGACTCTGCAATTGACAGGCAAGATTTTAATAAAGTATGAGCTTATTAATAAAAATGGTAGAAAGTTAATTGTGACATAATATATATATATATTTTGGTAGATTGCTCAATCGTGATCATATTAGTGGCGAAGAATCTTCAGTTGACGAAGAGGAGGATGACTTCCTGAAAGCATTTAAGGTACTTCTCTTGTGTGACATCATGAACTTCATATTGGCAGTATTGTCGTCTTCTTTAGATTCTGGCACGTGACAGTTTTTGAGTTGTCTGTTCCTTGCATGTTTAATACTGTTAACGAGCTGGAGGGTGAAATTATATTACCAATAAAGCAATTGCATAGCTGTTCTAACTTCTGAAAGTAATATAATGTAATAAGAGGGTGAGTGTTGGTCTATCCTCTTAGTTGGTCTGTTGCAATCAAGGCATCATGGGCAAGGCTTTAATTTTCATCGCAACACTGTTGTGCATATCAGTCAGCAGGATATGGCTTGGGTCATTTTTGTCACAACGATTAGTCAGCAGTATGAGTGATGCACTCTTGTGCAGGACAACTTATATTGCTGTGATTATATCATTTCCGTTCTTATTTGCTCCTAGTTTATGCCGTATATGTTCCTTGTTTTTACATTTTAGGTTGCAAATTTTGAGTACATAGATGAAGTTGAAGCTGCAGCTGCTGAAGAAGAAGAATCGAAGAAACAATTACCTAATGAAAAAGCTTCTAATTCTAACACCGATAGGGCAAACTACTGGGATGAATTACTGAAAGACAGATATGAAGTTCAGCAAATTGAAGAGTTTACCTCCATGGGCAAGGGAAAACGCAGTCGCAAACAGGTATGACAATCCTTATCAAGCTTAGTCACATGTTCAAGTTGTGATCTGTAATAATTATATATTTTACATTTTCTAGTCATCTTTTCCTGGAAATACATCTAACACCATGTTTTGTCTGCTCTTTTCCTTGTCTAAAATTCCACATTTGTTTTCTTTATGGTTATTTCCTTTTTATCTTATTCATATGTTTATTTCTTCTACAATTATCATTCTGTAGAATTGCACCCAACTTCTGGCTCTCATGCTTTTTTTATGTTTCCTATATTATTCTACTTGCTTTGTAATGATTATTTTGGTCGTTACCCACTTGTAGTTGTCATGGTCGTATACCATTTTGCTTTTCACACAACATAATTCAGAAGGTACATGATTAAGAGAAAGTTTTGTGTCTTGTCATTGCCATAAGATCATTGATTTTGTAGCTGTCATGATTATTGGAATTGGCAGTGTCTTGTAGATAAATAAATCAAAGACTTCTAGAGTCTCAACATAAGTGTATGCCGAGGCTTTCATCTACAATGAGTTATTTATTAAGGAAAGTTGGCTGTTGTCTGTTGAATTCCATTTAGTGTAGGAGATCACTGTTGTCAAAACTTCTAGGTGCTATTATTGCCTAAGGCTTTAGGAGCTCATCTTGGCTCTTGCCCTGTAAAACAAGACACTTAACTTAAAAAATTGTAAATATATTTAATGAAAATAAAAATCCTAAAACAATAACTTAAATTCAACTATGACCTTTTATCATTATATGAGAATTTAACACCATATTACATAAGCCTAGTTATCTATAAAATGTTCAATCAACAAAATATAATTAAATTAGTTAATATTTAAATAACAAACCAATAGAAAATCAGATGCATTATATCATCATCAACATCATGCATGATACAGCCCTGCAACTTGTTGAACATCTCAGAAATGGTCCAAAACAAGTCTTTCTGCTCGACATGGGCTAAAATAATGATAATGAAATCTGTGCCATGAAAAATAATATCTGATTTTGGATTTTGACATTGTTCTTCGTAGTGCAGTTCAATCCATTCATCATACCTGCCTTTTTGTGATCTTATCAACAATTTTCATACCACTTCTTGAGCATTTTAAATTTGCAATAATTGCTGTAATTTCGTTTATGGTAGATGGGAAATTCAGAAACTAATGAGGAACCTTTTTTGTACTTCTATAGGGTTTAAAGTATATGTCATCATTACCATATTAGTTTTAAAATTTTTACCTTCATTAATAAGATCATCTTTTGTTGCTAAGATTTGTTTGTCTATTTTTATCTTGCAATATTCATGGATTCCATTTAGATGGCATCTGCTGAGGAAGATATTGCTGGTTTGCGGGATGTAACCTCTGAAGATGAGGATTACAGTTATGAAGATGACTTGACAGACACTGAAGCTAACATACCTGGAAGTGTGTCTGGCAGAAGGGGTCAGTTCTCAAAGAGGAAAACGCGTGGTATTTTATCTGGAGTACCTCCTTATCATTATATGGGGACCACTAGGTTCTTATAGTGGAACCCAGTCTAATTTCTGTAACAAAATTGCTGCAGGTTATTTAGAGCCAATTCCTCTAATGGAGGGGGAGGGGAAGTCTTTTAGGGTTCTTGGATTCAATCAAAACCAGAGGTCTTTATTCCAGCAATTAGTCATGAGGTAATGATGTCTTTAATAGGTTTAATACTCTATCATGAAATTTATTAATTGCATTTTGTGCACTATCATCTTTCTGCGTCTCTTTGCTTCTGGACAGTTGTAAGCAATTCCACCATGAAACTTAGCTATGGTTCAACTTTATGTCCTGGTTTTGTTTATCGTGGTTATAACTAAGCCAAGTTATGCAATTTCTTGGGCATATATACAGTATCTTTGGTGATCAATGAGTCATTATTTTCTTGACTTTCTTCACTATTTTACATTTGATACTATGAGTCATTGACTTCTTCTATAGCTCGCTAAATAGTTAGTTCTTCTTTATCAACTTTAGTGTTCCTAAATCTAGGACTTGTTATTCCTTTGAAAACTAACCTTCTTTCATAGTTAAATATTTTTCTCTTCTGCAACTTCGCAGGTTTGGCTTTCACGATTATTCATGGAAGGAATATCTTCCTCGACTAAAAGGGAAAAGTTGGCAGGAAGTTCAAGAGTGTGCTACATATCTTTGGCTTGCTATCTTAACTTGAAATTATGTTTCATGATAGTGTCAATTTATGTAGTTACTTCAAAACGATATGCAGCTTTTGTGAAGCTTTTTTTTTTTGTTGGATTTAAAATTACTTATCATTTTGCACATACCATGAGCCAGGTTCCAGAAATTAGCTCCAATTAATGACGAAAATCCATTTGCACATGTTTTGGTTGAAGTTAAACCAGTCTTTGTTCCTTTATGTGTCAAGTGGTTTACATAGGCTTTTAAAGTCAATAATCATTTCTTGAGAATTCAATAAGCAATTTAGATCAGCATCCCTGGGTCCATAGTCAGTGCTTGGCCTTTTTGCTTAATAATTACCCTACTGCAGAGTGCAGACTCTGGCAGTACGAGCTTTGTGGTCTTTCTTTTTTATGTGTAATACTATTCATATATGATTGGTGTAATTTTAGAACTTTTCTACATCAATTTGGTTTTGATCATTACAATTTACAAGTATAGCAAATATTCTTGTATATACATGACAGATAGGTACCAAGAATATATATATATATAATGTTTTCTTTTTTGCAGAGGTATAGTTCTTCTCTTTTGTGGAAATGAAAATCACATGTATAGAGCCTACCAGGTGTTGAGCATGCCTCTTATCAATGCCAATTTCCAATTTATTTTTTTGGAGAAATAGTATGCATATACAAGCAACAAATTTTACATATTTAGGGGCAAAGATGTCAATAATAGTAATCTTTTTCAATAAGTATATCTTTTTGTTAAATGAGATCAAAGGTATTTACCCTCTAGGTGGAATTACCAGTGTTTACTTGGGAAAGTCTAGTGACTTTAAAATCTTTTTTGCCCATGAAGCTCTGTTGACTCACTGGAAGTGCCACTGCATGGATCTCTAGTTTGAAGCAAGATACTAAAGTTCTTATCTGATATAGTAACTTTAAGAGAGAGATTAATCCTAGGTGAAAGGATCAACAAAATGCATTTCTAGGTGCCAGGCAGCCATTGTAGGTCAAGGTAGCTAAAAAAAAGTTAAAAAAAACATAAGTTAGCAGAATGAGTAGGAACATAGACGTGATGAAAACAATAAGCTGATTGGATATCAGCTAAGAGTTGTTTAGAAGTCGAGGAAAACTAAGTATATCTCTTACCTATCACATTAAATGGTGATTTGTTAGATCATCTCATGTCCTGCATCAATGAATTCTGTTAGGAAGATGCTAGTTTTTCTTCATTACCTATTGTTGATTTTTAGTCCTGATGCATGGACTTTCTGAATTTGAATTGTATGTATCTGCTTTTAAGAGTTTCTATATTCATGATGTTACTGGTTCATCTGTACTTCTAATAGCTACGCTGAACTCTTCATGAGACATCTTCAAGAGGATATAACAGACTTGCCGAACTTTTCAGGTGCATATTGTTTAAACATCATCTATTGGTTCTCCTAGATATGTTTCATCATGATAATTTCACTTTTTTCTCTTTTTTATGACAGATGGTGTGCCAAAAGAAGGAGCACGTGTTGATGATATACTGGTTAGAATTGCACATATTCAGTTGATAGAGGAGAAGGTATGTATTGTTCTCTTATGAGGCCACCTACTAAGAATTTCCTTCTTTAGTGTTCATGCTATAATGTTCATTTTGAAGTTTGAACTAATTACAAGACTATCTATTACTGTCTTATTTGGTAAATCTACATGATTCTGTTAATCTGCCATTTAAACATCATGTTTTGTCATCTTAAGGAACCCATTTCATTCATAACAAGATTTTGCTTTAGATAAATGCTCTTATTTTTCTTGAGTATCTTGGGGTAGTAGAAATACATTTTAAAGTGGTATAGAAGGGATTGATTGGAAGGTGAAACTTTTGTCAAGTATCTTGTGAGAAATATGTAGATATCAATTTACGCTAATTCCTTGAACCTAATTGGTGTTGTAAATATCCTTTGTATTAGTATCACAATAAAGAATATTTAATGTAAGACTTAAAAGACTGCCTGTAACGACTGTTGTCTCAGTGTACTTCAGCCCAGCAGCCAATCAGGACACAGACCAAATTATTTCAGCTGGTCAATCCATTATAGGCTATGCTACCTGGTAAGTTCATTGTACCGAGCTTACTTGGTGGTAAGCAGATCAGTACTATATGACACCGAATGGTATAGTCTACCATCCAGTATTATTGTTTAGGATGGCCATCACACACTTATTTTTCCTTTTTTCGGTTCTTCTCTTTCTACTTCTCTCTCTCTCTGCCTTTTCCTTGCCCTTGCCAACGTCCATAAAGTTAAAGGCACATTTGAATGCTAATTTTAGAAAGTAGTAGGAAACTGACAGTTTTTTTTTTTTTGAATAATTTGAATTTTTTTAATAATTTTAATAAGTAGTAGGAAAACTGACATGCTAGTTTAGTGTCTTTTGCAAATTTCATAAGATATGACATGACTACATTAGCCACAATCCTATTTTAGTTTATAATATTGTACAAGAAGAAAGAAAAGGAAGTCAAATAAAAGGAAGGAGACTCTTGTATGTTTGATTGAATATTTTAAAGGAAATAGATTGAAGATTTCACCCTACAAGAAAACTTCTTCTTGATTGAAGATTATATTAAAGATGGAAGGCTTATCAATCATGTCTTAAAAAACGAAGACTTTTTCCAAATCAAATTTGAAATGTTATATTTTTCATAGAAAGAACAAGTGATTGATCTGACTACATATAAATGTATTTTCCTTTTTTCTTGTACTTTGGGGGTCTACAAAAGTGAAAAATGGATTGTAATTGAGATAAATAAAAACAATGAAAATATGTTTTTCTGTATTATGTGTGAGTGGTGTGAAATCATATATATATATTTATATTTTTTTCAATAGTATCAATCCATCGATCATGTGTGCAGAGGTGCGAAGTGTTCATCTCTAGGAATTTTCCTTGAGCTAGAGCAAGTGTGGTGGTATCATCTTTTTCCTATTATCTTTCTATTATTAGCTTCTCTCTTTCTTGTTGTGTATTCACCAAAAAAACTTCCTCTCATTGTGAGATCATCCTACATCAATGTCTCATGACATATATGCATCAGCTAAGTAGATGATAATGTAAAAACTTTTCTCAAGTAACCTGTGCTACTGGCTAGATGCATGGACTATTCCTGGGTTATATTAACTTATAAAATGATAATGTAACTTCTCCCTTGAGTTTAACCAGGGCTACTAGCATGATGCCTAGACTATGCATGGGTTTATCAGCAATGTATGTTGTTTTGCTCGGGTATTTACCGGTCCGAGCCTGAACCGAGATGCAGACCATCGCCATTTTGGGTGGTCTAGTTCAACCTATTAAGAAAAACATATATATATATATATATATATATATATATATATATATATATGTGTGGTTTGGGTTTGTTTTTTCCTGCAGAATAGAAACATA
>LVTN01000040.1:579429-668624 GCA_001649415.1 Musa itinerans
TATATATATATATATATATATATATATATATATATATTCATCTTTGTATGTATTTTGTCTGGTTGTTTTGAATACAAGTGCCAATGAGTCTGCCAAGTGGTGCCATTTATATTTTTCCTCTGACATTCTTATTGTATATCTAATGCATTCTTATGGTTTAGAAACGTTTACATCAATACTGTCACTTTTCACTTTAATATGGTGAATTAGTGTTTGTATTTGACACTTCTGTTATGAGGTCATTAATTTCATTTATAGTAAATCTAGTAGTATATAGTCGTTTAGTAATGATGTGGAATTGTATGATTTTTGTTTTGATTTCCACAGATGAAATTTATGCGGGAGAATCCTGGAGCTAACCTTTTTCCAGAAGATGTATTGCTACATTTTCCTGGCCTGGCTGGGAGGTTCTGGAAGGAAGAACATGATTTGTTATTGCTAAAAGCTAAGTTGAAGTATGGAACAACCATTGAACTTTGATCTACTTGTGTTTATATATCTAGTAATCCTTTTTGCTATATTTTAATTGTTTCTGGAGACTTTGATTAATAAATAAAGATCTTTGTTTCCATTACACAGAGTATGATGCTTCAAAATCAAGATTTTTAGTGTTAAATTAGTCTTCTTTATTTGTAGGTAATACTAACTTTAGAAAATGTGGCATGTGTGATGAAAAAGGGTTAGCGAAAGCAAAAGTTGAAAATGTGTGTATAATTTGGGTACCTAAAGAGTGAAACTGCAAATGCTTGTGTATGTTACATAATACAGCTAAGTAACTTGTTGAAGTATTCTAAAATGTTTTCTCACAACTTATAGGGAAAACAATTGAAAACACGGATTAAAGCAACTGAATCGGAAAAAAACATTTGTGGCATCTTTGTTAGCCCAAACCACGGTTACGTAATCGGCGGTTTCGGTTCCGGAATTGATGGTTCTGAACCTTCCTGTTTTCCAAAACAAGGAACTGGAACCAAACCAGCAGGTTGGTTCTAGAACCGGGTTCAAACCGCCATTTTTTATTATTTTTAATTAGAAATAATTTAAAATATGAAAAAAAATTCATAAATTTATTTCTGAATAATTAAAAATAATTTAAAATCATAGAACCGATGGTTTGAACTAATCGGAGCTCACGGTTCTGGTTTCCCAAATCTAGGAACCGGAATCGAACTGCCCAGGGCCAGTTTCGGTTTGGTTTGGAACCAGCAAACCGTCGGGTTGGTTCGGTTTTGGTTTTGTTTGAATGTTTTTAATATCCTTTTAAATATTTTTCTCTTACTATATTAAATAAATATAATTTATCCTTGTAATTGATTGTTCTCCGTGTTCTCTTTTCTTTGGTGTGGTAACCTGTCCAGTTCTCCTAATCTAGATACGTTAACCAACATTATCCAGTGAAACAAGCAGCAAGCATCGTGGAAGCTTTCATTTGTTCAGATATTCGATTACTGCTATGAATATTTGTGACTTTATACTTATCACCTTTATTAGCCATTATCTTTTTAGACTAATCCACCTGGTTATTCTTCATATTGCCCCTAGTTTTTGTATTTCAGCCGAGCTTTACACTTGTTGGGTTTAACTTTATATTGCATGTCACCATTGTGGGTCACGTGTCACTAGCCATAATATAAACGGTAGAAATCCATGTTCTTATAAGACCTAACAATTTTACTCTGGCCATCAGCTATGTAGCACAGGCCTTCTTTTGTACCATGCATGGGAACACATATGAAAAACATTAAAAATATGGTAACTTGACTGATGGTGTTTATTGTTCCTTTATTTCTTTATACATCCCTCATAATATGTCTAGTTTCAAATATTTTGTTAACTATGTTTTTGTTTTCTCAAGCCAATATATTTGTGCATAGACATGTACTTGGAACTTCCAGATACAACCACAATCGGCTTCTCTAAGCAAATTAGTTCTACTCAGCTATGGCATGTATTTTGTTTATCTACCTGTTGTTTTCGCTTAACTTGCATTTTTGTATAACCCAAAACTTTGGCCATAGGCATTACCGAAACTAATTAAAGTATGCTCACGGCCTCGCCATGGCCTGACACGAGCATATTTGGCTCAATCCTAGATGCCAAAAATATAAGGATACCATGATTAGTTTATCAATCTTGGTTTTTTGTGTCTCTAGGCTACCTGTATTTACATTGATAGCTTCAACCTGGTACCTTTTTATCCTTTGAAAATGGTTTTTGGTGTTCATTCATGTACAACCAATTTCACTAATCCAATACCTAAAATTAGCTGGTTTCAATTGATTTCATTGATCTTCATGGTTTATGCCTGCCTGATTGCACTAATAGGCTGTCTGCCCCTGTTTAGACTATCTCTTCTGTAAATCAGGTAAATTGTGCTTCTCTTATACTATTCTATATCTTATGACATAGAACTACATTCTGTGTGCTAGGCATGGGTATGCAAGATGGCAGTATATTATAGAAGATGAAGAAGCAGGGATCATTGATATTGTTCGTAGGGAGTTAAACCTTCCTACCAGATCATTTTCAGGAAGTGTGCAAACAAATGAGAGTACCAATTCAGCACAACCTGCAAATACTGCTCACAATGCCAATGTTTGTAAATTTATACATTTAAAAGTTGAAGAAAAAAGTTGTACTGGAAATTTTTATATTTTGTTCACTACTCTTCTATAGGGAAGCACAGAAGCTGCAAAAGCAGGATACAACTCATATCAGTCAAGAGAATTACAGAGAAGGCTGGTTGAGTCTATAAGGAAAAGATATTTTCTTTTGGAGAAAGCCCTGGAATTGGAATGCTATAAGGTATTATTTCAATTTATTCAACTATGAGACTAAGCTAATTTGTGTTTGCTTTAACATATTAATTTGCAATGTTCTTGTTCCTGTGGATATACTTTTGTAGTTTGCTGATGCTCCACTTTTTTCTGCCAGATTGTTTTCCTTTCTTTCTCAATTTATTGAAAATTTTGTTTGTGATTTCTTAGTGTATGATGAAGTTAATGGCACCTTACTTGTACTTAGATATTGGTGCATCAGATTGAAAAGTGCACAAGCCTATAGTCATTCTACTCCCTAAGACCCTCCCCCCTAATTCATGTCTCCTCTCTGATTATTCTGTGTATGCCATGGATGTATATTCTTGCAAATTCTATCACTTGTAGAATCACAGATGTCCCTTTCTATTCTATTTGCGGCTTGTTAAATTTCATTTTTCAGCTAGACTTCTTTAATAGACTGTAAATCAAACCTTTTACTAGTAACAGTTGCACGATATCAATGCTTTAATGGTTCAAAATAGAATTTTGCATTCCACAAGAATGTGCAGATGACCAATTAGATCAATGTTTTGAGCAAGGATTTGCAAATTTGCAGTCAGATTCATGTAGCTTTGATGGTAATAGCTGACATAAGATACTGCTAGAATGTCCAAATGAATTGGAGAAGACTTAAATGTTTGGAAATGGTTACATAGTGCATCCTATAGAAGTTTATTGGGCATCCAAGCAGTTATTGTACTGTATTAGTTTCTTTACCGCATTATGCAACTTAAATCTTAAGCTAATATGTTTTATTTGATATCATATAAGAAGGAAAGCGTGCTTCAAGATTAAAAACAGAGATAAGTATTAAGAACTAGGAAGAAACTTACAGACTCTGAGTTTAGACTTGGAAACTTCTCAAAGTAGAACTTCAGATATTTTTCTGCGTGTTCTGCAATGAGGTGCGCTGATGTTCTTATAGAGAGAACTGAAGGCAGAGGGTCGGGTGAGCATTGGTCCCCATCGACACCCTTTGTCCAGCTGTTCTTTTTTAAACTAGGGGCGCCTTTCCAGAGTGGTTTTGTAGACGCCGACGCTAAATTCCAAAAGGAACGTGGCGGACCCCGACGCTAAACTCCAAATTGTCGCACGGCTCCCCGAGGCTCAGTGCGGTGACTAGTGCTTTTAAAGAAAATGATACCCTATACTCTAGTAGCTAGAAGTTGAAGCTTTCCAGCCTGCGAGTAGAATCTTTCATGAGTGCGAGGGCCTCCTCTAGCTGTCGTTGCTGCTGGAGGACAGCTGGTAGCCAATCCTTATACCAGTTGTCCTTTCCCCCACTTCTTCGTTGGTACTCTTCTGTTTTGGCTGAGCTAATGCTGAGGAGGCATTGCAGTGTGGCGCAGGCTTGTCGGGCGGCCTCCCTTTGAATGGTTTTGAGCTCTCCTTCAATTTCCTTGAGTTCCTGAAAGGAGATTCCTGCTCGAGTTCCGGCCCTGAGTCTGGTGATCTTCTGTTGGTATTGCTCTGCCAGGTTGCTAGGAGCCGGTTGAGGTAGACTGTAGCCTTTGGGCTTGGTTTCGCTTGGACCTCCTTGGTGGCTTCCAACATCAGGATTGCTTGCTCGTCCGGCCATCCTGCGACTAAAATATTTATTAGTCTAGATAAGGAATCGGCAAGAATATTACTGGTTCCTTCGATGTGTTCGAATTTCACTTCAACGCCGCATCCTGTTATATAGTCGACGAAGGCCATCCACCGAACTCTGGAGGGTTTGTTCTGGGCAGACTTGTTGAAGAAGCTTATGATAGCTTGACAGTCTGTCCTGATTATGACCTCTTTCTTATCCAGAAAGTATATCTTTAAGGTCTCTAGGGTCCTCATTACCGCATGCATCTCTGCGTCAATGGTGGATTTAATGAGATTAAATTTTCCACTTGCGTAGGCGCAAATTCTTTCCGTACTTCGGGGGTCGTCCTTTTTCTTTTTCCATTTGCATACCCCCCCCTCATCCTTCCATGCATCCATCTGTTTCTAGGATGATGAAGCTGTCTTCTGGTGGCACTTCTAAGTCTGGGAGGTTCTTAACCAGATTTTTGATCCTTTTGATAAGCTCCCAGTCTTGGTCATTGAACCTTTTTTCACCGGTTGGGCTTGTTTTGGCATACAGTGGTCCTAAGAGCTTTCCGAGGTTAGGGATGTAGTTACGGGCATAGTTTAGGATGCCTAGCCAAGATCTCAGTCCCTTTTTTGTGGTTAGGTTTTCCTCTTGATACTCTGTGATCCTCTTGATGATATGGGGTTGCAGCTTGATCCTTGAATTTCCCAAAATTGCCCCAAGGAATTCTATCTCTTTGACCGCTATCTTCATCTTTGATGGGCTCAGTACTAGGCCATTCTTCTGGCAGATCTCCAGCATATGGGCCAGGTGTCTGGCATGGTCTCTTTCATTTTCTGAAAATACCAGGATATCATCAATGTATATTGCAATGTATTCCTCCGTACCTTTGAAGCATTCATCCATTTTTCTCTGGAATACTGCAGGCGTATTTTTTAATCCAAATGGCATTGCCAGCCATTCGTACAGTCCATCCGGGACCCAAAAGGCAGTCCATTCGATCGAATCAGGGTGCATCGCAACCTGATGAAATCCAGATTTGAGGTCAAATTTGGAGTAAATTTTGCTACTACTGACCTTTCGTAGGATGGTGTTTATTCCCGGTAGACTATACTGGTCTTTCTCCGTGATGTCGTTTAGTCTTTTGTAGTTGAACACCATTCTTTCTTTGCCTTTAGTTGCTCAGATTCCACAGCCATCTTTAGTCTCTTGATCTCTGCTTCACAGTGGTTAATGTAGTCTTGCTGTTGTTGAAGCAAATTCTTAGGTTCGTACCTTGGTGGTTCCTCAGTCATTACTGGGGTTCTTTTGTTGAAATAGTAGATGCTGCACATCCCACATGAGGTAATCTCACATAGAGGGCAGTGTCTTCTGTGCCTTCTCTGAGATGCCCTCTTGCAGCACTGGCATATCTCCATGTTCGCTGGTAGCTCCGTGTTGATCTCCCATACATGTTTGCATTCGGCCTGTGTCTGGGAGACTTGCACTCGGGCTCTGTATCCTGTGTCAGGCCCAATCCACCAGGTCCTGCTATCTTCAATGAGAGCGAAAATTTTGTGAGTAAAAGAATGAATACCATGTTGTAGACTCTCTACGTCTTCTCCTTCTGAGATGGAGTAAATTGCATCACTTTGATTCTCTCCTTCCTGTACTGATAGGATCTCATAATCATCAGGGAGGTCCAGTTGCTCAAACATGGCCACTCTTTTAATATTCTTCCGATCATTAGGGCATTCTCTTGCAAAATGCCCCTCTTCTCCGCATAGATAACACTTGCACTTCTTGTTCCTGATCAAGTGTTTTCTCTTTTCAATTCTGGCATGGGAGGAGTGTGGTTTTCCTTTGTAGGTCGTCGACCTTCTTACGCCATACCTCCTCTCTGGTTTATTGTAGTATCCTGGGATAGGAATTTCACTACAAAAGGATAGGTCTTTCAAGGCTCTTCTGAAAGCCGCGTCCTTGCATTCTGCTTCCAGGTATTTGTAGGAGAATAGTATTCTCGGGATTACCCCTATTGTATTTCCCCTGTATTTTGTCTCGAATGCTTCCTTGATCCTTCTGCCTAGTTCACCAGGCATTTTGGACCATAGCTTCTCCGAGAGCTCTGGGCTTGTAAACAGCCTTCCTGTCTTTGAAGCAAGCCTCATGTAATCATTCAGAAATTGAATAATATGTTTAAGGTTTGTGCATGATAACCTTTCGAGGTCTCTGTAGGCTTCTTCTTGTGCTGTGATGGATCCTTGGAAGGGGTCTTCCAGGATAAATATTGTTCTTAGCTGTGAGAGGATGTTTTGCGTTCCTCCTGATCCGTCTGCGTTGGCCATTAATAGTTGGTATTCCTCCGGGTATGCCATTCGCCATTGGATCCATGCTAGTTTTTCTGCTTCTTCAAGCAAGTTTTCAATAAACTCCATTTTGGCCTGAGGGTCAGTGAACCCTTGTAGGGAGACCAAATTTTTTGTTATTGACTCTCATCTCATGAATACTTCTTCAAACATCCCCAGCTGGGATGGGATTATGAACATTGCCCCTTGTTGTTGGAATGCCGATGGGAGATTCCAGGCTTCAGTAAGGTCCTTTGATTTGAACCTTGATTGTCTGGAGTAGCCTTCGTATGTAGGCTTTTGACTTGTTGATTCTATGTTTACCGCTGGGGGGTAGTTTGCTGGCCCCATTGTTGAGTCAGTTGGCGGTCTGTAATTTGATACTGCTGATGATGCGAAAACTTGCTGGGATAATCTGGCCAGGTGGGGGTATTCCATCTCCAGATCCTCTTCCATCCCGACTGCAATTACCTCCTTTTGGAGTTTTTGTGGGTATGGTAGTTCCCCTTCTTTTTCAGAAACGTCATTCTCCTGATAGGAATTTAGGTACTGACGTAATTCATCAGCTTCATCCTCGCTGTCGTCTGATAGTTGGATGTTGACAGCTATGGTGTGATTCCGAATCTCTTCCTCATCGCTGAATGTTTCATCGTCCACGTCGTTGTAGTTGATTCGGCTGGATGTTGATGCAGCTTTGTAGGTGTCGAAGCTTAAAGATATTCTTCCATCGATAAGATTGCGACTCCTTATTTCCGCGGGTTGCATCGGTATTGTAATCTGGGTTGGTCGAATAACCCAGTCTCTGCCACGTAGTTCAGTTGTGGAATACCTCCTTCCGGGGAGTGCCCGGACACCGTGGCTTGTTAGGTAGTCCACCACCCCTGAGATTTCATGTGCAAAGGCGACATTCGGGGTATTTGAAAGTCGCCCTACCATTCCTCGGGTGATTAGCAGATTTGCCTCACCATTCCGCCATGTGTCGTATCCTCTGGCGAGGATTGATAGCTGGATGTTGCGGAAGAAATCCCTAATTGTCATCATTATGTCAGGGATTACGTAGACCAATTGGCTGCCCCGAGTTAGGTCTACTTCCATGGTGGCTATGATAGATCTATCGTCTGTCCACCTATTATCTCTGAACACTAACAGTGCTAGTGTTCCTTCTTCTTGTCGGTGAAGGGTTTGTATCCTAACCAGTAATATTCCCAGGTGGATGTATTGCATACGACTCCTTTGCAATTGGTCGTAGCTTTCTTCCATTATGAAGGCCCTGTCTTCTTGGTTGTTGGTAACCAGCATGGCTTCTTCCGACCGGTGTGTGTACACACGATGGTGGGAATCATCCCGCCTGGAGTGGTATAGTACTTCCGCAGGTGCTATAGTTGCTCTTTCCCTCATAGAAAGTCTCAGTTGTACTTGGGGGTTTATTTGTTGCTCAAGTACTTGCTGGGAAATAATTGGTCCTCCCAGCAGTCTTTGCCCGATTCGCCTTGTTGTTTGCTGTATGTTAAACAGCCTTCTATGGCTTCTCCTGTAATCTCGGATCTGATCCTCAACGAGAGGGGCAGATGTTGACGCTTCTTGCGTGGAGGTTCGGGTTGTCATTGTTGTACTTGTTTAAGGATCTGGATGGGATCTTTGAATACAAGGATTCTTCCTTGAGCTTCTTTGGGCTTCTCAGAAGGTCCTAGATTCAGATTTGATAACTTATTGATCAAATCTTCCGGAAGTCCTTGGGTTGGTCCGGCCTTTTGCTGCTGAATTTCTCGGATTGTTTGCAGCTCAGTTCGTATCCCTTTTATGTCTTCAGCAATTTGTACAAGCAGTTGGATTTGGGTGTTGTGTTGCTTGATTATGGCTGCCTGATGACTTTGGGTTCCTGGATAATCACTGGTTTTTAGGAATCCAAGGGATGGGGAATCAATAGATTCTGTGGCCTTTAGTGCCTCTTTGTAGGATTCAGTACTTCTGGTAAACAGGTGGCTCATCCGCAGATTTGTTTCTCAATTTTTGCTATTAGTGTTTCTATTTTTGAGAGCCTTTGGTTGAGCTTTCTTTCTTGAGCTTCTTTTAGTAGCTCTGATATTAAGCTTTTTATCTCTTGTTTTGATATGGGTTTATTCTCTGAGAATAGAGCTGAAAGTGTTTCAACTGAGGTTTTCAGCGTTTTGATTTCTTTCTCAAGAGATTGGCTTCTTTCTATAAGGATTTTGAAGTTCTTTAAGTAAACTCTACTTGAAAGGCAAATTCGATCATAAATGACAGCAAGATTCTGAGCTAGTTCTTTCCGGGTCGGATTTTTGCTTTCGGCAGGGTCAAGGTAATCTAACTTAGAGGTGTGAGAGTTAGCATACCATTGTTGTATAGATTCTTCCCATTTTTCGGACATTAACCTTGGGCCTTTCTAATCCGTCAAAATTTCTCCTTACTTATTCCATCCTTAGATTGTCTCACCTTTTCAGTGTCTCTTTAGGGACTCCTTGCCCAATTGCACCTTACGTCTATTGACAATCTCAGTCTGGTTTAAGTGAGGATTCGTCAGACAGTTTTCTAGGCTTTCTCAGCTAATCCCAAATTGTGGACAAGATTTAACAACAAGATAAACCAAAACTCAAGAACCTTTAAGATAAATCCAAAATTAACCAAGCTCTGATACCATGAAGGAAAGCGTGCTTCAAGATTAAAAACAGAGATAAGTATTAAGAACTAGGAAGAAACTTACAGACTCTGAGTTTAGACTTAGGCTTGGCTGGTTCTCAAGTAAGTTACTATCTTTGGTTTGGATCTCGAGTTCATTTGCAAATGATGTGGACCAGAACTGTGTAATTTATGCCTTTCTGAGTTCATACAAGTCTGGCTTACTCAATGTTAGTTGTTTAGTTTGAGTTCTTTCTGTAGTTCTTTACTTGGATGTTACACCAATTTCTCTATATTACAGTTGGAGATTGTACCAGCACATCATTAATCTCTAGAAAAGTGGAAAAAGTTCAATTGCACCCTTTTTCTCCTTGACATCTTAGAGATAATTCTATTCTAGCAGTTGACTAATATGCACCACCAGGACAAACTCTTATGAGTTATAATCCTAAAGGAGCATATGCATACGTCATGTATAATTTTTGTTTTGCTTGATGCTGAGTAAGTCTGCATAATTTCTAGGTGCTACTATATTTACTTCTGATACTCATTTGTGTTGTATCCTTTTGCAATTAGAAAAAATATGCAAGTGAGCAGGCAACTCAAGATCCACAAGTTGATCCAAAGGTTTCAGAAGTGAATAATTCAGAGCTATTGGATGTTGATGAATTGTTGCGACAAATGCCTCATTTGGAGCATATATGTAAGTATATTATTGATTCTCTCTGTTTTCTGAAACTGCTGTTACTTAGCTTTCCTCATATAGTTGGGAGTTTTGTTGCTTGTATTGTTGTTCTTTTTTTTTGTTTTATTTAATTAATTAATTGTTTGTTTTCATTTGCTTGTTTACATCTAAACAAGAAAATACTTAGAGGAGAGTAGACCTGTAAACAAGATCTCATGGCCGATCATTTGTGATCTGGAACATAAAAATCAATGTTCTAAGAGACCTAACATGTTATAGGAAAAAGAATGTGAAAACAAGATGTACACAGTCACTACCTTTTCTAATAAAGTTACTTAGGCCCACTAACACTACTACATATTCATCACAATATGGTATTTTATAAAAACAAATTAGTCCCTAAATATACATGTATGTTAATATATGTGATTCATATTTCATAAGATGCAATTTTGTGTTCAGGATGTATTTTCCTTCAACTAAGTGACTTGAAGAAGTCATTACATCTTTACATAGTTGTATACTGTCACATCCTTAGCTAGGATTTGCCTAAGGCATGCGACACCCAAACGATACTTGTCCGCAAAGGATGACCCTAATCTCGTGCAGTCCACAAAGGACCTACACAACAAAGAAAAGGTCAGAAAGATGAATGTGTGGGTAATTTGACTTTGTCGCTCACGAAAAGGGTCTAGAAAATGGGATGAACAAACGAACACAAAAGGGGTTTTAAAGGTAAATGCAGGCCCAATGTTCACCTAGCACTTTTGTTAAACATAAAGTGGGCATACTAAAGACGTATCACCCCCTATGACATATACCCAAGCCGCATTCGCCTCGGTATCACCTAGGGGGTTCTAAAGTGCTAAGACGGCTAACGTTTCTCACCACTAGGCTATCAGCTAGAAATCAGCCTGTGGCACATGAAACAGTGCTTTTTTGTGCCATTTAAAACAATAAAAATTTCACAAAATTAAGAAAATCTAAGATACAAAATCATAATGTCACATTCACAAAAAGTTTCAAAATTCAAAACAATAAAAATTAATGTTGAAAATAAAAATTTTAAATAAATAAAAATTAACAACATTAAAATCAAAATAATATATTATTAATCTATTAACAGTATTGAAAATTAATCATTTCAAAATTCAAATAAACTTAATATTAACAGTATATTGTATACTTAGCCTGCTGACGGAGAAACGAGGAAGCAGCGGCGAGCGGTGGCAGCGGCAGCGGGAAAGGGAAAGGGAGCGGAAGGCGCGAGCAGCGGGAGGGCTCGCTGGAGGCGGGAGGCGCGAGCAGCGGGAGGACTCGCGGGAGGCGCGAGCAGCGGGAGGCGCGAGCAGCAGGAGGCGCGAGCAGCGGCAACGGGAGCAGGAGCGAGGAACAGCGGGAGGCGCGAGCGGCGACAGAGGCAGCGTTTGCGAGCAGCGGCGAGCAGCGAGATTGGGAGCGGCAGCGGGTTAGGGTTGGGTAAGGGTTATATCGGTTTAGTTGGTTCGATTGAACCAACTAACAACCGAACCAGACCTAAAATCCTGGTTCGGTCGCCTGGGTTTACCCAAGCGCTTGCCCGAAGCGCCTGGGCTCGGGCGAGTGCCCAGGCGGCGCCTGTTTGAAGCGCGCCGCCTGGGAGATTAGCGAGGCGCTCGGGCCTCGCCTCGCCTCGCCCGAGCGCTTAGGCGAGCGCCCGAGCGCCTTTTTCAATCACTGTAGGAAAGTTGGCTGAGTTGGAACACTTCTTCGAGTTTTTCAGATTTGTTGGTTAGCAAGAGAAGAGCCTTCATGCTTGCGTTCAAGTTCCTTGGAGGTGTCACCTTGCAAAATTTTAACTGTTGCTAGTTGGAGCTTTGCTAGTGCCATGTCACAGAACTTTCGTTTAAAGGGACTTCCAACTAATGCCGAGGTCCACTGCATAGGTGAGGAGAATTGGGTTACTTGGAATGGATTTACCCAATGGGTTGTACTCCTTTCTCCGAGTTGGTTACTTGACTTCGCCCACTCTTCGCCATTGCACTTTTATAGCACTGGAAGTGTTGCTCGAACCTGAGCCAAGTTTCACTCTTGTAGAGCGCTTTTGCGATAACTTTGGCCATGCCTTTGGGATTGTCCATGCCATATTTGCAGTCGGAATTGTGCTCTTCCTCCTTGAGCATAAGTTTGGTGAGTGCTCAAAAGACCCTCCATTGCAGTACCATGCCTCATCTAATGATGTTCATGGCCTTTAGTCCGATGCTTTCTTGACCATGTTCTCCTTGGGTAGTTGAGTCCCTTTTGGACTCGAGGTTATTGCAATGCCTTTATTGATTAGTTGCTTTTGTACACCTTGTGACTTAGCACTCATTTCTCTTCTGATCTTTTGCCAATAAAGACTATTGCAGGGTCCCTACCAACTGCGATTCTTCGGTCGTTTGCTTGACATTGACGATCTCTTGCCCGGTCTTACCCCTCGAAAGCACTAGGTTACCCATGAGGGAAGATAAGCTCTGGATCAGTTTGTCGTCCAATAACTTGTTTGAGAGGTCTTGGAGATTCTCCCACTTTGGAAATGGTGCCCAATGTGGATGGTTGACGGAATTTTTGACCCCCTCACTGAGTTCGAATTGCCATTCCACCTTGCACATTCGTGGAAAGGGCTTAGGCAACTTAGATGTTGGCACACCGGTATATTCTTCAAGTGCGCACATGTCAACGGACCCTTGCTTCGTGTTGAGGCCTTTCGACTCTAGCGACACTGTTGTGGGATGAGTCAAGTCTTTCTGTTTCGATTCCTTCGCCACTTGCATAGCTGAGAATGTCTTTCGAAGCTCTCTTTGAAAGTGCCACCAGGCATGGAGAGTCACCATCCATCAAAAAAAGAGTTTAAGAATGGCATAGGTATTGCTTTCACCTCCTACATAAACTCCACCCCAAGAACGACTTGGAAATCATCCAAGGGAAGTGCCATGTAGTTGGTGCTCCTGTTCCAATCTCTAATTTGAATGTCGACTCCCTTCGCCAATCCTGAAATAGGCTCCGCCTCAAAAATGACTATTTTCATTCGACTCGAACTTTTTGCCAGCTTCAATCTAAGTCACTTTACTTCTCGGTCTATTATAAAATTGTGTGGCTCTTGTGTCCACTAATGCATGAGTTGCCTTCCCGTTTAACTTAATGTCCGCGAACATCAGTAGATTGTCATATGCCTTTGCCTCTTTCGGCATTGCCTTAGGCTGCTCCCTCACTTGACCTCACAGTGCATTCAACAATTGCACCACCCCAATGCAAGTTCGTTGTGGCGATTCTTCATCACTACTTGATTCTTAACAAACTCGAGCTTAAAGAGTTGATCTTCTTTGGCCTCTACTCAGTCTTCTCTCGGATATTAACTTACAATGCATTCAATAAATGCATAGCTTCCATACGAGGCCTTGACGATGATTTGTCACTACTTGAACGCGACTTGCTCGAGCTGGAAGATTTTGGCTTCACTTTGCCCGTCTATAACTTGAAAGAAGTCGTAAGGGCATTAAGTGTCTCCTTTTGTTGTGGGCATCCAACATCGGATTCTTTCCACCGCACAAAATACATTTGTCGGACTTCAGGATGTACCCTCTGGATCCATGTCTCGTCGGAGCACCTTTTTCCTTCAAGCCCCTCCATTTGGAAGCTTTTGAAGATCCCTTCTTCGATGAGTAGTTTTCTCTGTCCTCTCTGCGGAGAAACTTGAACCATTTCGCCTATGTGATTGCACCTGCTAGCTCACAGATATTCTAACAATGCAACTCCTACCGAGCCCATAGTTTTAGGCCGTCGAGGAAGCAAAAAAGTTTATCTTTCTCGGACATATCTTGGATGTCTAGCATCAGGGTAGAAAATTGCTTCACATTAGTCTCGGATAGTAGAAGTCTGGCGAAGTTGTCGTAACTTCTGCCGTGCATCGAACTGTATTCTCTAGCATGAACTGAGTTTGCAATTCCCTCTTCAAGGCTTCTCAAGTGTCGATGTTATAGGGACCTTGCTGCATTTCTTCCCATTGTGTGCACCACCATAGTTTTGCATCACCGATAAGATACATCATTGCTAATAATACCTTGGAATCTTCTGATTCGGGTGGGTCACTCTGAAGTACTCCATACCGAAGAGAAAGTTCTCTAATACCTTGGCATCTCGAGCACCCTCGTAGATTTGCGGTTTGGGAGGCCTTACTCGATGAGAGTTGGCTGCGGGACAATCCTCTCGTATGCGTAGATTTCATGAGTACCGACACGTGAGCCGTCAAGTCCCGTACTTGCCCCTGTAAGTATCGCACGGATTCTCGCGTCATCCGTCAACCTTTCAATTTGGATCTCCAACTGATTCAGTTGGGATTCTAACCCTTTTGGCACAGACTCTATCATCTTGAAAAGCTCCCCACTTTTGTAGAGATCCTTTGATTTTTTGTTGACAAGGTTGAGTCGTAGCTTCAACTCGGCCATTCTTTCTTTGGTGCCTTTATGTCATTCAGGCTTCCCTTCAACTTTTGCCTCTTTTGCATGAGAGCACTCTATCGTTGTGGGAACATAGTTGCAAGTGGCACACTCCACTTGAGCGCCTTTGCTGGTTTCCGTGTGAGTGGTCGTCTGTTTCTCCGGAATGGTCATGCATTTGCTGCTGCCCATCTTGTACAACAATGCTAGTTTTGCCATGCTGCCCTGTCATGATAATTCGATGCTTGCTTTAACTCACTATGATATCACTGTCACGTCCTTACCTAGGATTGCTCAAGGCATGCGGCTCCTAAGCGATACTAGTCTGTAAAGGGTTAGCTTAGACCTTAACCACATGCAGTCCAGTAAGGACCTGCACAACAAAGAAAAGGTTATAAAGGTGAACGTGCGCGTAATTTGCCATCGTCATGCATGAAAATGGCAAGATAGTTGGGATCCAAAGCAACACAAAGCAACCAACTTTTATTAGGCATGAAAAGTTCTCAAAAACGAGCTGAACGAACGCACACAAAGGATGCTTCGAAGGTAGATGCAAGCTCAATGCTCACCTAGCACTTTGTCGAACAGAAAACGACCACACTAAAGATATTGCATCACTTCTCAGACATATACCTAAAGCCCCATCCATGTCAGTGCCACCCAGAGGGTTCCAAGGTGCTGAGACGGCTGACGTTTTACACTATTAGGCTATCAACCAGAAATCAGCTTGTGGCACATGAGAATGGTGTTTTTTTGGGCCATTTTCCCCTTTGCGCAGCATTGCACAACCAAAAACGTTTTTGAGTTTTCCATGATGAAAACATGAAACAAAAACACTAGCAACAAACAATAATGGGGCTGACAATAGTGTTTTTTGCCCTGTACAAGCTGTTCTAGAGAAAAGTCTGAAAGCCCAAGAAAACATGAATAAACAAGAATCGAAAACCGTCATGGACAAGCGCTGAATACCTTGTCTGCATTGCTCCATGACAATACGTTCACATTTTCATTTCATGTACCAGTGATCCATTCTTCGAGTAACGTAGTTCATCGGGTGTATTCAAGTGGCTGCCCAGAATTATATATTTGCCTTTTCACTATATTTTGTTTTTGAATAAATTTTCACCATATTTTGGTACTTGACGTTTTATCACTTGCTGAACCAAGTCCTTGGATATGACTAATCTGGTTTCATGTGTAAAAATGTGTGACATGGTTGGGGATCGTATTTGATATTAGTATCTAGGTGTACTACTAACAAACTATTTGTTTATATACTAATATCTTAGAAAATGTTAATGTTTTTTACACATTATCATGGAGCAATGCAGTTAAGGTGTTCGACTCTTGTCCATGATGCTTTTCGGTTTTTGTTTCTCTTGTTTTTCGGTGTTTTCAAGTATTTTCTCGTAGGCAGATTGTTTGGGGCGGAAAGTACTATTGTCAGTCCCATTTTCTTTGTCAGAAGTCTTTTAGTTTTCTGTTTTTGTCTTGTAAAACTCGAAAACGTTTTTGGTTGTGCGCACGAAGAGCAAATAGCCAAAACAATCCCATTCTCATGTGCCACTAGCTTATTTCTGGCTTACGGTCTTACTGTGCGAAATGTCAGATGTCTCAACCCCTTGGGTGGCACTAGGTTGGATGAGGCCTCGATTATATGTCTGATAGATGGTGCAACATCTTTAGTGTGCCCCCTTTTTGTTTGACAAAAGTACTTGGTGAACATTGGGCCTGCATCTACTTTCAGAACCCTTTTGTATGCTACCATTCAACCTGTTTTTGAGAGCCTTTTGATGCCTAATAAAAGTTGGTTGCTTTGTGTTGTTTGTGATCCAAGTTGTCTTGTCCTTTCATGCACGATGACATTAATTTATTGCACGTTCGTCTTTTTAACATTTTTTTCTCTATGCATGTCCTTTTATGGATTGCACGAGGTTAAGGTCTAGTCTGACTCTTGCGGATGAATATCGCTTGGGTGCTGCACATCTTAGGCAATCCCAACTAAAAACATGACAATGGTGTTAGACCAGGTCGGGCAAAATCAAATTGCCACGGCGGGGCAGTGTGGCAAAACTAGTATCTCAGTACAAGAGGGCAACAACAATACGTGACCGTTTCAGAGAACAGATGAGAACTCGTGCGGAAACTAGTAAAGCTGCTCAAGAGGAGCATGACATTTGCAATGATGCTCTCACAAAGCAAGAGTTCTCTTACATAGAAGAGGCACAAATTGAAGGGTAGGCTGAGTGGCAAAGATGCACTAAAGAAAGATTGGTCAAGTTGGAGCTACAGTTTGTCATTGTCAATCGAAAGTTGGCAGAGTTCTAAGGAAGCATGGAGCACTTTGAGGTAGTAGAGTCTGTGCAAGAACGGTTGAAATCCTGATTGTATCAAGTAGAGATCCGAGTCGAAAGATTGGCAGATGATGCAAGAAAGTCCGTGTAATACTTACAAGAGCAATGGAATTAATGGCTCATAATTGAAACTCATGCAAGTGATGCATAAAAGCGAAGGAATGTCTCATGACCATCTCTTATCGAGAATGAAGGCTCTCGAACCGTAGAACTATGAGATGCTCAGGAGTTAGAAAATTTTCTCTTTGATATGGACCAATGCTTCAAAGCTGACCCAACCTGAATTAGAAGATTCTAAGGTGTATCTCATTGGTGATACAAAACTGTGGTAGCGAACATGTTAAGAAGAAATGCAATAAAGTCGCTCTGACATCTGACAGTAGGGAAGCCTTGAAGAGCGAATTGCAAACTTAGTTTATGCTAGAGAACATAGAGTTCGTCACATGGTTGAAGTTGCAGCAACTTCGCTAGACTTTGACAATTCAAGATTATGTGAAGCATTTTTTTGCACTAATGCTAGACATCCAAGAGATGTCGGAGAAAGATAAACTTTTCTACTTCTTTGACCGTCTGATACCGTAGGCTTAGTAGAAGTTGCATTGTTGGAATGTTCGCGAGCTAACAAGGGCAGTCGTTGAGGCGGATGGACACATATTTCTTTATAAAGATGAGAAAAAGTACTCGTTGGAGTAGGGATCTCTGGAAGCTTCCAGATGGAAGGACTCGAAGAAGAAAGGTTCTTCGACGGGATATGGATCTAGAAGGAATGTCTCGAAGTCCAACAAATATCTTTTATGCGGTGGACAACATCCAACGATGGAATGCTCGCAATGAAAAGAGACGCTAAATGCCCTTACAACTTCTTTCCAATTGGAGAAGGGCAGAAGAAGGCAAAATCTTCCTGTTCGTGCAAGTTGCGTATGAGTAGCGACAATTCATCGCCAAGACCTCATATAGGAGATGTGCGTATGTTGAACACATTGCAAGGTGAAGTTTTTTTTTGGGGAATTAGCCTGAGGGGAGGCCAAAGAAGAAGATCGACTCTTCAAGTTTGTTGGAGTCAAGCAACGACAAAGGATCACCATAACAATCTTCCATTGGGACACGATCTCACATTGGAGCTTTGCATTTGTTGAATGCATTACGAGGTCAAGTGGGGGTGCAATCGAAGGCAACATCGAAATAGACAATGGTTCATGGCAACCTGTTGATGTTCGTGGACATCAAACTGAACAACAAGGTAACTCATGTATTGGACATAGGATACACACACAACTTCATAGCAAATTGAGAGGCAAAGCAACTCGGATTAAAGCTAGCGAAGAGTCTGAGCTGCACGAAGGCAGTTAGAGGTCGAGCCTATTTTCAAATTGGTGAAGGTAGTCGACATCCTAATTGGAGACTGAAGCGAGAGAACCAACTTCATGTGCTTCCCTTTGACGATTTTGAAGTCATTCTTGGGTTGGAGTTTTTGCATCCAACAACTCTCTTTCTGATGGATAGTGACTCTATGCATGGTGGCAATTTCAAAATGAGTTTCGAAGGACATATACTCTCAGCTATGCGAGTGAAGGAATCAAGGCGGAATGACCTAATTATCCTACAACGATATAGTTGGAGTCAGAAGGCCTCAACGGGGCAAGAGTTTGGCGAGGTGGATACACTTGAAGAATATGCTAGTGTGTTAACAAATTTGTTGCTAAAGCCCTTTCTATGAGGATGCAAGGTGGTATGACTATTCGAACTCAGTGAAGAAGTCGAAGTTCCAATCGACCATCCACATTAGGCATCATTTCTTGAGTGGGAGAATCTTCGGGGCCTCTCAAACAAGCTTTTGGACAATGGAATGCTCTAATGCATTTGAGGGGTGACACCGAGCGAGCGATTGTCAATGCCAAGCAAATAGCTAAAGAATCAGCTTTGGTAGGGACCCTACAACAAGTGGCTGGTGGTGACCACACTGAAAAGTTGCAGTTTGATTAGTCAAAGATCAGAAGGGGCTTCTTAAGTCACAAGATGTGCGGAACCAATTGATCAATAGAGGCAAGGTATTAGGATGTCCTCGAGTCTAGGAGGGACTTAGTTACCAAGAAGAACTTGGTCGAGAAAGCGTTAGACTAAAGGCCATGAATATCGGAGGATGGGGCATGGTACCATAGTGGTGTGTCTTCTGAGCCAAACTTGTTCTCTAGAGGGGAGGCACAATTCCAATCGTAAATGGGGCATGGATGATCCGAAAGGCATAGCCAAAGCTATTAGATAAGCGCTCTACAAGGACGAAACACAGCTCAGGTTCGAGCAACACTTCCAGTACTCTAGAAGTGCTATGACAAAGAGTGGGCAAAATCAAGTTACCAACTCGGAGCAAGGAGTACAACTCAAGTTTGATTAGTCAAAGATCAGAAGGGGCTTCTTAAGTCACAAGATGTGTGGAACCAATTGATCAATAGAGGCAAGGTATTAGGATGTCCTCGAGTCTAGGAGGGATTTAGTTACCAAGAAGAACTTGGTCGAGAAAGCGTCAGACTAAAGGCTATGAATATCAAAGGATGGGGCATGGTACCATAGTGGTGTGTCTTCTGAGCCAAACTTGTTCTCTAGAGGGGAGGCACAATTCCAATCGTAAATGGGGCATGGATGATCCGAAAGGCATAGCCAAAGCTTTTAGATAAGCGCTCTACAAGGACGAAACACAGCTCAGGTTCAAGCAACACTTCTAGTACTCTAGAAGTGCTATGACAAAGAGTGGGCAAAATCAAGTTACCAACTCGGAGCAAGGAGTACAACTCAGGAATTTGGGTGAATCCAATCAGAGTAACCCAATTTTCACCTATGCAGTGGAGCTCTGCATCAATTGGAAGTTCCTTTAAAGTGCTCATAACTTAGCAACCATGGACTCCTCACCTTTAGGTGATCGGCTATGTCGAAGGTAGTATGTCCGCATACTATCCCCTCATCGAGTTGCCTCAAAAATGGCAGATATCACGGACCTACTAGGAGGAGACGGTGAAGGATCTGGTAATGCGAGTAAACTTCGCCGGAGAAGGCCATAGACTCTTCAAGATTTGTGATATGGCATTGGTGAAGTTCCAACCAGCGACAATCAAGCTTTTGCAGGGTGACACCTCAAAGGGGCTTGAACCCAAGCATGACAGTTCCTCTTACTAGCCAACAGATCTGAAGGATTCAGCGAGAAGTCTTCCAACTCAGCCAACTTCCCCGACTGAACTAGCTTAGTAGCGAGTTGCAGCAAAGTGGGCAGATTGAAGTTGATGACTCAACTATAGAAGCTAAGAAGCACATTGCAGATAAGGATGATCAAATTTGCAGCGTACAATAAGGCTTCAGCGAGGGCGTTGAAGAAATAAGTGGGGGAGAATGGAACAATGCAGTCAAGGTGTTCAACGCATGTTCGTAACGTTTTTCAGTTCTTGTTTCCTTTTGTTTTTCGATGTTTTCGAGTGTTTTCTTGTAGGCAGATTGTATGGGGCAGAAAGTACTTTTGTCAATCCTATTTTGCTTTGTCAGAAGTTTTTTTTTTTCTTCTATTTTTGTCTTGTAAAACTCGGAAATGTTTTTGGTTGTGCGGCATCATGCGGAAGGGAAAATAGCTAAAACAGCCCCATTCTCATGTGCCATGGACTGATTTCTGGCTGACGGCCTTGCGGTGTGAAATGTAAGGTGTCTCAACACCCTGGAACCCTGGGTGGCACTGAGTTGGATGGGGCCTTGGCTATGTGTCCGAGGTGTGGTGCAACGCCTTTAGTGTGTTCGCTTTTCATTCGACGTAAGTGGTAGATGAACATTGGTCCACCTGCCTTCAAAATTCAAGAGCCTTTTGTGCCTAATAAAAGTTGTGATCGTGGTTATCTTGCCCTTTCCGTGCAATGGCGGCATATTACCCGCACATTCGCCCTTTTAACCTTTTCTTCTCTGTGCAGGTCCCTTGTGGACCGCACGAGGTTAAGGTATAGGCTGACCCTTGTGGAGGCTTGGGTGTTGCAAGCCTTAGCAATCCCAGCTAAGTACATGACAACATGTTACTTGTGCGCTTTCTCACAATGAAATGGTTAGCAGCATGAGGGCATGCCGCCATGATTTTAAGGTGCATTCAACCTTGCTATTTCCCTGGTTTCCTGTCACTAGTCTTGACAAAAGATCAAATGGATATTTGGAAGTCTTGAGGGGCCTTTTCTCACAACTTAGCTACTCTAAATGTTTACTTGTTGTTTTTGCTTTGCAATACATGAATGATGGACTATATTGTGAATTGCAGGTCCAGAAGAACTTGCCTGTGACAACAAAGATGGACGTACCGAATTGGGGCGCCTCTATAATGAAGTAAAATAATGTGAAATTATTAAGATTTTGCTAATGTATATTTCTTCTTCCAACTTATATTGCTCCTTTTTTCTGACAGATGTGCATGGTAGTAGAAGAAAATGCTGTTGACACAATGCAGGCGCATTTGGATGATGCATCAGCTATCTCTAGGTTAAAGAAGAGACTCCATCAGCTAGAAATCATCCACGAGGATGTACATCAAATTCTTGCAGAGCGAGGTCAACCTTCAGCTACTGAAGGATCAAATGTAAATGCAGCTAATACCAAATGTTACATAAATCGGGAGTCGTCAGAAGCGGTTCTCACATCACAACAGGAGCCAGAGTGCAAGATTGCTTCATCAAATGAGAAAATGGCATTGGAACGTCCGGAACAAGCAGAGATAAATCACCTGAAAGGTTGATTGTCGTTGACGATTAACGGAACTTAGTTCAATTAATTGCACAGCCGAAGCTTCATTAAAAGCTTCATGGTGATACGTCCTTTTAATCATTACTGTTCCTAGTGCCTGGATAGGCTTTCCTGCCTTGGGAGTATTTTTAAGATAGCAACTTTGTTCACTTAGTAATGGTAGACATGGATGGAGAGGAGGTATTTGGTATCGGCCCAAATATGCCATGAACTTTGTGAGGTGTCTCGTGCAATTCAGTCAGTTGTAACATCCCTTTGCCAAGAATCCCATTTTTCAATCCCATGCTATGGTAATTGACTTTTAGTTGCCCGCTCTTTGATGCGGTCATGTATTCCGAGTATGTGCAATTGCCCCTTTACCATGATCTCCGATGCGTGAAACCTACCTACCTACCTAATGAGGTTGGTTTGACTTTTTATTGCAAGGATCAATGCTTTTCAGCAATGCACTGCTGCTTTTACCTTCTATCAAGGATTGGCTATTTTTTTGTGCATATTAATCTTGTAACTCTTTTGATTGTTGTTTTTAACAGAAATCCATGTAGTTCTCTTTGGCTGTGCATTGTCTTTTTTCTTTTTCTATAATAAATATTTTCGGTGGAACCCGTTAGCATATAACACTCAACTATTTACCCTTTAAGGTTCAAGAAAAATCAGTAGACAAGGAATTGTTAGGGATAGTCAACACATCTGAAACGCTTAAAATATTGCAACGGGATACGATAGCTTTGCATTTTGTGAGAGTAACGTAAAACTCTGCTAAAAGTCGAAATGTCATATCGCATGTTGTGATCAATTACCAAAAGCTATCAGCGAAACGAAAACAACTCCGATGTAGCAAATGTGACTTGGGGGACTAACGTTAATACAGAAAAGTGTTAGGAGTCGGGCATCATAATTAAAAAAATAAAAATAAAGCTAGATTGTTGGAACAAATAAAAAAAAATGCTAGATTGTTGTGTTCCATCCTAATTTTTGTAAAATCAAAATGTGCACAATATCTTATTTGGTAATTCAAGGTAATAATAATAATATACAATCTACGTGCAGAGCAACGTTGTCTTCTAAGTAAAATTTTAATCCCAAGGTCTGTTGCCGTCTATGCAGTTTGGTCCAATAATCATACATTCCCCATCTAAATGAGTCAGCAACCAAGAAAAAAAGTTTCATACTCGATCTGAAGAACAAAGGCAACATCTGCTCTCCTCCCTAAAATTAACCAGCATCTGTGTGCGTATCTCCCGGGAGCTATTTAAGGAGGCCCTAAGGTTCAAAAAAAAGAAGCTGCTCGATCCATGTGAATATATACCCAAAGCACAGGTGGGAAACAGGTAAAACATATAATTAATATATAGGACTTCAAAGATTTATTATTTCCAATGTTTAGGGGCATTAGACAGTGCTGTAAGCGTCACAAGTTCAAACACACTGGACCTGACTCATGATGATGGATATGGTGCATGAACAGTACCGTGAAGCTTCATGAGAGAGTGAGGAGAATGTGCAGGTTATCAGGTCTTATTTACAGAATTATGGTTCGGATGTTTTGCTTAAACAGATCCAAATGTGTTCTCCCCGCTGTATGTCATGTAGAGAAAACCATCCTCATCCTTGTTCTCCTCGTAGATTGCAGACATCATAGCAGCTGCAAGACAAATATCGTCAGACTACATATAATGGAACAACAACTAATTCAACAATGTAGCTGACCTGTGGGTGGCAGAGAATTCTTCAGAAAGATGAAGATGGCCTTCTCGGCGCTGAGCTTAATCCTCTTGCGGACCACATAAACAAATTGTCCTACAGTCAGATCAGCAGGAACCAGGTACCTGCATCCAGTGTTTTTTTTTTACCAGAGTTGAGATGACAATGTCATAGCACAACCTGAACAGCATCATACTACTATGTGGACAAGGCACTTCACTGTATGCTATGTTTGATGGTGAGAGACCAAATTTGACCAAGATTCAAGCATTATTACGTTATTATTTAAAGCTACCAAGCAAGCAGTGCACATGGTCTTTGTCCATAATTTTTGTCGAGAGACACATCCACTTGGAACAAGAGGTACACTGTGAAGACCTCTAAAACTACTGGAGTGATCATCAAGCAAAAGCCCAACTGAAGTTTTCTGCTTTAAAATATACGATGAAAGAATTACTCCATTTTATAGATGTAAAGCTGAATCCTAGTTTCTGTCACTATCACTATAATCCTACTTTATATATGAATTACTTCCAGACTTCACAAGTATAGACTAAATAATTGAGGAAAAATGATTAAAAACTCGTAAACATAATTATTTAAGAACGTATCAAGCTTATAGGAAAATACATTTTTGTCAATGAAAAGTGACCAAAGAAATTTAACCATTCAACCACTGTTTAATGTTGAAGCAACTATTATACCAAGATGACAAGCCAGCGGACAAGAGCTTTGGATTTAATCCCTCGACAATGAATGAACTGATGAGAGGTTTCAGACCTTTAATAGCCTAAATCATATTTGAGCACAGCTGAATAAAAGACCCACCTGTGGTTTAGTCTCTTCACTTTCTAATGGTGGTGCTTATCATAACAATTAGTCCACCTTAAGTTCATGTCATCATGTTAAATATAGGTGCATTATTCATGTAATACTAAAAAAGAAATTCATAATGAAATACACTTGACACAGATTTCAAACCATACGGAGAGGAAAAACAAGATAAAAAGTAAAGAGAATATTCTGAACAACTAAAGAAACAAATTAGATGTAGGCTCCTACAACGCACTAATGCAGTGTCTATATGTTGCAGATGTGGCAAAAGAAATTACATGAATAGGAAATAATAGAAAGACCTGCTCGTGTTCCACAAGCACAACGCAAGGGGAAGATAATAATCCACGTGTTAATGATTAATGAAAAATAATAAAAATATAGTCCAAATAACAATCATTTAATGCAACACTATGCATTATTCATATTGATAAAACATATTTTAGTCATAGATAAGACATAACTCGACAAATAAAAACATGTTAAGAAAAAAATACTAACTTCTTCTTGTCGATATCTGGAATGTCACTTCTTTCAGCCTTCTCCACAATTACCTATGCCAGATGAAAAATTAGAGAAAATATAACAGAGCCCTACTACTTCATGCATAATCAACCAGTTACTTACAGGAATCCTATCAGGATACTTCTCCCTGATCCGAGCAGCCTCTGCTTGCCTCCTTTCTGTAGTGCAGAACAAATGCTTTAGCGGATAATGAATTGAAGAAAATTTGAAAGCTATCACAATCAAATTTAAAGCATTACACCATAAGCATATTTGCTGTTTAAAAATACGTGTGGTTTAATAGAAAGAAATAGTTAGTTAAATTCATATCAAAATGCATTTCCTCACAACTCTTTTAAATACAAATGCATGCCGCACCATTTTAAAATTATGCATGCACAACAGTTACAACATCAAACAAGCCTAATCATGTGAAGCATGTAGTGTTAATGTCTTCTCATGCCTTCCAAGTTACCAAAAGTAAGAATCTAAATAATATTTGCCATTGAAATAATAGAATTAAAGAGTCAGAAGATCATCATGAGAAACTAACTACCACATTCCAACAAAAAAAAGGAAAATACAGAGGTTAATATTATAGGTAGGGTACTGACTGAAACCACTAAAACCCCGTAGAAGCCAAAAAAAAGAGGAAACCAGACTCAATAATATTCAAACATTTTTCCAAAATCAGAAGCTTGTTAAAATATTCAATGAATAAACTAAACATTACATTCAAGAGGTCGATTTTCTTTCAGACAGGATCACAAGCTTAGTTTGTTATTTGTGATCATGAATGGCAACACTAAATTGGAAAAATGTTTAGTTTTTCTAACAATTGGAAAAATTGGGATACGTTTTCTTTCACACATTAACCAATCAACATGATTGATGAACAATGTTATTTGTGCTCATGAATGGCAACACTAAATTGGAAGCTTCTGAAAGAAAAAGAATGCTGGACTAATTGAATAAAAGGAAATAATTCTTATATCATTAATATAAGAAAGCATAGCAACAAATTCATTGCTCAATAACCTCAACCTCAAAAGAGAGAAAATATATGTCACTATGCGTTACCTACGAGTGGAATTTAATTAGGCTGTTAAATATTGATATTAAAACACAAATCAACTACATTTCCCCTACATCCTAAAGCAGGCAGCTGGTAACACGATGAAACCCACATAATAAACTTGTGCAATTCATTTCTCGTAATACATTTGTTTTATAATGAATATTTGTATAAAACATATAAGAAAAAGGACAAACTTAATTTGTGACAGCAAATTTCAAAGTCATATAGTAACAAAGATGATTAGCTACATGAAAAAAAAAAAAACAGATCAGGATCCTCTAAATATCTCCGATATGATCATCTAGCATTGCAATTCATTCTCCACAAAAGTAAATACCAATCTCTGTTCACCATAGACTACCGCAACCTAGAATATGTCAAGAACAGGATCAACGGACACCGCAAGACAAGAGCAACCACCCAGAAATCCCAAACCCTTTCTTATGAAACAAGAAAGGGTGGAAGAAACGCTACAACAACAACGAGTCCAACTCGGCCGCACAAACCCTAATCTAAGCACCAAATTTACTTTTATTGTGGCAGGAAAGGAAGAGGAAGGAAGGGGGTACACGAACCGAGGGGATGCTCCAACTTGAAGGAACTCTTCGCCATGGATCCCTCTTGGTCCTGCGATTCAAGACACAAACCGGCATTGCCGTGTCACAGATCATAAACAATGAAGAGGAAGACGAAAACGGAAACGATCGAAAGCTCATCGATCAAGATCAAGAACAAGAATCACACACGATCGCTCAAAGAACAAGAGGAGGATCTTTCGGATCAATCGATCGGTGGACGGAAGGAGGTACCGAGCGGAGGATCCGGGGGAAAGGGGAATAAGACGATCGGGCCGGGCGGTGGGTAGACGATCGCAAACAGTCGCAAGAAACGGGAGGGGGTATCATCTTATCGTGCTGGGAAACCCATCCAAAACGACAACTCGTACCCGCCTCCAGTCAGCCCCGTCATCCACCCGCGTCAATTGATTTCCATTTGTCCCACTCGTGGTGGGTCCCACATAAAATGTAAAGAAGGTGCGTTGCGGGTATCGGAATGTAGAAGACGGCATTTGCACGGAAAGCCGCTTCGTCCTCCTATGGAAGTCGTGTCCTTGAAGGATCCAAATACCTCTTCCCATAAAATTAAAGACGGGGAAAGCTCGTACGTCCTCCACCCACAATCGTATACCCACAGCGGGGTCCACAGAAACCTCTGGGAGCTCCAGTGGAGAACCGGGTACCGCGGTAGGCAGGAAAATGATAAGGTTTTTCTTTTATTTTCCTATACAAAGCGCTAAATGATAGGACGTGGCGGCTGCCAGCTTGAACTACCTTCCTTGCCAATGGAGGGAATTGTGGCTCCCTGGTGGGCACCGCTTTCTTACCCAATAAAATACAAGTTAGGAGGAGGGGTAAGAATCAACAGAAAAGAAAATATAGAAGTTAGATCAATTGATGATGTTGTTTACTCATGATTCAAATCATTAATTTGAGATGTGATAAATCTTACCCTTATAAATCATAACATGGGAAATGGATGCTAAATAAATGTTGGCATACACTACTCCTCCAATTAATGAAATAATAGGTTTTCTGACCAAAATTTTTAACAATAATGCTAATCTTTTACACAAAGGTAGTAAGTGATTAAATGATAAACGTTATGCTAGCTTATTTTGTAAATATTTTTTCCTAAAATTAAATCCTACCTATTATAAAATATAATATTTAACATGTATCTATAATTAATTAAATAATTACTTACGATTTAGTAGAGCATCATGATAATATATTGATACATGTTGGATGGATTATAGACACTGATATATGGATTATGTTACATAATAAATAATTTAGGTTTTTTTGTGCAAGAATCTTAGTTAAGGTGTCTACTTATAAATTATAAATCAAAGATTTCACCAATTTTCTAATCTAAATCGATATGTTAAATAATCTTCCATGGACATAAAAAAGTGAGTAAATAAATAATATATCATTTGAGCCTTAAGATCAATCTTGTCACAAGATTTAACCTCCCGAGAAAGCGCAAGCCTCGTTGGAGCCAATATAAATATATCCCTTATAAATAAAGTCACCTAAGTTTGGATTTAAATGAGTTATAATTTAAGAAGAAAAATTCTTCATAATTGAAAATAAGTGTTTACATATATAGTTTAGTATGTCTTACCTAGCTAAAGTTACTACCATTTTGATCATTTTAAATTATTTTCTATATGATCATCAATCAACCTAATTCGACTTGCACCGTTCTAATCCGTTTTATTCTACGATCATCCTCCATCTGAATCAAACAATCAACTTAATTCATTGCTAAAGCAAGATTTGTTTATGTGATTTGATCATCAAGCCATATTGGGCTTGAATTACGAAAGAAACGAACCTACATTAATCAAACCTTGCCGTTGACGTCCGATGATTAGCCCAACCCAATCCCATTCCATTAATTGGTGTTTCACGTTTGTCGTTACCAGCTCGGCTACCCGCGTTGTCGACCACAATCCAACTTCTCTCCACTGACTGTATTTTTTTATTTTCGGGTGGGTTTCAGAGAAATCCAATTAGAAGTCAGGTATTAATGCGGGTAAAGAAGAATTAACTTGCCGTCGCCCTGATATCACCTAATCAAACCAACTTATTCTCATTCCGTTTAGATGTGCGACTCGTTTGGTTTTTACCCTTTCATCTGCCCGACTTGTCATCGACACTATAATTGCTTTATTGTGGGTCCCATGTGGGCCATTATTCCATCCAACTAGAAACCAGGTGCAACTATGGGGGAGACAGCATAATTATCCTAATAGTTAAACTAACATAATATAATCTCATTAGGAGATGTCACTCGTCTCTCTTTTACCGTCTGATCTGCCCGCCTTGGCGTCCACACATCGAACGCTCCGTCGATGGGTCCCGCAAGCGGTCTCAATTAGACCCAATACTAAGTAGGTGTCCGTACGGGTAAAAAACAAAATAATAAAATTATTCGAATCTAAATCCGCTATTCGGAGTCGCAATGCCGCAAGGAGTTGGAGGGAAAGTAGAAACGGAGAGGAATAATAATAATTTGCTTTTTATTGTTTTTATTATTTTGTCATATTTCATTTACTTGAGCTGGAAAAATAAAAGAAAAAGGGGAAAATTTCTTGTTTAAAACGATCCCAAAACAGCCAAACTCCCCTCGCGACCCCCATCGCCTCCCTCCCTTCCTTGTTCGTCTCGGGTTCGATCACGCATCCCCAACCCTAATCGATCCCCCTCGGATCCGCTCGCCGCCCCCTCGATTCCCATCGCCACACGCTCCAATTCTCCAAAGTCTGCATCGCTGGTACGAGGTGTGCCGCATTCGCTTCCTTGATCCATTGTTTCCCTTTTGTTTGCGATCATTCGTTCTGTTTCTGGTACTTTGTTTCTGATCCGAACCGCGTTGGTTTTGTTGCTAGATCCTGCGTGATGGATGGTCACTCGGGATCTTTTGTTCGTCGCGTGGATTTCCTGGCGCGATTGGTTTGGGTTCTTGCGCTGGATTGGGAGTGACTTCTATTGGTGCAGCGACTAGGGTTTCGTTCTGATGTCTTCCGTGGAGAAGAAGAGGGGCGTTTCGATGAAGGGGGAAGTAGACGGGCTGTCTGCGTCGAAGGAGGTCCGTGAATCAAAAAAGGAGAAGAGGAGGCGGCTGATTTTGAGTGATACGGATTCGGACGATTGCTTGGTTTCTCTTCAGGAGGTAGATTGCGAGACGGCCCAGAATGGAGACAGCTTGAGCATCGACGAGGACAATGGCGTGGAAAGGATGAAGGAGAAGGAGAACGAGAAGGAGAAGGTTGAGGTGGAGAGGAAGAAAAAGAAGGTTTTGAGGTTAGATGTCGTGAAGCGAAGTGAAGAGTTCGTAGTTGCTGTCAAGAACGAAGTTATTGAGCCGGTCTTGGAGAGAAAGAGAAGTAGGGAGCCTGCTGATGTGGAGGGCTCTGCAAAAAGACCAAAAAGGGATTTTTCGGAGCTAGGACGAATTCTAAAAACTGCAAAAGGTGGAAATAAATCAAAAACCTATTCTTCACATGGTGATGACAAAAAGGAGATGAAGGTGGACGTTGATATCAAACCCCTAGTCCCCGCAAGTAGAGAGAGGTATGGGGTGGAGAATCACATACAGTCAAACTCACACAGTATTCACAAGAAGGAAGATGAAAAAGTCAAGTCCATAGAATCTTCAGGTGATCAAGCACTTCGGATGAAAGATGGTAGCAGCAGTTTTGCTTCCAAAAAGAGAGCAGATACTAGCATTTCTCTGTGTAAAGACGGTGTTCTGAGGGTGCAGGGGAAAGGTGGTGTCTTGAGGGTCTTACCAAGTAATAAAAAGGTGGATGGGTTTGGCAATCTCCATTCTAAGAGCAAAGTCGAGGGAAAATCAAACACTTTCATCTCTCCCAGGATTGCTACCCGTAGTACATTGAAGAAATCATCCCTTTCTCCGGATAGAAGAGTTCATGAAAAATCAAGTTCAGGAGCTACTTTGAATAAACACGAATCGAAAAAGGCAAAAGTTGATATTGCTGAGGAAAGAACATATAAAAAACCAAAAACTGATTCTCCAAAAAAAGAAAAAAAGAGATCAGATATGCCAAGGGGAAGGGCTGGTTTCAAAATAAAGGGTGGCACCAGTATGAAAACTGCTTTTATGGCAAAACAAGAATCGAGTAAAGCAAGTGTAACTCGCAACACTGAGAAACAGAAACTCAGAGATCAGATAAAGGCCATACTTCTTAATGCTGGTTGGACAATAGATCTGAGGCCAAGGAAAGGCAGAAACTATGAAGATTCTGTTTACATACCTCCTGAAGGACAAGGTGGTTATTGGTCAATTACAAAGGCTTATGCTGTGTACCAGGAACAACTAAACAGATCACGTACCAATGAGCGCTGTAAGAATTCTTCTGAAAGGTCCTCCAGGACATCTGCTGGGAATGACTATGTTGTACCAATGGAGTCCCTAAATATACTGAAGAGAGTTGTTGTCAACAAGAGAAGGAACCAAGAGCTTGAAGAAACTCAGAGGAGCAAAAAGAAGGAAAAGAAAACTTCTGACCTTAGGCATCCTAGAGATCAGGATACTCAGGATAAGCTTGACGAAATTAGAGGCAGAAAGAAGTCAAACTGTGCCTTAGCATCAAACACTAAAACTGCTGTTGGTTCCATAGCACATAAGCATTTTCGAAAAGGAAGAAACAAACAGAGAGGATGTGCTTTATTGGTTCGTGGTAGTAACCATGAGGCAGAAGATGAAGAAAATGATTATGTTCCATATGTTTGGACAAGAACAGTTCTCTCATGGATGATAGATATGGGTGTCCTGCATATTAATGGAAAAGTTAAATACATGAACCAGAGAAGAACAAAGACAAAATTAGAAGGCTGGATAACAAGAGATGGCATTTATTGTAGTTGTTGCAGTAAAATTCTTACTGTTTCGAAGTTTGAAATTCATGCTGGAAGCAAACTTTTCCAGCCATTGCAAAACATATATCTGGAGGATGGAGGACTTTCCCTATTGCAGTGTCAACTAGATGCATGGAAAAAACAGGATGAGTCTGAACGCCAAGGATTCTACATTGTTGATGTAAGTGGTGATGACCCTAATGATGATACTTGTGGTATCTGTGGTGATGGTGGTGACTTGATCTGTTGTGATGGTTGTCCTTCAACATTCCATCTGAGTTGCTTGGGCATTGAGGTATGCAAAATCAATAACCTTAGTTTTCTGGAACTTCTAGTCATCTGTCTTTGTTTTGGAAAACTAAAAGGTCATTGTTAGAGAATGTATGTCCGACTTTTTCTTTTCGTTAGTCATTTAATTATGCATCATTTTTCCAGTTCCACTTGGTTAGTGGAGGCTATAGATGAACATATGGTGGTTGTCACATCTTTTTGTAAAACCATGAAAAGAGTATTTTTTGCAGCAAAATAGTGTTAAGTCATGCTAATGTGTTCCTGTTCGTCATGTTCATGGACATTTCTTCTTCATGCTTCTTTTGCTCTTTTGTTTCATTGTCAGCCCGGCCCTCTTTGTAATAGCTAGGTGTTTTGGTTTTTTTTTATGTTTGTCTGACTCAAGTTTCATATGGCTCATTTGTAGAAGCTTCCTCCTGGAGATTGGCACTGTACAAACTGCTGCTGCAGGTACTGTGGGAGAATTTCTGTTGACACTATTCCGGAGACTGATGAAACTGTTGCTTCATTACTCTCTTGCCACCATTGTGAGGCAAAATGTATGTATTTTTCAGTTATTCTTGAATACATACCTCATGTTTCAACCTTAATAAGGTCCAAAGGGTGATGAAACTTTTTGTGTTCACATCTTGGTTTCGCAGATCACCAAGACTGTGTTCCTGAGACAGAATCTATTTCTGCAACTTCCAAGAGTCGACGCATTTCTTTTTGTTCCCAAAGTTGCAGTAAGGTATGACTGGTTGCTTTAAAAAGTTTTACTTTAAACAGTTGTGTTATATAAGGTTTGATAACTGTATATCTTTGTTCTAGGACTGGTTGCTTTGTATAAGGTTTCATTTTCTAGATCTTTGTTGATGATGATATTAAGAACTCCGAGAAAGATAAGGAAAACCTCTTAAAGAGTTCTGAACTTGTCAAAAGTCAAAGTTCTAAATTGTCGTTCACCTACAGATAACAATATGCTATGCCCTATTAAGTCATTCGTACAAGATTATTGCAAGCAATTTACTCCCACTTCTCTTGAAGCAAACAGATAATGAATTTTGTACATCATGATTATGAATTGGGACCACTTTTTGCTATAAAGAAGCATCATTGCTAAGGCTTTTACTCAAATTGCCCATCACATTGAATATACATTACTTCGGGGAATATTCCACTTAATTCTCTCCAATCTAATATTAAATACCAGGCTTGTATCTCTATTAGCCTTTATAATGAACCTATGCTACTTATTGTTGCTGCAGGTTTTCAAATGGTTACAAAAGATTCTCGGGACCAAGAATGAACTGGAAGCAGGATTCTCATGGAGTGTCATAAGGCGTTTTGATGAAGATGCCTTCGAATTCCCATTGATGTCACAGCTGAAGGTTGAATGCAACTCAAAGATTGCTGTTGCCCTTGCAGTTATGGACGAGTGTTTTCTTCCAATTGTTGACCAGAGAAGTGACATTAACCTGATTCATAATGTCGTATATAACTGTGGGTAAGTGTCTACCATGTTTATTTATTGTAGACTTGAAGCCATCCATTCTCTAAAATTGACCTGGTATCTTTATTTTATTTTGCTTTTGTAGATCAAATTTCAATCGGCTGAACTATAGGGGTTTCTACTCTTTTATTTTGGAGCTAGGTGATGAAATTATTTCTGTGGCATCTGTCAGGTACATATCTTTATTGTCTGTTAAATTGAAGATGTCTATATAGGACTACTTAACTTTGGGACCCGTGATGTAATTGGATAGATTTTGTATTTCGGATTATTACATTCGTTTATATAAGTGGGCTGTTGAAATAAGTTACATTTTCTTTGTTTCTGCATTTGTTATGAGAACTTGAAATCCTAGTTCCTAAATGAGAGTTATTTGTGGGATGATGGTGATTCATTCGCACTTGCAGGCTGATGTGAGTTGGTCTATTTTGTTCCAAGTGTCTTATGAATCAAATTCAGTCCATCTCATCCATAACTGTGTGAAGGACATTTCATGTTTCAGTTGAAGGTCACAAGAAACCATGCTTAGTATTCACTTGGCACTATGTTGAAGCACCTAACACCACTTATATTTTATGTCTGAATCTTTCTTTTCTCCCAATATCTTTTTCCCTTTCTCCTATCTACTCTTCCATTCTCAATCTTTCCCTTTTCCCTTTCTTCTCGTTTCCTGATTACCTTATCATTATTCTTCTCCATTCTCAATCTGATTACCTTTAGTTCCATTCTCAATTATTTGCTTCCATATCGTGAACACCGACTACTGTGAGTGCTGTCTTGGCTGGCCTTTGCTCTTACTATTGACCGTCTTGCTTCCCTTGTTGAGTGCCATTGCATGTTTGGACATCCATCACCTCCATAGATGGCATCAATTAAGTACCAACTGTTGTTGGCCCATGAAATTAGGGTCATGACTAATACTTCCTTCTTCCTCTTTTCTACAAAAAGGATAAACCCAGTGCATGAGACTCCCACCAATTTGGGGTCTGGTGGGTTAATGTAAGCAGTCTTACCTCTGTAAGAGTCTCGTTTTGAAACTCAAACATTGATATCTTATGTCACAAAGGAGCAACATTACCAATCTACCAAGGCCACCCTCTATCCGTCTTTCTCTTTCCTCTAGAATTTCATTGCTAATATTTTTCTTCTTCCTATGGCCTAACTTGGTCTTGAGTCAATCAGTTTGATCCACCAAAGATTTTGTGTCAAGTAACTTGTTTTGTCTGATAGTTTGTATCGGATTAGTTTTGCAGATTGGACCTTACTATTGGGGTTGACTAGAAAACAACTTGCTTCTGACCCAACTCTACCTAATTGATGCACCTTGTTAATGTTTGATAGTTTGTATCAGGTTAGTTTTGCAGATTGGACCTTACTATGGGGGTTGACTAGAAAACAACTTGCTTCTGACCCACTGGACTAGTGTTAATGTTCTAGTTGATGCACCTTGTTATGTTCTACTAAGACCTACTGGACTAGAGTTCTTAAAATATGGTTAAGAAGTTTGATCTAAAACTTAAGTTTTGTTTAGTTACTTGAATCTTTTGTCAGGTTGTGATTTCCATTTAGCATCTTAATCTGTTGGTCTAATTGCTTAAATTATTGTTTCGTAATGTCATAGTGATATGATTGTGTCAAACAGAATCCATGGAACCAGGCTAGCTGAAATGCCTTTCATTGGGACAAGAAACATGTATAGACGTCAAGGGATGTGCCGTCGGCTTCTTGATGGAATTGAATCAGTATGTTTCTTGATATCTTTATTCTCTAGCATTATTTTTGTTAAAGTCAGAACATTATGATTAGCAAGCAGAACATCTTGATACGTCTTGTTCAATCATTTTTTTAAGACAGATTTTAAATACTTATACATTTGAACTATATTAAACACCAATAGCTATTAGCACACAGTCTGCTGAGTTGTTTAGTTCTAATACTTATACACTTCAACTATTTCAAATACCAATCATTATTTATAGTTTAAGCAAACGTAATATAAGGCATTCTGGGAAAAAAATTCAGATGGCAGAAATATCACCACTTCTATATCGTAGCTGATTGTACTTCAGGTTTATGTACTGTAATTTTGGAAAATTAATTCCACACACAAGATATTGTTGCTTTTATGTGGTTGATAAATGAATTTCTTGGTGATGTGAAATCCATAGAAGCATAGAGACTCTCTTAGGCAAGGCTAAAAAAATGGATCAGATTGATATGTACCATTTAACATTTACCAATTCAACCAGAAACCAGCACCAAACCATGCAATTTTGTGGTCAAAATGAGCTTGAAAACACCAGGGCATGTGGCTCGATTCGAAACTATTTTATTTTATTTTTTATTTTTTTAAATCTGGATATCTTTGATGGTTGTCACAAAAGGTTGACAGACAAAAGCTCTCCTCTCTTCATTCTGCTCCTCTCTTTCTTCTCCTCTCCTTTATCCTTATCTTCTTGCTCCAGAACATATCATGTTTTGATATGCCGGAGTATGTCACTACATGATCGATACCAGTCCACCCAGGAACCTCTATGGATTCAAACCAAAACTTGAAACCTTAATTGTCTTCTTTTATCCTTATGTTAAAACCTTTATGAGCCTAACCGTTTGGGATGTGCAGAGAACTGTTGCTGAAGAATTCTGAATCAAGAACCTATTCCATTTAGGAAGTGCACCTTTCATTTTCCACGATTTCTCCTCTAGTTTGTCATAGCATCATATGAGGGTTCTTATGATACCAATTATTTTGAGTTGTCTGTATCATTAGACTTTCATTTTCATTAATTGGGATAAGTCAGTTGTTTGTCAATGTTTTTGACTATTTTTTAGTCTCAAGATTCTAAAGTTGTCTATGTTGGTTGGCAAAGTAATATTAGTTTTATCTTTCACCTAGATCAAAATTCTCATTCAAGTCATGTTCTTCTGTATTAAATTGACACACTAGATGTTTATGATCTGAGGTTGGCCACTTTAATTGCTTGTTCTTTTTTTTTTATATGGTATACTTCATAATTCATCCCTCTGCATGCAAGCAATGAACAATAATACATTACACACAGGAGTACATTCAAAGAATGCGTCAAACAGTCTTTTTACTTGAAACTAAATTAGTTTTTGTTCATGTCATTTCTGTCCTTTCTAATTTACTGTTTCTTCGAAGTTTCCCTACTGCATAGGATCATTTTATGTTGCATTGTCAATTCAATGATTGCTTACGAGTTTTCATTTTTTCAGATTCTTAGCTATTAAGTATGTCTTATAGGCAAAGCATGTGCATCAGCCAAATTTCTAAATTTCTTGTGCAGCCTGCAACTTTCTGAATGTCACATATACCCTTGTAAATCAGAAATATGGTCAGTTTCCATTGGTTACTGTTGCTTTATATCTCAATGATTATGGAGAAAACATGAAACAACATTGTAAAAATACCATTGTTCAATTGAAAGCTAATGTACTCTCTTTAAGCACCTAAGTGTCACGACCTTAGTTGGAGTTGCCCAAGGCGTGAGGCACCCTTGCGGCTAAGACGCGAACATAGCTTGCGTTGCCTAAGTCGCGAGGCACCATTGTGGCAAAAACGCGAACTTAGCTTGCATTGCCGAAGTTGCGCTTCGCCCTTGCGATATTACTCTGCAAAGATCAGCCCACTTGCAACCTCTCACAGGTCTCGAAGGACCTGTAAAAAAGAAAGTTGATTAGTTCGAAGAACGAGCGACGGACAAGTCCCGACCTCTCGCGAAAGGGGAAGCTTTACAAGCAATTCAGCGAGCACCTTGCGTGCACAAGAGAAAAGAGGGAGAGGGGGAAAACAAGGACTTTAGAGGGTTGAACGAACAGCTGCTCACCGGGTGCCGGGCGCGACAACAAGTTCCCGTCAAGGTAACGTGCGAACTTGCAAAAGGTTGTTCCACGCCCGACACTATACCGAAGCCCCATCCAGCCCTGTGCCACCCGGGTGGTTCCAAGGGGCTGAGATGGCTGACGTTTTGGTGAGCGGAAGCGGACTGCAGAAAACAGCCCGTGGCACACGAAAATGAAGCTGTTTTGGGCTGTTTTGCTCGGTTCGGTGAGCGGTCGCTTTGTAACGCTGCAACTTGTTCGAACTTACATTTTTACAAGCAAAATGACTCAAAACCAAGACAAAACATGCTGCCAAGCAGCTGTACATGTAGATGAGAGCGACGAACGGTTCGTTGAACGGAGTTGTTGCGGGTGAGTGATGATCGTTCGTGACATAAGGGCAAAAGAGAGATTCAAGAGAGGAGTGATTAATAGCAAGAAAAATGAGGGAAAAGAAATAAACATGATATATAATATGCTTTACAAGATTATGAATCAATTAAAAGTTTCTCTTGAATTGTCTGTACAACTGAATCTCTTTCCTATCAGGCTTGTGGCGATTGGGGTATATCAATGTGAGCAGCCTAATCTCTACAAGTAGAAAGATAGTTTCCGTAATTCAAACTTTATTCACCTAGGACACAAAGGAACAACTTTATCATGGTACTAAGTGATATCAAGGTCATTTTCAGTGGTAAACATAATTTTGTCAATGATTTATTTGAGGGATTTTTTTTTTGAAGAGGTTGCTGTCTATGTGTTTATAATTCATAATGCTTGCAGTACTCTGATTATATGAGTTATTTATTTCTCAACATTTTAAACTAATTATTTCTTACTTCTTTTGCAATAATTTGTTCTCATCTTCAGGCCCTCGTCTCTCTCAATGTCCAAAAGCTGGTTATACCTGCTATTTCTGAATTGAAGGACACTTGGACTAATGTCTTTGGCTTCAAGCCTCTTGAGGTTTCACAAGAATTAGAAGTTAGGTCCATAAATATGTTGGTTTTTCCTGGTACTGGTTTATTACAGAAGCCGCTGCTAATGATGCACTCTTCTGAACAATGTGCACCTATTGATGGAGGTGAGCCTGATGAATGCTATTGGTAATCTATAATTTTTTCTTTCCTTTTTAAAATTTTTATTTGTGAATATGCAGTTGACATGGTTGAGTATGACATCAAACATCAGCACCAGACAAAGTCAACCTATGAATCTTCTGAGTCTTCATCTGTCGAGCCCAACCTCTATAATTCTGGTCAGGCTGTTGTCCACTGTGTAAATGCAACTCAAGATACTGGATCTGGCTTGTCGTCTTTTAAAGTTTCACCTGGTTCTTCTGATTCTCCTCGATCAGAATGTAAATCTCAAGAATATAAGTCTTTAGTGATGGGTGGTGATACAGACACACACAATTTTCCTGAGAGTGGTTTGACAAATTCACATGATGAAGATAAATCTCAAATTGATTTTTCAACTAGAGAGCTAACTTTGTCTGATAATCATGGAGAGAAAAGTACAGAAGCTAATACTCTCACTGATCTGCAAGAAAGCAATGCTGTTTCTAAGCATGTGTCTCCAAAAGGTTTTGCCTGTGATATTCGAAAGTCAGGAGCTTCTTCACTTAGCATGCTTCCCACTCAGTGTAACTTGTTGCAGCATAAATATGAGGATCATTGTACTCCGCCAGAATTTGATACTGTCACACCAAAACCTGGTATCGAGATTATTGCAGAACTTCAAATATGCTCTTTGGAGTCTACATCAACTCCTCTTCATTCTGAATCTCATGTAAGAACCAAAGCCCATTCTCCAAATTCAGCCAGGGGCAATGGTCAAATATCTCCTGAATCTACCCATGATGCAACAAATCATCATGAAAAATCTCTTTTGGATCATTTAGAACCAAGCATTCATGTTGATAGCAAAGAAATGATGTATAGCATTCATGCAGTAGAAGCTATAGGCGCTGCTCTTGATCCTAATTCCTCTTTAAATGATGAGGACTCTGAACCTTTTGCTTTTGAGATTGTTAGTAGACCTATCAATGCTGCTGCTGGAAAAGAAAATAGGTCTTCTTACAAAAGTTGTGCAGTTACTGTTTCTGATAAAAGCACTAGGCTTTCCATACAACACAGTAGTTTAGACAGGGTTTCCATAACAAACGGTACTGTTTGTGAATCAAACTTATCTCATGTTGTTAAAAGTTGCAAAATACAAGGTGATATTGAGCACTCTGACATGACTTGTTCTCTGATGCTAGATCCAGGTATCAAAGATATTCCACCTGTTTTAACAACCTCCTTTGAGGTTTCTGCCGAGCCTATTGATTATGGTTTATGTGCTGTTCATGATGCTTCTGTGGATATAAAAAAGTTTGACACTGGTTCTGAATCTTCTCAGTAGCTACTGATAAGCATTCTCTGGATTAGTTCCAACAGATTATCTGTTCACCTGGTGTTGCCATCTTTCCTGTTGGAAATAATTTTGTGATACACAAGGTTGTTTTTGAGGCAAGATGCACAAGGTTATTAGTGGATGCTGCAGGCGGGAGAATGGATTTGTTAGTGAAGGCCTTTAAATCAAGTTGCTATGCTATAGAGATAAATATCCGATCAAAAGGAGTCTTGTCATCCGAACTTGGTGCGTTTGTGGTTTATTGAATCCACAAATTATATGGTGTTCTATAGCATAGTTTCCTCACTTTTGATCAACATTGTGTTCAGCCATATACTGCTAACTCTTTTGACATGCACATGCAACTGTTTGGAGCACAAAATGAATCAAGCTAATCTCGTTTTGGTTAGTATGCTGGCTTCACTTGTTGCTTTTCTCCATACTTATTTGACAATTACTTTGTTTCTTGCAATATGAATTGACATTTAAGTTTTGCAACTTACGTTTACTGTGGTTTTTGTAATTTCGCTATACAATTCTGTGTTCTTGCGAATACATTTTTACGCTGCAGATAAATACTGATGCTAGCATCTTACATCATGTAATTGCAATGTCAAGTCTGTCCTAGATGTCATATGGGTTGAATTTCTTTGCCCTCTTCATGACCATTCAGAAATTATTAAAACAGATGAGTTTAAAAAGTGTAGAAATGGCTGCATCTGCTCTTAACAGCCTTTAATATTACACGATCATTTCTTGGTCTTGTCCTTTGGCATTTTGATGAGGTGCTAGGTAGTTATTTTCGTCTCTGATGAACAAAAACTATCATGCGCATGGAAGACAATCATGTATTTAAGATTAAGATAAAAAGCTTGAAACAAGAAATTCAAGGGAACTGGATGATTCTTGATCCTAGAAGTCATCTGAAAGCTCATATGTAAGTATGGACACTGCATTTGTAATTTGAGGATATTTTCCTACGTAATAGAACCTAACATAGTTTTTAGCTTAAATAATTGTTCCGTTTCAAGGTCAAGGATGTTGCAGAGTCCTGTAACCTATTCATGTAGCTATAAGAGACACGAGATACTGCACATGTTGCAGGGTAATATTTAAAAATCATGAGAATTTTATATTTTGAACTGTTCATTATTTGAAATGACATCTTGTCCCCTGAGTCACCCAACTTAAATTCAATTTACATCATTAGCTAGTCGATAAAAGGATTTTTTTCAATTAATGGAAATCTGTTATCTATTTTGCTTTCAATTTCCAAACAGATTCCCACATTCCACTATGCTCTCATCGTCATAGATTGACTACCCCACCAACCATAGATGATTAATGCTTGCTGCATCATAGTTGTCATTTGTGGTCAAACAATTTAATGTTCAGCATTAAACAGTCTCAGCAATGTCAACTTTCAATCCTTTTGTTCTTCCTTTAGCCCAACCCTTCCACTATACCTACTCTAATCTATCTATACATAAATTTGGTTCTGAACTTGCTAATGGTTGTTAGATGATCGATGAAAATATGTGTTCTAGGCATTTTGAGATATAATGTGAGGTTCAAATTATTTCTTGGTTTACAAAGGTTTGGGCTTAGGTAATTGCTCTAACAAATTGGTAATTTCATTGAGATGCGCAATACATTATTTCTAATAACACAAGGTTTCGTTTGTAAGTTATAATATTAAATTGTTGATGTCAGAGTAGGAATGCTTCTTCGTGGTCTAGGTGGATAGGATTTGAGTCATAGGGATATCCTCCACTTGCACTGGCAAGACTGTGTGCATTGTCTTACCGAGATCCCACATTAATGATAGAATTGTGTAGTTGGTCGTCCTTTTTCTTAAAATTAAATAGCAACATCTAGCTTGGTTTTATGATTGTTGCGGACAACAAAATGTATCTCCTTGTTTGCACTTCTTTTATTATATCAACACAGAATTTACTTGAGCTGGTCGTTATTTGTTGAGGTCACCAAAGCTTTGTGTTGAATTGACCCATATTTTTGTTGTAACTTTGAAGTTGTATCATTCAACTGAAACCAACTGTGACTTGATCTTGACTAATGCTGTTTCAGTTTATGGATCAGCACATTGATCTTGACTTGCTTGGCCGAAACTAAAAGCTAGTTAGAAAAGAAAAAACTAAAGCTAGTTGGTTTTGAATTCCATCCTCATTTACGGTGTTTTGTTTGTATAGTTGAGGTGTTATAGTTATCTCTCTCATCAAAATGGGTTTGCAAATAAGGTTTTGTCAAATATAAATGGGTTTATAGATTGGAGGTTGATATTTATGAAATAATTTGTTGTGCCATAACATAACTGTTACAATACAAATCTTTTGACATCAACTTTTAAGTCTACATGAATCAATTGAAGAGAAATATTGTTAAAACTAAAGCGAATTTGTTTTATCACCAAACTCTTTTCCTGATGGAGAATACGACGAGCTTTCTAGTGCTTCTGTTCAATTATACTAACTGATTGTTTGAAGCACGAATTAATAATTACAAGCTCATGCAGTATCTTTCTGTATCTTCACTAAAACATACTTGAACATTCAATGTACTGTTTGTAACTTATCTGGGGCTTATTCTTCATATGGTTGAGCAGATGGAAGAGACTGACGCATCAAATTTTCTTCAGATGGATTTATGATAGTTACTAGCAAATGCACAAAGTGGATTCAGGTGGAAGATCATTTGTCCCCATACTGCAGGATTTGAAGTTACTGGTTCTTCCATGGGTTCCGTCTGGAAAAGGCTCTCTCTCATCAATAGGAATGGTAAGCAGTTTCATGTGTTTGCTCTGACACTGCCACTTTTGATAAGCATTCAATCTGCAGAAGATTTTTTAACCTTTTGGATAGAAATGCTAGAAGCACCACAAGTGTACAGAATTGGGACAAGAATCATAAAAACAGCTAATAGCTTTGTTATTTTGTGGCCGTAACCGAGTGTTCTAGACTGGGAAAGTTTTATCCACCAGCTACTTCGTGGTATTTTTTTTTTTGTGTACATATATATATATAGAAATTGATCTTTGTTTGTCTTTTTTTGTCTTTTATGATAGACGGGTGCTGGTGATGAATCATTCGAATTGTTGTATAGAGGACCAACTACTTGTTTTTGCAAAGTTGGTTTCCTTTTTTTCTTTTATTCAGAACAGCTCGGCCAAATAGTATGTAGTTGCCAATGGTTTTGACGGGCCAGAAGACACCCGTCAGCGGTCGTTCCTCTTTTCCCTTTATCCCCTTTGTTGGGGTGGGTTTGTAAGAAGAACAAGTTAGGGAACAATCGATCAAATATCATCGATCCTCCTGACAAAGTTTGAGTACGTGGATAATCCATTTGGTTAGGTCGGGCACACATAGACCTATCCATCCATGTGGTTGAGGGCTTTGACAGCCTATTAGGCATGACGACAATTATCAGGGGCATTATGAGAAGCAAATGGATGCTTTTCTCAACCCAGCTGAATAGCTGAATGGGATTCTATGGAGGACGTCCGCTCGGATGTTGAGCATGACATAGCCATTATCAGGTCCATCGACAGGGAGGGATGAATGAGCGTGCATGGTCTTTTTTCTTTTTTTCCTCTTCTTTTCGCAATATGCTGTCACGCTGCTGCTGCTTCCACCGAGATGGTAACCGCAGGTCCCGAATTCTTCACTTCGTTAACCGCACACACCCATGCCTTCTTTAACTGCTAGAATGTCCATGCAGATAGCGGGGACTAGACCGATGGCGTAGAAGATGTGGAAAATTAAGTTATCCTCCCTTTGAAACAAGCTACTTTCGAATATACATATGACAGGTCAGTATCAAAGAAAAGTAAACACACAGGATAAGTAGAGTAGAAGATGTGGAAACAAGATCATTGCGCAAGTCCTTCCATGCGGACAACGTGAACGGGGATACATAGCCAACAAAATGAAAGCCAAATGACAGAGTTCATGTTATCGTATACTAGGTTACACTGGAGCATACCCCCGAGACATATAGGTTACAACACTAGTACATCATAACGAGGTGAAGGTGCTAACGTACCAGGCGTTCACTGCTGGGTACTTGAATCCGGTGGCTCTTGCGGCATTTGTAGCTTAATCCGGTAAACCTTGTTCGCCTGCTGCTGCTTGTCGTTTGGACTCCTAGAGGATATCTCAGGTCTGCCAAATCCACCAGCATGATTACCTCTGACCAGGGGCTGTTTACTAGGCCATTCCATGGGCTCTTGCCGACTAACAAACCCACCCCCAAACCCCCTCATCATTTGCTTATCAATCCAGTCCATGGGCGGGAATGGTGGAGGCGGGCCAGCATTCTGGATCACCTGTTGTTGATGGTACGAAGAGCCCCCAGCATTCGGCATCTGCAGGTGTGGTTGCACCTTTGGGCCCTCTCCCACCGTCAGACGCGACATTTCTGTTCTTATACTATCATGCTGGCCCTGAGAATTTGACATCCCCTGCATCCTTAAGTTTTGTCTACTGGATTGAGCACCATCATGAAATTTAGGCCTGGAGTTGGAGAAACCCAGAAAACTACTGCTAGAATACTGATGGTAATTTGAATCCTCAAAGAAGCCTCTTTCATAACCCAATGGTCCAGCTGGCCTGGATTTGTTGCCAAAATTTGGAACGTTGCGGTATGGTGTGTCAAGCAAGCCAGTATTATTGTTTGATCTGATTTGTAGAGAGTTTTTAACAAGACGATGAGCTGCTTCTCCAAGGAGATGGCCAGACAGCGCTCCAGACACCTGAGGCCTGAAACTAGGATCCAACACATCACCATATCACAACTGTACAAAGTTATATTGGTAGCATTATATACTAAGTTTTTGTTAAGCCTCCTAATGAAGGTTTTTTATCTGTATCATCAGCAAGCCATATTCTTTCTGAAGCTGAAGCCTTGATCCCTATTTGGTGCCCAAAATCCATCTCATAGCACAGCTATATATAAAATCATCAATATGCAGGGAATAAATAACTATAAAGTGTTCGTTCACCTCTCCCTAGTTTGACGCCGTCCATTGTTGTCTTCGTGCCACAACATGGGGAAAGGTTTGATGTCTTGATATCTCAAAATCTGTCAAAGCAGGTTTAACATGAGTATTAAAGTGGGGCATCGCATATCAATATTTTTCACTTCATGGTAAGAAATCAAGCTCATCATAGAGGTAAGATTAATTGGTCCAGAAAATATAATGAGAAAGTAAATATAACCATTGCAAATGACTTCTTTAAGTATCTAGTGGCACTACCCAAATAGATAGCTCTACATATATGGCATATATAAAATATGTTTGATAAACAGAAAATATCTTACTACCTAAATAGATAGCTCTACCAAACAGAAAATATGTTTGATAGAAACATATTGAACAAATAGATAGCTCTAATTATATGGCATATATAAAACCGGAGTAAAATGCACCCTTGCCATATGGCAAGCATAAAAATTTGGTTTTCGCTGGCTGTAGAAGGTGGCATGCACCATTCTGGTGAACAGTATTGCAAGTGACTAATAAATGTGTACAGGAAACCTACATCTTTCTAAGGTAATAAGATATAATAAGTAAATAAGAACGGAAGGATGTTTTAAAATTCATTTTTACTTGGCTATTTTTAAAACCCATGTGTTTTATGACTCCTCTCCATGTTTCTCCATGCAAATCCCATTTCCTGTGTTTCCCAAACCCTCCTAGCCCTATCTCATCAAGTTTCTTCGCCATATATACTGCATACTTGCATTCTGGTGGTGGATTGACACTTTGACAGTACCTCATGTTGACAAAACTATATATTCAATAGCGGTACGAAATTATCATGATTGTCATCTCAATCTTCAAGCACGTTCAAACTATCTCATCAAAATTCTTCACCATATATACTGCATACTTCCATTTTGGTAGTGGCTTGACAGATCTCCATGCTGACAAAACTATATCCTCAACAGTGATACAAAATTATCATGATTGTCATTTCATTCTTCCAGAACACTCAAACAACCTTTATGGAGATCTGAAAACGTGGTCACTGCAGCATCTAACGTACGGCATAATATTACAGTTGCTAAGCTGGCTAACATGATAACCCCAATAAGGAGGTATATAAATGTGGGTAGTGTCTGTATCAAGCATGCCAGCCAGCATGGAAGTTCATGCTTTTGAGCTCCAAGTTATTTATTGCTATCCAAATATGCATTAGTTGCAAATAATCTCTTCAGTTATCTTTATAGTGTAATTTTACCAGGTCGAGGCAGAATGTATAAAACAATGCTTGTGACATCTAAACTGCCCATTTTCATGCCTCGACCAATCCAATACGAATAATTGTACATGAAAACCAAGCCATAAAAAGACATTTGATCAGCTGATCAGTCCAAACAAACAAAAGGATTAACACAATAGTAGTATGGTATTACCTTCATAGGCATTTTCACGCCATCAGGAGGCTCTGGAATGTGTTTGTGGTATTGGGGATTAATATATGTGGCATTCCTGCAAAATAAAGGGTAGAAAGATAAATATGCCAAATACAGCTTTCATGAACATCGATAATATCTTTCAATGAAACCGAAACCAGTTTAAGATTAATTTAATTACTTACAGGACTCTATTGTTCCCAATGCTGCTTAGGCCTTTAATGGGAGTGGGTATTAATATACTGTAGCGATTTCTTTCAGACAGACATAGGAACCCATTCATTCCATCACTGAAAAATAATTTTAAAAAAGAATGTATGATAGAAGTTAAAAGTGCAATCATGACCAGAATTTTTCAATGTCTTGTATGCAGAAAGCATATCATACAAACCTAAAGCTCGTTTCTATTGGAATACAATATGAAGGCTCTTGAACTGGAAACTGGGAGCACATCCGATATAATAAAGTAACTTGTGCAGCCAATTGATGACCATGGTGAACATATATTATATCAAACATTATCTTATTCCTTGACCTCTCTTCTTCCTGAGAAAGTATTACCAGTGGTCAGTGTTCCAACAGAAATGCTGTGGCTAAAGCTCACACAAATCAAGACCAAAAGGAGGAAGTCTCCACACCGTTAAAGTGTCTTCAAGTTTCTTGGTTACAGAAAGCAAACGTCTCTCATCAATAAATGGTAATTTTGCAACACCCTAAATTAAAAAGGTTGCTATAAGATAAGCTGATAAACTCACTAGAAAGGACTATAGCAAAGACAATATATAACATAAACTACCAAATCAGATGAAATGACTTGCCTGCCATGCGAAGCGTTTGCCATTCATGTCTATTTCAAGGTCTGCATAATGAAAAAACAGCATAAAAAATGTGTTTTTTATTAAGATAAAAATTTTCAAAAAACAACAAGGATTCAAGAAGCAAAAGGTCCAAGTGCTAAAGTTTTACCTTTGGGATAGAAGGAACTTAATGGTGATGTTGGATCAGTCATCAATGCCCCATAATGCTTAGGCAATGCATTTGCGCTACATAAATCATGGAGAGATTACAATTAAACATTGTGTTGAGTACAAAATAACTTGCAGTCCGACATTACACTTCAATAGAATACGCAAATATCATAGAAAGTCAGATTTCAACTGACCTCGAAGCTGGTAGTGTTCCCATTAGTTGATCAAATGGCTTAAATGGTTGACCCAGAAAAAACGTGATCTCCAAATCAGCCAAACCTTTAATATCAGATGCGAAAGGGGCATAATGATATGGGTAAAACCTGAGAGAACAATTACCAGTTTTGATGTGTTTAGAGTGCAGTAAAGTTGTAACCAAGATGCAATTAGATTGATAATGAAGTCCTATGTCAGATAAAAGTTTGATGTTATTTTTCTTGTGAAAAACAGATGCTATAGCTAGGGAACAATTGTTCACTAATGTATTCTTAGCTGTACTTCGATATGCAAGGTAACTGGTACCCTGATCAACAAACAATACACTTTAATTCTAATCCAAGAAGCCACGTCCAATGCATGTTTCCAGAACAACTACAACTTAAGTACCCTAAAGTGTCTGAAGAGGGCGAGTGCATATATTTTATCTGTGTTACTGTACCCTTTCTTTACCATGTATGTGTTATTCATTACTATAAAGTTACTCTTACCCTATTGGTCATTTGTATCTTCTATTAAACAGAAACAACTTCAATTGCCTTAAGAGACAATGCCAAAAAGGTAAGTGATCTGTTATCTGCAGTAATTTCTTCTGATGTTATTTACAATCAAATACATCAATAGAAAGTAAACGTTCTGGAAAAACCTGTAAGATTTATTAAAGATAAAGTGGGTTCATAATTTATAACTCAGGACATATAGTTTAAGATAACTAGAATCATGATTCCAAATATTAAGACAATTCCGACACCAATGACCACACAATTCTCACAAAATTATGAAATGAACATTAACATAATGCCAAAGAATGTACAGAAGACATATAGTAGTTCCAAAAATCAAATACCAACCACTGCCAAGAGCAGACACCTTGGTAGTAATATCTCATTATCCAGCAAAGGCCTTCAACATATTTCTGGACCTGAGAAATAGAACTACAAATCATTAACCTACCAATTAGATAAGAAAAAAATTGCACTGATGTTGTCTCAATTGCTCTTCAAATAGGCAAAATAGACACAAAAATAAAAAATTGTTCTCAGCTTTTATAACGATATCCATGAAGGTATCAAACATATGTTCCAATTAAAACCTTGAAGCAATGGCCTGAAGCATCGAAACATCACATTTCCATCCATTATAACAACCTCAAACAATTTTAGAAAGCAGCCATTGTGAATAATTCAAAAAATACCAAACGACTGTCAATGCACATCCTTTTTTATTATCTATGTAGCTTGTTTATCATTTATATTTCTCTTATTTGCATCTTCATTTAGAGTTCAAAAAATATGGTTGGCTGAATACTGTTTGCTAAAACAGCAGCAAAGTTTGTTTTGCAACTTTTGGAGCCTGAACTTTTAGAACTGTTTTAGAACTTTTGCCTCTTGGCATTTCAGTGTACAGAGTATGTACTAACGATGGAAAATTATCGGATGGAATCACGGAAAATTATAATGTACAAACCAGTGACTCACAACATCTCTTTTAACATTGTCAATCAACTTTGGTTCTTTGACTCCAAATTTCTCAGCATAGTATCTCTCCTTGTATCCAGGTTCTCCTAATTTTACCTGAAAAACAGTGCATCACAAATAAAATCCAGCTTAGCAACAATTTCCATTGAAATTTACTAGTCATCAAGAATTGAACATGGTTTAAGTGATTTGAATAAGCTATCATATTTAGGCCGGTAAAAGTAAGTCAACTAAACATGAGAAAAGTTTATTTTACATGTACTGGTGCAAGCATGCAACATCACATTTATCCATTAAAATAACTCCAAGTGCAATAAAATGTCACTACCTTAAAGGTATAAATGCATGCTTAGAAAACCATCCAGAGGATTATAATTGAGCTCCTTGAAATGATGTCAACATGTTTAAGTGGCATATTACAAGAGTAGAATGGGTTAAAAACCATAATTCACAACAATAGGATGCTTCGATATGATGTGACCAAAAAACTCACTTACCTTTCTTATTCATCATCTTTCCTGAAACCCATTTAAAACAAGTTACTTTTACGTGTTCATTAGCTAATAACTCTTACTTTTTTTGTTAACGATATTAAAATTTTAATCTTCAACCAAAGAAGATCAATACCTAATGCATTTCACTATTAAAAATTTATTCTGGTTAACCCATCAATGGAAATTTTTGGTGTATATTTCTAATCATCATTTTTTGCTCATAATACTTCCATTTTTATTTCCTCTTAATCCATAAAACTCAAGGACATCAGGCTATGTGCTACTGAATACTAGCAAAATATGTACCCCTCCCCTTACCTTTCCCATTATTCCTACGATTATTGCAGTGATCTTCATCTGAGAAAAGGTTCATGACATAAGGAGAGAAACAATGGTCATACGAAAAAGTTATACATCAAACTTGAACGATGTGGTGGACAATATGGCACCATGACAATCTAAAATGGACAAGAATCCAAGTGTCTAATCTGGCAAGGAGACAAAATGGACATAAGTGGACACACAGGACTAAATAAATTTCCAAAAACAATTATATGTTGTAATGTTGTGAGAATGTGAAATACCAAGACTTTTTTAATATGTTTAGAATAAACAATCCATTTATGTTATATATCATTTAACATTGGACTAGTATAATAACCAAGTCTAACAAGTATATATCTAACTCGTAAACACATAGACATGTATCCAACATGGCTTGTTGGTGTGGACATGAGAGTCCACATAACACACAAACACAAGCACTAGCATAGTGCACAACAATGCTTGGTATGAAAATAAAGCTGCATTATCCCAGCAAATAAAGATATTTTTGTGCCTCAAACCCATGACCCAGCTTGCAAAAAACCAACCTTTGCAAGGTCTTCCTGTGCAACAAATAGAGTTGAAAAAGTAAAGCTCTAAACGATGTATTTGTTAAGGAGAAAGATGTAAAAATAGTAGTCTGAAGGAAATTTTCAACCATAAACAGCTAGGGAGAAAAAGGTTTATCTATACTGTTAAAAGATATAACAGGAATGTCATGTTTATGAAGTGGAATATATATATATATATATATATAGAGAGAGAGAGAGAGAGAGAGAGAGAGACGCACACACACACACACACACACACACATGAATAAAGATCAAAGAAAAAAGTTGAGAGCATTTTAAAGCAAAACAGTGAAAGAAGAATATAGAGAGAAATAGAAATATGATGATTCACTAAGGACTGCAGCTACAAAAGCAATTATGATCAATAAGACATCAAATTATAATGATTTCAAATTTCAATCCTCTGCAGTGCATGACCCTTATTTACAGAAAAATGTATCCATACTCAGTTAGAGACTTAATTGGTAGCTGCTTATCACTTTTTAAATTTAAAATGATTAGATTTTAACCCTTAGCTTTTAAATTTAGGAATCTAGATATGAACTTATTTTCTGTCTACTAGACACCAAAAGCATCCAAGTGAGCCATCCAAAGATGCCCCCCAAACCAGTAGATGTCAACTGATGAAGACTCATAAAATAAAGAGCAAACTGATCAAAATTGACAAGCCAAAATCTAATGAAAAGAGCAGTTGACACAAAGTATTCATATGCATATATGTTTGTACATAAAGTACTGTCTCTAACATGTCCATGAATATCTCATGCCATAACCATATTTACAACCAAGCAAACCTTGTCAGTGTATGCAGATTGAATATCCTCTGAACCCTCTCTCTGCATTTTAAGCTTTATCTCTTCATTATTCTCATATGCCTGCCATCAATCATCAGAATTTCTGTTATTATCTGCAATAGAAAGCACTAATAACAAGATTTATTGAAATTAAAAGAACTTAACATATATCAACAAAAATGTGATAATACCATTCAAAAGAAATATTCTTAATTCAAGATAGAATTTGCTAGGTCAACAGTGACAAGTAATTAACAGGTAATATGATAATAATATATTAAGTGAAAGTTACAGTTATTGCATCATGTCAATTGACTGGTATAGTTTGAGTACAAAGCATTATAAAAATATGTCTAGTCTGCAAGCAGTCAAATTTTAGTTAAAATTACCACAAATGGCATTATTGAATTTTTTTATTTAATATTTCCAGTAATCACCCATAAGCCACAGACTAAAAGTCATAAATCGAAAAAATAAACCACAGTGTACCTCTGTGGGCAATTAGTCATTCAACAGTTCTAGAACTTGATTAGAGAAGGTCATGTTTAACAATAACATAGGTCTTATTTTCAATAAATTAATGGCAAAAACTGGTAGACCAAAGAAAAGGCAGAAGCCCAAAACCATCCAGCATACACACCCAACACACGACACTTCTAGATACTTGCTTTAGTTGTATTTAGGCATTTTAAGCTGATAGTCAAAAATCAATAACAAACCCTAGATACCAATAGTACTGTTTATTTCCTGAACAAAATAATTGTAAACTATCCTAAATAAATCCTAATAATCGTACTACTTTCCACCCTTAGCTAACCCAACCAAACTCAATTTTGGAGCTTGAAACAAGCAATGATCAGCAAGATGCTATATTGGACCAGTTCAACAAATTTAATGTGCACATGAGATACAACTATAAACTGCAGAATGTTACACCAAATAGCAAAACAACCCTAAAATCTTTGGCCCAAAAACAAAATTAGAAAAAAATAACCATTCATATGCAAAAGTTGATAATGATTCAAGAGGCCCTAGTGAGTTATTTTACTGATTTATATTATTCTTTGGTTGATCAAGATAATGATTCATAGATGCTTTATTATAAGCTTTTTCCCTGAGTAAAATAAAACTATATACAAATATCTCTTCTCTCTGTACCAATGTCAATAAATAAAAAACATCTATGGTTAATTATCCAGATATAAAACATTTATATGCAAAAGTTGATAGTGATTCAAGTGGCCCTAGCTAGTTATTTTAGTGATTTATATCATTCTTTGGTTGATCATGATAATGATTCATGTATAATTTATTATAAGCTTTCCCTAAGTAAAATAAAACTATATACAAACCTCTCTTCTCTCTATACCAATGCCTCAACAAATAAAAAACATCTATGGTTGATTATCCAGATATAAAACGAAACCGATCTTTGGGAATACTTATGTAGCATCATATTCTTCTTTCGATCAGCCTTACCAAAAATGTCAGTCAACGAAAATCTCTTATTCTTATAGTTAGGTAATAAAAAGTTCTTATTCTATTCAGCACGCATCTTTTCTTATCCTCAATATTTCGTTAAACAAAATAGTCAATCAAACTACTCTTGATCTCATTCTTTCAAACTTCAGAAGTGAAACCATTAAATCCTACAATCATCTCCAATTTCATCATCTTTAAAGCTTCATTTACCACATTTATTTTAATTGTACGAACAAATATTATCTACAATGACACCTAATTGTCTCAATATTTTTCTTTTACTTTAAACCATTTATCATCATCATTTTTTAATTACATTTTATCTACAAACAAATAAGCCAATTTAGCATTTTATATTAAGGTACCACCATCAGAGACATAAGAATCATTCCATATAAGATGTACAACATTTCCTTGCATCTTCTCCATGTGCAAAAAATCCATAGTTAGATAATTGAGATGGTCCTAAGCTACCGTTATATACTAATAACAACCAATAGTAGAATTGTGTTAAAATCAACAAAGAATTCTGCATAAAATGAGCCTCTTTCAAAGAATAAAAGCAACGGTCAAATAGATGCATGCACTAAAGAGTAAATACATGTTATGTAAATGGCAAGCAATGGGCAATTTGTGCTTTCAAGGTGGCATAAACATAACATTTCACCTGTTGAATGCGAGCCCGCTTTTGAAATATTTGATCTTCATAAACAGCAACTGACTGTATAAAGTGTTCCACCCTATCCAATGAAACCTAGATGCATGGAAGTATCAGATGTTAGTGCAAATTTGATGCTGCACATTAATAATATCAGCTTATTTCTCAAATACAACAACAAAGCCCTTAAAAGAAGAATTATATAATAAAAAATATTATTACTAATTAGTTTTTGGAGAACCTTTTGAAGAAGACTCAGAAGACTGAATAAACTAGGGCCCACTGACATTTAAACTCAGGTTCAGCATCCAATGTCCTAACAGCAAGACCATTGGACCATGCAGTAAAATTTTCAAAATACACGGACAAAAAATCAATAGCAGTACAGTAGTAAATTTTAATTTTTTTTATAATGGTAATATTGTTGGAAGAGAAGTACCTCCAGTTTCATCACTTTTGAGGCATATTATTTACTAGTTCATGTCATCCTTGCACCTAATTTCTCATTAATAACATCTTTCACCTAGATATATGTTGAGGTACAACTGCTGTTTCATAGCTATAGGAATAAGATGTTTGGCTGCGGGTAGACATTGAATAACAGAAATCCTTGTTTGTCCTGAAGAAAATGTTTGAAACTTTGAGGTATGTTCAGCTGATGCTGCAAGTACAACTGATCTGCCAGCAAAAAACCATGCTGAGCAGAGCTACTAGATCAATAAAAACACTAGAAAAATTGAGACTTTTTATGTTATATGAGTGCCTGAACAAAAACTAGAAGAGAGATCAAAAGTTAAACTGAATATAAATGCCTCCAAATCAAGGCTCCAGAGAAACAAGAAAAATACAGCCTAGCACTTAATAAGACAATAGTGGTACATAAAGGATAAGAATTGTATACACAGCAAATGGTTCATGGTGCGCAGACCAATACGACATCCTAAAAACTTAAGTTGCAAGGTTTTTGCTTATCTGGATCTTTGTTGCTACAGGGTGATTATCAATAATCCAAAATATAGTGATCTGCTGTTTGCAACAGGGTTACCACTCACGACGAATCAAGGTCTGGCGACCAATCGAAAATAAAATGTCTAATGTAAAGAAGGAAACAAGACCAGAATAAAGTCGGTCTCCACCACGGCAGAAAATTCTTGAGAATTTTCAACATGCTCTTTAAGCTTATGTTTCATAAATTTTAGTAGTCTTCAATAAGCATGTAAAACAGAAATTTTGTAGAGCAAGGAGTAAGTATGATGTTTGACGATCATGTATCAGCAAAGGACTCAAATCCGAGGGAATTCATCCAAAAGCTAAGAGTTCATTAGCGGCAGTGGGTATGAATGAAGAAAATTGAATGGTTAGATTTTCAGGTAGATGTTTCCCTGCTGTACAGAACTCTTTTTTTATTGTTTTTACCTCCTCCAACTGTACTGGAAACTTAACTGCTGGGGGATGCCATGTGAATATCAAACATTCGAACCATTTTTGGTGGATGTGCCTTTTTGCCATATAGCACATCTTGCATCCACATCTCCTGGTAGCCTAACTACTGGAGATGATATCGTGTTCACCATCTCTATTAAGATTGTTGGATGACACAAAGAATTAAAACAGTTAAATCAGGCGTTACCTTCATTATATAATTCATCTAGGATTGATTAATTCTGGATAAAAAATCTATGCAATAGATGCTGAATTAAGAAGTGTGGAACCCAACCATCTAAGTCGAATGAGCACTATAGGATTGCCATCAATGGAGCAGAAGCGAAACACATACCTTACAGGCATTCTGTAAAAAGTCAACTCTTAACTAAGTGAACATTCAATTCATAAATGGAAAAATCTTGCACGTCATATTTAAAGTTATGTGACATTTTGAATAATAACCACTTGAAGAAACCATGTATCCAGGTAATAGAACAGCAGTTGGAGAGAAATTACCTCACCAGAATCTGTGAGGTAACCACCCATCGCTATAAACTCCCTTTTATAAACAAACATGAGAAGATTTATTGCACCCTGCAGCATCAAAGTCATCTTTAGCATATGCATAGACACTAGGCCTCCTAATTTTATAAAGATTCTGATAGATCATCTGAAATGTGTGCAACGATCTAGAAAGTAAAATCCAAAAGGAACAAAGACCAAACAGGAGAAGAGGACTCAGTAGGCTACCAACCTCGCGAATCTCCAAAGTGGGCATATGTGGGAGAAAGTCATTTCCAACAAAAAAACATAAAAAGACAAAATCATCCACAAGCCGTTCAAAGTTGATTGCAAATGGAGCATCACATATTTCCAGGTCATTCTCCAAGTACTCTCGCAAAACCCAGATGTTAAGAAACTGTGGACACAATAAAAAACTTAGTGTCCAAGGACATATTGATCATAACATGCAATAATTTATGACCGATGAATCAAATAACCAGGTCATGTGACATATTTCATTGTTTAGTATGCTACCTGATATTTCTTTTTGTAAATAGGTGTACCATCTGCAGACTTCTTATCTTCTCTACAGTCAGCTGCAAGATGTCCAATTTGACCACAACTGAAGCATTTCTCCTGTTGCCCTGGCATGGATATCACCTGTAAAGTCAGTTGCAAAAACTTCTAGTTAACATATAGCTCAGTCAAATGTGGACTGAAGCAATAAAAGATGTTTGTCCATGTACATAAATGCATGTACCGGGAAGTACCTGATATGAATACATGTACAAGCAAATACCTATATTGTTACACATGCATAAAATTTACTTACTATGCATATTCATATCTTAAAGTCTGCAGAACATGGATACTTTAAATTGCTTCATATATTCATATTGGGTAAGTACGGGATAAGATACTTGTCAGATACTTCTTTAACATGCATCAGATACTTCCTCAAAGTATTCAATTCTTTTTCAAATAATTGTTAAAAGAATTATACACTTCTCAGATGACTGCGATAAATTTAACAAGTACTTCTTTAGAACACATTGTTTTCTTGAATGCTGATGTTTTAATTATTCTACATGAGATGGCTATATGACAAGATCGATTATTTTCCTAACAGTTATATTGGATGTCAAATTATTACTAATAAAATTAATGTGCTTATTTATTTTATATCTTTTCTACATTCTCTGAGTATCATGTCATAGAAAATAATTTATTTCACAATGAATAAATATGGATGCAACTCATTTTTCATCACTGATCATCATCCATAACTGCACAATCTAACACTCCCAAGTATCTGTGAAACTTTGTGATACATTATGTGTCTGAAAGCATTTCTCTTGCTCCATCTTTGTTATAAAATATCCTATTTCTTTAAAAAATTCATTCATCAACTTGTTTATAGTTCATACCATCTTGTCATAACGGCATCCCGTATCTATATACTTGTGGCTAGGAATACAAAAGCATGTCATTAGAGATACTTAACTAATGAATGTTGATCCATGTCAGAATCACAGGACAAACTTTGCATACCTCACGTAAGATCGAAAAATGGACCTCATGAGTTGCCAAAGAAAGCATGATCAGATCTGCATCCTGCAAAATAGTAGAGCCATATTAAGAAAACAGATAAACAAATACATAAAGGGAAACTGCAAAAAAAGTCAGCAATTATACACACCAGGCCATATAAACAATGGTGTGTGTTCGGGTTGAAACCAGGAAGATTGCGTTGTAAGCGGATGTATGACATAATTTTGTGTTCACCCTCTCCAGGCACATTTGCATCAGACAATATAACCTTCAAATAATCACCCAATGCACATCTCCATGAAAACAATTACAGAATAGTTTCCTGAAATCAAGTGATTGACGAAATAAAACCAGCAATGATTACATCGCTGAGCAAGGGAAACTATATGACCCTAAATCATGCATCATGTACTTGATACAAGCAGGTTAACACCTTAATTGACTGCCATCCAGGCGTGCAATTCAATCTCAAATGCACATAATACTGGAGTGCAACGGAGAGGACAGCCATGAACTCAGTCCCCGGAGTTATAACATTTGAATCTGCTGTCTCAGGCTTCTCCGTAGAAAACAATTTTCTTCCTTCAGACTCAAACTCTTCTCTCAATCTTTCCTCTTCAGCCGCCTGGAGAATGCACCGAGTTGGTATTTACATGTTAAAGAGAGCCACAGTAATTCTTGCCAACAACAATAAGATTCTACTTACTGCCTCAGCTGCATCTTTTGCAGCTCTAAAACGTCGGGAACGTTGCTGATTCATCTTAGCCCTTGGAGCGACACCATCTGAAGAAATTCAGGAAAGTATATAATCCAGATAAATTATGCTGCAAAGACAGCCAACCATGAAGACAACACATAAGAATCTATGCCGCTCACCTATTGCCATATACAACAGCTTTCGGGGACGTACGAGTCCAAAGAGATGATCTATATAGTCAAAGATGGACTTGAAAACGTCATCATAAGTAGCAGGCAAAGGCTGCACGTACAAAGAACGTTAATCACTCAACGAGGCAATAATTGATTAGACGGTCTATGATGTTCTCAATTTCACTATATGTAAGGCAGTAGCTTTCATAACCAAATGATATATTCAGCTCTTTGTTTTGAAGAATATAATACATGACTTTACGCAAGCTTTTTCATTTTAACAGTACACTGCTTCACCAGGTGAAAATTGACATACATCTAATCAGCAATTTTTAGGTTTCTATAGAACAGTGGAATGAATTATTAGACTATGTTCATAACTTATATTGCTTGTACTTGTAGCAAAAACCTGTCTGTGCAGTTACTTAATCATTGTTATAACTGCTTTTTTGATATGAAAAGTAAAGGAAGTTTAAATGCAAAACTACTACTGTAATTACTGTTGTTTAACCCATTTCTATACCTTACAAGGCACCTGAAGAAACTAGTGATGATGATGCAACAGCTGCAGATTCTATGGAGAAACACATTGAACCAAGCAGCCAACAAGGAAGGACATGATAGCATTGATAGCAGAAGAACATGAACTAGTGCTGCATTTCCCAAGGTCTTAAGTTTTGTACTAAACATTAAGGCTGCATCATACTTGAAATAGGAAACAGCATTCATACATGGGGAATGATTGCCTAAAGAGAAGGATTCCAAGTCATAAGCAATTCCTATACTAATTATGATAATTGATACTTTAGGCATGTTGTTCAGTCGTAATTCAAATAACCCACTGTCTAGGAACTTTCACTGACACGAACAACACGGACCAAATTGCTAATTCCCAAGTTATCAGTAGTAGGCCACTCAAACTTTACGCAAAAATAGTATCCTTCCTTGACTCCCAATTAGTGACTATATAAATAAAGCACCTAGACAATGGGTTAGCATATTGATCCCAAATCACTACCTCCAGTAGAGGAAAGTTTTGTCGTACCAATACTATGAACAGAAATTTCCTTCCCTCACCAACCAATTATTGTACTAGCACTTCTTTCTGACTTGCATTCCGCTTGTGCCAGATCGAATTGCTACGGCAATTAAATCCATGCATGACACCAAAGAAGTAGGCTATTGTCACTCATTTAACTAGTCAAGCTTTCCTTTCTTGACCACAGCAAATTTTCCAGTCAATAGCATTGCATTTTGGTCAACCTTTGTGAAGATTCCTCAAGAGAAAAATTTATTTCCGCAAGTTTCAATTAAGGAATCATTCTTTTAAAGGAACTATTGGCCCATGTGTCACACGAACCTTGAATTCTTTGTATCACCATCTAATTGGTTCATGTAACATGCTAAACATCCAATTAACCTTCTCATATTTGCGGTACCTTATATCAAAGGCCTTCAGGCAATATCAAGAAACTTGCTATTCCAAATCTTCAGTGCTATTTCTTGGAAGTTCATATGCTAATGAAAACAATGGTTTTAAGCTTATCATAGGTGGGCATGATGAGCACTCATTTGGACCTGAACCATAACAAACATGCAAAAACACATAATTAAAGACCACAAAATAGCCGGTTGACTTAGTATTCACTTCGTGTGCTATCACAAAACCTACCACGGCCGGAGCACAAACATTAAATCAACTTGATTCGTTCTAAGCACGCCGCAGTATATAGATTTATGGATGCGTTCCTGATTCAAATAACTAACTCGTAACCTAGAAATTTGTTGTTTCACCTCATCTACCCAAGATCTAAAAGCTACCTACCAAAATGTTTCATACAGACAATCACGGATATCGTTTATCTACCTCGATGGCATCATCAAATCTGCATCTATATTCCTCAGGCGAAAGCAAAAATATAGGGCAAGAAGCAAATGACCCAACAGAAGAGGAGCATGCTCACCCTTCCATCGGGGTGGAAGCACGGGTGGATGATGCCGTTCATGTCCAAGTAGAGATTGTCGAATTCGAAGCCGTTAGGGTTAGGCTTGGTGAGATCCAAGGGAAGGGGCGCGCCGCCCATGCCCTCGGCGGGCTCCTGCTCGATCACGTCCGAGATCGAGAGCGGGTAGCGATCGGCGAGCCATCGGTAGAAGGCCGGAACTCCCATACCTCATCCTCTTCTCTCTAGCTCGCCCTCGTCTCGAGAACTCGCGATCGCCTTCTCGATCTCGACGACTGGAGGGCACGGGAGAAGAGGAAGAAAAAAGGAAGAGCAAATGGATGAGAGCGCCGGACCGAACCTAAGAAATAATTTGTTAATGCCCGTGCTGAATAACAAAATTACCCTCGGCCAAAAGTCGGTGAGCGATGCCGTCATCGCCGATCGCCTCAGGGGTAATTTAGTCTATGTGAGGTGGGATATGCTTTTATGTATCTGCCACCATGAACTTTAGCTGATCGTCTTAGGGGTAATTTAGTCTATTCGTGGTTGGATTTCTTTACATATATTCTCCTTCTTATAATACTCATCACAAGCCTAAATGACCTAATTTTCATCATTATAATTGAATTTGAGGAATGCAAATAAATAAATATATTTGTATTTTTTATTCTATTTTCCTTGAGACTCTTTTACTTCACCCATATCCCTCTCCACATAAATTCCTATAGTATTTATGCAAATGTGTGATATATATAAAAAGCTATGTTTTAATTGCAAAAAAGCAAAGACAATACATATATGCGTATATTATAAAGCATGGGTTTCTTATGAAATTACTTTTATTTATTCAAAATGGACATCTAATGTTATTTTGAAGATATAAATATTTTTCATTATAAATTGTGCACCATACTATTTAGCATATGTGCACGTAGAAAACCAACAACAAGAAAAGAATGAATCAAATCAAAATGACTCACAAAATATTGTCCTGATTGCATGTCCTGAGACATCTCAAATTAAAATATCTTGTAATTACACAAGTTATTTTCTCAACTCTTTCTTTACCATCCATCATAATAATTTTCTTGCAATCAGTCGAAGGGACCTAATCAATAACATATATTATTATTTTCTTATGGTCCTCGACTAAGAACACATCTTATTCTTTTAATATAGACGAAGTTTCAGAACTAGCCTAGCTCATAATTCACTCAATAATAAGTCTTAATGAGGAATAAATCGACCATGGTAATCCTGATAATTAAAGAGAGAGAGAGAGAGAGAGAAACAGGGTTGGATTGGATGATAAGCTTGACAATTTGAAAAGGGTTGATATACATTTAAGTTTACAGCTGGATCAATAAGTATTTGTCATGATTAAATATAAATTTTAAACTTGGGGCAGTATTTAATTTAATGTTCGTTCAATCCAAATTTTGTATGTATTGTCCCAGTTTCATACATATTAAATTATAACTAACGTATCAATCGAAACATAAAATGTATTATATATATATATATAATTTTCACTTAGTGACATGATTTAAGGTATCTATACTTCATAAATAAAATATTTTTCTTATATCGACACAAGATATTCTCTCCTCTATCAACTATCACTTGCACTCATTCAATCAATTTGATTTAAAATTAAGTTTATTGGTGGTTCTCGATTTACACCAAGATTTATAATCAAGATAAAGTCAAATTGTCTTTGTAATTTGGATTGACAACTAACTTTGGAACTCAAATTTGGATAGTTGAAATTATTTATGAAATAATACAAAGAATTTTTGTCATTTGAATCAGTACTTAATTTATTGTCGTTATCCATAAACTCTGATTTCCTATAGCCACAAAAATAGCCAATAAATTATGATTCATATTTGAATTATATTGTTCACAAACAAATCGAGTTGAAATTAATTTGAGATTTAAAACCTTGTTTATCAATTATGTAGACGATTGGAGCATTTGAATAGGATTCGACTAACTAGAATTTGATATTATACATGTATAGAAAGAGAAGAAACATATCGAGCTCCAAGAACCAAAAAAAATCGATCAAATTAATTTTAGGCCTAGATTTACTTTCATTGGGATACTCAATTTAACATATACAAATTTACGTATTTTTTTATTTTTAAATTTATAATATATTATAATAGGTATAGTTTAACTTATGTGGTTAATATGTATCATTTGTCCTATGTTAGAGATATATATTATGATTTTTTGTTTTCGATTCTTAAGCTTTTTTATGTTATCTCCAAAATAATAAGGGCTTATGTTGTTAAAATGGTTCACATATACTCCTCTAGCTAAATGGGTTAACTAATTATAACTATGATTATTATTAGTTAATTTAAATTAAAATATCAAAAATATATATTAAATTTCTTATCCTCATAATAGATTTAATGTTGGTAGATAAAGATTATCTTAGGACGTGTATGAAGGTTTTTTTTGTCTTCCCGAGATAGTGAGATATGATAGATGATGTGTATCTTTCCTATTTTTCTTGTGAATTATTAAGTGAAGTGCATATAAAATCAAATCATCGTTTAACCCATAAGGAAAAGTCATCACAAACATCCAAACATATATTTGGAATGTTCGGAGAATATTATTCGGATTTTGGACAACTCTATAAACCTCAAACAAAAGTTAAAATCGAATATTAAATTATTATCTCCTTTGTACATTAATCATTTGCCATCGGCTACAAGTATACAATTGGTAGAATTGGGGTTGGGGTATGATTATTATTATTATACAAGAGATATTACAAGAAATATTATAAATAAGAAAGGCCAAATTGAGCCTTTCTCCACATATATCCTCCATAATTGCTAGGAACTTATACATATATAAACGCCCTTGTAATTAATCTCTATCAGTTAGGCCTTACATTGTGCCTTTAATTAATATGAGCATTATTAATATTTTAAACTTCTGATACAATTTATATTTGAATTAAAATCATGGTTTCTTAAAGTGAGTTTTTATTAATAGATATTCGATGGAATAGGATGTTTTTATGACAAAAGCGATAAGTCATAATATCCCTACTATTTGGAGCAATTGGTAATGTTAATATATCGTCGTCATTGAATTTTAAATAAAATTATCTAAGGGCATTTAAATTTTTATTATATATATATAGCATATATTCTTTTATGTTTCCTTAGTAACTCCCAAATATCCATCTAAATATATTCATTTTAACCACAAATCATTCAATATTTATATTTTTTAAATCATCCATTGCCTTATATATATATATATATATATATATGTGTGTGTGTGTCTAGTTAGCATAGATTCTTTTATGTTTCCTTAGTAACTCCCAAATATCTATCTAAATATATTCATTTTAACCACAAATCATTCAATATTTATATTTGTTATATAATTTTACGCCATGGCTGGGGAGTTAGCACACCTCGGTTCGATCCCGAAAGCACAAGATCGTCCACGTGGGTGCTTAAGGTGAGAGCTAGAGAAGGAGGTCGGGTCAGGATCAGCGTCTTCCAGATTGACCCAAGGTAGAGTTGGAGAGCCTCTTCCGTGTGGGATTCCTATACACAGACCAATGTATGGAGGGGAATTCCTGACTCGATCCATCTAAAGTTTAAGTTAGAATTAGATGAGTCTAAGGGTGTTTTGAGTGTATGAGGCTCGATCCCCTAGCACTGACCAAGGGGTCGATATTTATACTTGTCGTAGGGAGTCGGTCGTACTTAGGTCGTTAATGGTTGTCGATACTCTAAGCGATCGGTACATATTCTTTGAGTAATACGAGTCGACTTGCACTATTTCGTGTCGTGTGATGCCGTCTTGTATGACCTTAAGTGGCGCGGGCATGATCGCACATCACCGTGGGGATGTTACGTCCCTTCAAGTTCGTACTTGTGCATGTGCCTCCTTAGTATTGAGGTGCGGCTATCGACTCTAAGGCACCACGTCAGCTTCAAGATGTCACACCGACTCTTATGTGGCTACTATTAGTTACAAGTGTCTTATAAGTCAATCATGTGAGTGATGACACGTATGATATGTTGCACAATCTTTTTTTGTTATTATTATTATTATGATATTTTCTTACTTTATATTATGTGATGAATATATCTTGTAATGTCCTTGGATCTGTGCGATGAGAATTGAATTATAATGAGATCATGATAAATGAAACTAATTCATCTTTAAACATAAATCACTAAATATTTCCAGTCATAAGTTACTCGAAAGGAACATCGAGATAACTGGACAAACCGGTATGTTATATACTCATTCATATGATGGAGGCAACTAGTCTCATAGCTGCTTGTGTTGGGACATTAAAGATATAATACATGTGTTCATTGAAGAATGAGTTCATTGAATGATCTGCTTACGAAATTTTGATTGGTTAACGATGTCTCATAGTCAAACAATGATTCAGTAGTCCAAGTTATTTGTCTGGTCCTTAGACTTGAGACACTAAGGATGTTTTGTTTGAGTGCTATATTATTTAATATCATACTTATATGTCTGGAAGTTCTAAATCTAGCACAACCGGTCATCGAGAGTAGTAACCAATCTTGCGAGGGTAATTAAGTGTCAATAGAGGATCATCCACTCTCGATATCATAAGAGAAATATCTCATGTATTCTCACTCAGGTAAATCCTTAACTATGGTTAATCAGATTATGATGAATCCGATAAGTGTGAGATTCAGATTAAGAGGGAATGAGTTCTCTAGGAGAAACTTATTAGATAAGACTCGGATAGATTTTGTATGGACTTGATAGTGTCATGCCCAATATATAATCTCTAAGATATTAAATAAATAAGGGACTAGAGATATATAGTAACTAAGAGTAGACATATCCAATTAATTAGATCTCCTTGTATCGTTTGCGGACTATGGCGTAGTGATATAGTACATCTGTAGTTAATGAGTTGAGTGAATTATTATAAGGATAATAATTCATTGAGTCAGATGAAGTTTTGACATGTGCATCTCACGACCATCTCAGTTTTGGGCATAGAGGATCACACACATATGATAGACAACGCGATGAGTAGAGGATTGTATATGAGATATCTAATAAGCCCCTGTTTTATTACATTAATTGGGTGAGACTTAATATGACTTAAAGTGGTTATTGGATGGGGAACCAATATCCATTAAGCCAGGATAATTAGATGTGTAGGGAAATCTAGGAGTAACATCACATGAGCAGCGAAAAAACAAACAATAAAATCTTCAAATTTTTCAAAAATATGTTTGTCATCGTGCAAAAATTGATGCGTAAAATCCACATAACTGAAAACCACGCGTGAGATAGTTATGTTACCTAGGGAGATTGTATATCCCTAAATCCCTACAGATCTGTAGGAGAAAATGAATAAGGTCAAGCATCATCCTCTATGGCGATGATCCACACACTAGGGCTGCGACAACGCTCCTTAAATCTTTAGGCCTACTATCTGATGAGGAGAAGGGGAGAGGAGAATAGAAGGTGACAACTAAGAAAACCCTTGGCCTATGAGTGTTTGGTTCCCTCCTATTTATAGAGGTATCTTGTCAACTTAACCCTAATGGATCATATTCTATTGAGTATTGGATATTCATTCAACTACTCAAGCCTATTAGATAAATGGATTTCTATCCAACAATCTCTCATAAACTTTTATTAGATCTCATCCATATGAACAAATAATTCATATGCTTATTGGATATCCAATAATATGGGGGGTCCGACAGATATCTCATATTCGAACCTCTACTTGTCATAATGCCTACAATATGTGTGTAACCCTCTAAGCCCAATATCGAGCCGGTCATGAGTCATACCTATTTGAACTCATTATGACTTAGTGAATTATTATACAATTCACTCGATTGTGGACGTACTAGGCCATTACGCTATATTCCATATACGATACAGGGAAATTCAATCCTTTGGACCTATCTGTCTTCAGTTGTCATGTACATATAGTCCATCATATATCTAATACCCTATAGATTGTATACCGGCCATGGTACTGTTAGGCCCATACAGTTTCTACTCAAGCCTTGCTCTAATCGGATTCTCCCGGAGAACTCTCTCTCATAATCCGAATGACTTTGGCCAGGGATTTGTTTGAGCAAGAATACATGAGATATTCCTCTCATGACACCGAGAGCGGATGATCCTTTATCGATATTCAATAGCCCTCATAAGGTTCGCTACATCTTCCAATGACTGGCTGTGCTAGATCTGAAACCTCTATACCTATAAATATGGTATCAAAGAGTGAAGTACTCATATAGGACATCCTTGGTGTCTTAAGTCTAAGGACTAGATACACAATTGAGACGACGAAATTGCTATCTGACAATAAGGCATCATCAACCATCTAGCATTCTGTGCGGATCAATCAGTGAACTCATTCTATAATGAACACCTGCATTGTATCCCTAGTGTCCCCACACGAGCAACTATGAGACTAGTTACATCTATCATATGGATGGGTATACAACATACCAATATGTTAAGTTATCTCGATGTCTCTCTCGAGTGACCTATGACCGATATTATTTAAGATCTTTATTTAAAGACGAATCGATCTCATTATCATAATCTCATTACGTTATGATTCCCATTACACAGATCCATGAACATCGTAATATATTCATACAATATGTAATATAAAATGATAAATACCAAATAATAATAATAAGCAAAAAAACTGTGTCAAGTCACATGTGTCATCACTCACGTAATTGGCTTGCATGACACATATGACTAGCATGATAAAAATTCAGTACCCATTAAGGCAAGATTCATTAGGGTAAGTAAAGAATGCTCTATATATATAGGAGTTGGGGCTTAGAGGATCATAGGCTAGACCCCTGCTATCACCATTTCATTTATCTCCTCCTTGCCCCTTCCTCCAACTGACTACCCGTTATCTGGTGTGAGAGGACAGCAAGAGGGACCGATCCCTCCTTAGTTGCTGCAGTGTGATGGTGTGCATACGCGAGAAAATAATGTATTACGCGAAGAGGTGCCTCATCATTGCATTTGCTGTGTGGATCACCGCTAGAACGAAGTTTGCGAGAGCTTCTTCATCCATGGATCGAGATATGCATATTATGGGATATACGATCTTTCTTATGTGAAAACATCTCAACCCCTTTATGGGCTACGTCACATAATCGTTCTTAATTCAATATGTGTCATTTCACACAACTTTAAGATGTGTGTACTATTTGGACCGAAATGACATTACGTATGATCTGAGGTGACTGCCATCTAGATGGTACCTAAAATAACCTCTAATCGTTGGTGGCCCAATTACCGGTCGTATCAATGTGTCATTTCACACTACTTTGAGATGTGTGTACTATTTGGACCGAAATGATATTACGTATGATCTGAGGTGACAGCCATCTAGATGGTACCTAAAATAACCTCTAATCGTTGGTGGCCCAATTACCGGTCGTCGTCCCTATAAATAGAGGTAACGAGACTCGAAGTAGAGAAAATAATAAAGATAAAAAGATAAGAAACGAGAGGTAACGGGACTCACAGCATGCTGAGTCCGTCGACAGCACTTCCCTTGGAATCGTAACCAATTGGAAATGCTATCTTTGACACGGCGTATAGAATCAATCGACGATTTCTGCATGCTTACAAAACTACACGATCAATCGAGAATAACGCGTAACCAATTGGAAATGTTATCTTTGACACGGCTTATAGAATCAATCGACGATTTCTGCATTCTTACAAAACTACACGATCAATCGAGAATAACGAAGGTTGAGGCAACATCAATCGGTCCAGAAATAAGTTTGGATACGGACGCATCAGACGTCAGCGATGGGATTCGCTCGACAGCTTCGTACCACAATTTAATGCCAATTATGGGCCGGACGTCTCTATTCACCTCCTCCCCACCGACTGCTGCACGCGCTCCGTCTCGCACCGGGCGTGCAACTACGAAAAGAACGGATGCTCTATACCGTCCTCCACGGTGTCGCCCGGGCATCAACCCTCGTGGTGAATGGGTCCCGCGGTGGCAGCCATTCATTGCACGGAACGTAATCTTTGACGGTTAGTCGCTGTTTGAGACGGCCCAGGTTTCCTGTTCCACCGACTACTTTACCGACGCCACATGGCCCTGTGGGTCCCACATCTCGGCTCTCAGACCTGCCATTAGGCAAGACTGGTAGAGGGCGGATGGGTGTCTGTAGCTATTGCTTCGTAAGTGTTTCTGGCCCTAGGGGTTTCGAAAGGTCGCCACTGGTGACTTTGAAATTGCCGTCTTTTGCGGCTCCGTTTCATTTCTGCGTACCGGAGCTCCACGCTCGGTTCCTTGGCGACTGGAGCGGGGTTGTTCTTGATCTTTTTTTAGGTGTATCGGCTAATCTCGATGAATTGAGTTGTAATTTCGGTGTCCGTTTGCTCATCTATGGTCGATCTTCTAATTATGGTGTTCTAATTGAAGTTTCCTGTCAAGTTGTGATATAGCAGTTTGAGATTCTCCAATAACTCGCTTTGATTTAAGACGATCTTGTTATTAGATTGCAAAGTAAATCTTTCAATTGTCAGCGCGACTAAAAATACCAATTTTTTCTTTTGGTACAACCTGTATATTGTATCTATATTATTGATTCGATGGGTTCCATTTCGAGCTTTTGTCTTAAACGTGATTGATTCTTTGTACTGTTTTCGTTTGCGGTATAAAATAAGATTCTTTTTTACGCGCAGTTGATCTGAAAAATGGCGGAAGCTTGTCCTACGATTGCGAAGAATGTCGCTGAAGTAATCTTTAGATCTTCTTGATTCTATCTTATGACCACAGATTCTTTCCTGCTTTTGATGTAGGTTGTCCTTAATTGTTATCATTTTCCCTTGCCATGTACAGTTGATTGGTAAAACGCCTCTGGTTTATCTCAACAATCTGACGACTGGCTGCGTTGGCCGAGTCGCTGCTAAACTGGAGATGATGGAGCCCTGTTCCAGCGTCAAAGACAGGTACATGACTTCCCATCTATCATTAGTTTTCTCTTGTTGGAGTTTGTGGTTTTGTTCTCACTCTAGTATGCATAGTCCTTTCTCTGATTTTTCCATGTTTGGCTAATTTTCTTGAGCAGAATCGGATATAGTATGATTTCTGATGCAGAGGAGAAAGGTCTTATTCAACCTGGGAAGGTTTGTCCACTTCTAATCTCATCTGTTCTGATGTTTTATTGGCCGAGGAGTGTTTGAAATTTGATCCGAGTGATATTTTGGGGTATTGTAGTTAGAATAATTTAGAACTATATATGTTTCTCATATTCCAATTCGAGCTAAAAGTAAAATATCGCTGACAATTTTCTTCTGTTCATTGCATGGTAACACTTGCCAGAGCGTCTTGATTGAACCTACTAGTGGTAACACGGGGATAGGCCTGGCCTTCATGGCAGCTGCAAAGGGTTACAGGCTTATTCTCACAATGCCAGCCTCGATGAGCCTAGAAAGAAGAATTATTCTTAAAGCTTTTGGTGCTGAACTTGTGCTCACCGATCCAATTTTGGGCATGAATGGAGCTGTTCATAAGGCAGAAGAATTGGCAGCAAAGACACCCAATTCCTATATTCTTCAGCAGTTTGAGAATCCGGCTAACCCACGGGTATTTTGGAGATCAATCTTTCCAGAAAAATTTCTGTATAGAGATAGACTCTTAGTTCAACTTGTGTTGCAGATTCATTATGAGACAACTGGGCCAGAGATATGGAAAGGGACAGAGGGTAAGGTTGATGCTCTGGTCTCTGGCATTGGAACTGGTGGTACGATTACTGGAACAGGACAGTATCTGAAAGAGCAAAATCCTGAGATCAAGGTCTGTTCTATAACCAATACAACAACATCAACAGTCCTATGTTGCTTCTTTTGATTAAGTACACATAAGAAACAATACCATCTGCTCTAATGGGCTGCTAATTTTTATATTTGTATATGTTGTCTTTTTTTTTTCAGCTCTATGGTATTGAACCATCTGAAAGTGCAGTATTGTCTGGAGGAAAACCTGGTTGGTCATCGCATTTTGTCTTGTTTTGTTTTTTTCGTCTATAATTTTTTTCTTTCTTGGTTCTGTAACATCAATACTTGAACATAAGTGAACTTGCATGTATCCTTGTTAATTTATTATAGATTTGCATATATACTAGTCAAATAACAAGAATACATGCAAATAACAATGAAGAATGTCATTGTTATTGTGAACTCGCTTGTATACTTGTTAACCAACAATAAATAATATTATTGTTATTGTGAATTTTCATGTATACTTGTTAAATAACAATAAAGAATGTTTCGGCCTAGATCCTTCTGTAACTCATCATTGTCATCTTGTTCTGGGGTAGATATGGAAATGATAGTTGTCACTAGAATGACAATTGTCTCTCAAAACTAGAGGATAATTAATAGAAACTTAAAGGATAGAAATTAGTGAAGCTCTAGCGTAAGTAAAATAATGATAACCAGAACATGAGTGGTACAAGTACATGTTTGACAGCATCATGCATCAAGTGTGAAATGTAATGACAGTACAAATTGTAATACGCATAGGATTGGCCTAGATACAGCAGGATTGACTTGATCTGCTGATGGTTGTTCCATGTCAAGCAAGGTTTGCTCTATTTTGTCATTCTCTAATTGGATTGCCCTGGTTTTTGGGCATTAGAGATTTGCTGGACTCAATATTGTTGGTTGTCCTAACTAAATTTGATTGACGTGGGATGTGGTTGTTATCTGATATTTAGAGATTTCAATTTTTGGTCCCGTGTAATATTCAATGTGGTTTCTTAACCACTCAATATTTTGATTACAAAATTATAGTTGGTTCATTTTTCTATTATGATAAAATTCGTTCAATTAAAATGGTATTTCACTAATGCACAGTACACATAGTAGCTTTTCTCATTTCTCACATCCTGCTCCTCTTCTCTAGGCAATGCTTAATTTGATATCTATTTACTGTTCATGCTTCTGTCATCAATTCAACAACTGTCAGTTGAAAATAGCATATACTATGGAAACTCATTGCGAGCATGCTTTTTCACTACTAGCTGGTATGCATATTATGGTTGCCTCTTTAAATCTGACACAGTGTATACCTATCATAACTATCATGTTAATAGGAATCAGAATCACACCACTTGATGCACTTAAGAAAATATGTTTTATTGGAATGTGTAACTTTTGGATCATTTTGTGAAGGAGCAGCTTTACATAATCATTAGCATGCGCCTGATATCTGCTTTCTTCTAAAATATGACTTAGGTCCACATAAAATTCAAGGAATAGGAGCTGGCTTTATTCCTGGTGTTCTGGATGTCAATCTTATTGATGAAGTTGTCCAAGTAAGTTTTAAAATGTTTGTCTAAACTCCAGCTTAATGAAGTTTCTCATTACATGTTGATGAACAACTAAGCATGATCAATTAGCCCTAATTGGCCTGGTTGCATCTTGTGATTCTTGAACACTACTATAATTTTTTATTTTTTTCTGCCATTTAAATTTTCACTGTCTTGTCCTCTGCTTGGGTTTTTTTATTAGGTCTCGAGTGATGAAGCTATAGAAACTGCAAAGCTTCTGGCCTTGAAAGAAGGGCTGCTGGTGAGTTTGTGGCAAAGAATACAAATTTCTCATTTTTATGCTCTTTTGTTGCAGTGTTTTTTGTTTGATAATGGACTTCTGCCGGTTGGTGAACCATTGCAGGTTGGAATTTCATCTGGGGCTGCTGCTGCTGCGGCTATTAGGATTGCCCGAAGACCAGAAAATGAGGGGAAGCTCATTGTTGTAAGTTAAATTCACCTTTTGCTCTAAACTCTCGACTTTGCTATATCTTGCTGTTGGAAACCTTTCCTAAGTTGATGTAGAAAACCATTGAACATTTAAAGCATTGGGAGCACAGGGACTGATAAATGTGCACACAGCATTCAAATTCTAGAGTTAAAGAGCATTTTACTCTGGTTAAATTCTCAAGTCAGAACGCTCTCATAGCCCAGGGCTCTTTGATTAGTTTTGTCGGGGTCTCCGAAAGGCACTTGTGTATGCTCCGCTTCTTGCACACATTTTTTCAAATGTTCATAGTTTCAATTTTGTCCTTCCAATTAACCTTTATTGAGAAAGATGAAAACCATATGTGCGCCCTTCAACAAGTCTGTATGTGCCAGAAGTGTCTCCCTTTCACATTTAGAGCGTTCGACAAACTGATGCTTAGTATGAACTATTCAGAGACGTCTCATCGATGAATTGGGTTTTTGTCTTCATGCTTTTATGTTCTAAACCATTTCAGCTTATCATATCCATCTTTCTAAGCTTTTTGGTCGTAAGAATATGCTCTCTGCTCACGTATATTCCCTGGTGCGTGTAGGTTGTCTTCCCGAGCTTTGGAGAACGTTATCTATCCTCGGTGCTCTTCCAATCAATCAAGAAAGAAGCCGAGTGCATGGTTTTTGAGCCTTGAGGACAGTATCTGGTTGCTGTGAGAGTGTCATTTCCATTTCATGTGTCCTTTGAGCAAGATACCAGTCCTTGTATTGATGTCTGCACGAAGAATAATGTGTTGATGGAATTGAAACTTGTCTCGGATTGAAGATGGAGAAATATATTCTGTGTTATTCAGTTTGAGATTTTAATCCATCATAATGCATTATGATTTCTGAACTTTGTAGATAGTCCATGAAACGTGCATGCTTGAGGGGTAAATAAAAAGAAAAACAGAGATAAATTGGTTCAAGAAAGTAAAATGAAAGCTTAAAAAATCAGTGATTGATCATTGGTTTTATTCTCATGATTTGGAAAAAAATTATATTGTTAATTTGTTGCCATTTAGAATAATAAAAGGTACATTCAAATATTTATTTTCGATCAGATCCGATTAAAATTACATGTTCGGTCTAGAACCGATACTGCTAGATGTGGATTCTCTTGTTGGATCCATTAGCTCATTGTATTCAGAGACGGATCCTAAATCGATCGGACGCGAATCCGATCCAATAAGGTCCCGCATCTTAAATCACATATGTGGATCAAATTAGAGCAAAGCCTGTTTACCGTCGTGATTTACCGGTCCCCCACGTGCGTGGTCCAATCATTAAGACGGTATATTGGGTGGGTACGGATGTTTTACTGTGCGATTAGACAGTAACTTATCTGCGGAGCCTATAATAACATGCTTCCTAGGGTTCCTTCTTCCGCCTCCAATCGCCGCCGCATAGAGAGAGAAGCGAGATCAGACGAAGGGCGGACAGCGAAACCTTAGCCGCCGCCATGGTATGTGCTGTGCTTCTCGGACCCCTGCCTGTTCTCTACTTGTTGTGAATTCCTCAAGTGATTGATCAGCTCTTTTGTTTCTGGCGGTGACTTTGACCGGCAGTCGCTGGTCGCGAACGAGGATTTCCAGCACATTCTTCGTGTCCTGAACACGAACGTCGATGGGAAGCAGAAGATCATGTTCGCCCTCACCTCTATCAAGGGTATCGGCCGTCGCTTCGCCAACATCGTCTGCAAAAAGGCCGACGTCGACATGAACAAGAGGTTCCTCTTTTTTTTTCTATCCAAGTTACATATTGGTTTATGTACAGAAATATCTTTCCAGCTTTGTTGGAGGGTTGATATGGAAACTCTATTTGTTCGTTTCTTCCTAGTTGAATCCGATCTTCTTTCTGAAATTCGAATTTGGTAGTTAATTTTTTGATCACGAACTGTTCTTGTAGGTTATATGTGCTTATTCGTTTTAAAACACTTCTGTGATTGGGGAGGAAGTAATTGTGTATGTCTAGATATTAGTGGCATTGAGTTTTGAAGAATTGGTATCTACATTTGTTGATAGGTTTTGGTGGAAGATTATTTATCCTGTAATCTCTTGGAAGCATATGATATTTTTGTTTCTATATATTTGTGAATTGAGCCTCGTTTTCTTTCTTAAATCTAGGTCAAATATTTTTGTGTTAGCTGTTTTTTCGTATTTTTGGGTTGCTTTATTACATGTTCAACTTCTTCCAGGGCTGGTGAGATCTCGGCTGCCGAACTCGAGAACTTGATGACAATTGTTGCCAATCCGCGCCAGTTCAAGATCCCGGATTGGTTCTTGAACAGGAAGAAAGACTACAAGGATGGACGATATTCTCAGGTTGTTTCAAATGCCTTAGACATGAAGCTGAGGGACGACCTTGAGAGACTGAAGAAGATAAGGTTGGTTGTTCCTGACTCTTAAGATTTGCTGCATGGTTCATTTTATATTTCTTCTTGAAAGTTGTTTCAAAGGATATCTAAATGTGTTTGCTTTTCTGCATGCATCTAATTCCATATTGTAGAACGTGTATACTATTTTAATGATCAGCTTTTTGTTTATGTACAATTAAATTCAGACTTTGCCATTCTGTGCTACATCCCATTTTCAATTTAGTACTTTTTTGTCATCAACCTCCTGTTAGTTTACCTTTACTGCATACCACTGCTTTATAATGCCTTATTATTGTTGTTTGTTAGTTTGATATTTGGGTGCTTTGAGAGTCGTTACCAAGAGTCATGTGATGTAGTTATCATGTGATGTAGTTATTGATTTATAGATAATATTTTAATAAGCACTGCAAGTTCAAGAAAAAGAGCATTTTCAGCAGAAAATGGTGGTGATACACATAAGAAATCGGAAGTTAATATAAATCATGTTTTCTGTATACAGGTTGGACATTATATGAATGTTTCTCAAATGTATTGAAGTTGTAAATAATTAAAAGTGAGAGTTTTAATCTCATTGGAACGAGGATGCTTCTTCCTTGGTTGGTGAAAGAGGAGGGAGAAGAAGTCTCAAAGGATCTAAAATCCTTTCTCTGGTTATTTTGGTAGAATGATATCAGAGGTGCAATCATGTATTAGCCATAAGCAGTCTGGTCTGAGCAGTGCAACATGATGCATGGACATATTGATGCATAAACTGGCTATTTCCTGTGCTCCCTGTCTTCCCATAGGTTGTACCTGGAGTTCCCCAAGTACATTACCTGGAATGCAATTGACATTCTTTTTCACCACCTATGCAGCTATCCTTTTGTATGATTTCGATGCCTCTCCTTTTTTATAACAGAGTCTGCATGAGTGGGTAGTTGTTTCTAGAAATTGTAATGGATCAACTATTTAAGCCTTATGATTTATTGTGTGCCTTTCTTTGTATAGAGTTCATTTTTGACATTGATAGATTGGTTATTGGAGTATAGACTATAAGATGTGTTGATCAGGCGTGGGTTGTAATTGCATTTTGATGAGTTATGGTCAATAAATAGACCTTTTAAATTGAGAACTTATCAGCTAAATTTTCTACATGGTAATTGCTACACTTGAAGTGGCATGTCAACGTGTTTATTCAATTTTGCTATTCAAGCTTGTTTTAGTTGGACTTGTAGTCATTTTTTTCATATGAATTCAATACTTTGACGACAAATGATATATATATATATACCTTTTGCTGTTGGTGTCCAAAATAGAATACCATAACCACATTGATGTGTTAATGATGCATATCGTAACCATGTTGTCATTGTCAAGTGTCTTTATCATGTGCTTAAATATTAGTTTTTTGTGTGCATAATTTGCTGAAATATTAGTTTTGTAACCACAAGGTGTCCTTGTACGAACTTGCTTAAACACCAGCTTTTCTCTTCCAGGAACCACCGTGGTCTCCGTCACTTCTGGGGTCTTCGAGTTCGTGGTCAGCACACCAAGACAACCGGCAGGAGGGGAAAGACTGTTGGTGTCTCTAAGAAGCGATGAGCTTAACAATCCTTTTTGATGTTGTCTTTCGATCTTGAAGGCATCACCTAAGAGTTTTATTCCTCGTGTTGGACAAGACCAATTTTTTTAATGGTTTGGTTATGTTTAGGTAACAATTTTGATTGTCAATGGAACCGTAACATTGATGAAAGTTATTTCTCTCGATCATTTCTCCATTGCCTTTTTCTGACAACTGGATATTGTAGTTTTGAGTTTGCTCCCCAGAATTGCATGTCTTCGAAATAGGAGGTCCCATGGCAACCCTTTAAAAGAGTCCCCAGTTCTTTAAATGACTCTGGATCCAAATGCACACTACAGAATTTGAGGTCAATCTCTGTCATCCCACAACAGTGAGCATATTGCAACAACCAGTAGACGAAATGTTTGATATGTATACAACTTGGGAGTGTCTTCCATCCTCAAGGGATGACAAATGTATCATCATCTCTGCTTAGTCATAGACACCAATATCCTAGGAATGCCTGGACAACATAGCAAAAAAATGTTTGAACACCAAGTAAGTTGGAAATGTGTCACTGGAAAAGAAGAGATTAAATAAACTGGTGTTCATCAAAGCTGAAGCTAGTCATTATTATGCTTTGAGCAATTTGTCGCTCTTCCATCCTCAAAAGATGGATCATAGCTCTCTTCGTGCTTTAGTCACTATATTGGCTCCTGCGACTATGGAAAGCCAACATGTAAGGATCAAAGAGCATACATAATTGCCCTTAAAATACAGGCTGAATAATTTCTAACATATTCTTTAGCAAAACATGAACTTAGAAAAAAAAAATATATTTTTTCCAGTGTCTCAATAAATTTTGTGAAAAATAAATAATGCACCGTCGTCCCAGGATAAGCAATACAAAATCGTATTCGAGTCGCATTGACTTTGACATACGATGGTTTCGAGTGCATAAGATGGCAAAGTTTTAACCTGAGAGATTTAGCAGCTATCAGGCTGCCAATTTTGCTAGGACTCTTGAGAATTGATATGTTTTGGTTACAGAATCAGCCCAGTGGGCAGTGGCCTGGAAAATTTTTATCTTGAATTTGTTGTGTCAAGTAAAATTTCTCTTTGAAAAGAAAGAAAAAAAAAGAAGATATCCAGCATCAGCTACAAAATTCCAGTTCAAATTTGATCTAGTCTGACTTACTATGGAGCCCTGTCGAGGGTAAAACTTCAGGTATAAGCATGGTTGTCCTCCTCTCCAGTAGTTTGTTCCTACCTGCTGGATAAATGTTTACCTTTATCTTAATGAATGTGTCTGATGTGCGCTGTCAGATTCAAACACTCAAGACTTGTATATTTCTTAGATATTATAGTATTGATTGAAATAGATTGGAAATCTATCCAATATCTTGATTTTAGATGACTTGGAAATGGTAAAGACTCTATGAAATGATGCATGTAAAATATAAACTCTCTGCAGGGAGTCTTTTGTTTGAACAGGCCATCCATCCTAGTTGACTTTTATTACTGAATTATTTACAGAGCTGTCAATCTCCTCCGTCTCGCCATAAACATTCTCTTGGTCCATTTAATTAAATCTGCAATATTTATACCTTATGATTCCTGATTTCAACTCTGCAACCGTCTCAGAATGATATGTAATCTAAGCCACAATAATTATATACATTAATCCAAGCTTCTTGTGAAGCTGGCACCCGATGTGATACCTAAGAAGAGAGTGATGTGCCAACTGCTGGTTTTCTTCTATCATTGTTTGGATACTTCTCACCGATTGGCTTACTTCTGACTGATCTTATCTATACTGCTACATAGATCATGATGCAGGATCTCTCTGATTTGTTTGGCAACAGCCATTCAATTAGGGTGCTTCAAATAGATTTTTATGGGTAAAAGGAATGTTCAATCCTTTTCATATCTCTATCAAACCTTTATCCTAAAATGAAAAATACTAGTGCTTTATCCTATCTTATATACTTCACTCTAAGTGTGAGATGTGCACCCACATGCTAATGCTTGAGAAGCAAGAAAACTCGATGAAGATAGGATTATAAATCTCATATTTATATACTTTTTTCCTTTCATCTTCCACAGAAAGGAGGCACTGAAATAAAACTATGGATGTGTGTTTGCATTCTTTACTCGATTCTCAAATGGCTGACTCTTAAACACAAGTTAAGCTCTTCCTTTTAGGTCTCATTTCTCTGGTCAGGTGGCTTGATATATCCTTATCATTATGTGCTAATCATTCTTTATTGCAGTTCACAGTGACCTATCAGGAACATTTTGTTTTCAAGCCATCATCACTTCACCTATTACTTGGCAGCATATCATTATCGAGGTCTCATTGAACATAATTCCCCAAAACTAGTTGTCTTTAAATACTCATTATCTTTCTTACCATTTCATATTAATATAAACAAATTCCAAATGCTTAGTATAATCTGAAATGAAGCTGAGATAAAGCTGTTGAGAACTACACATCTATCCTTCACCACCTCCCTATAAATCCCCATTCCATGTTTCTGATGCAGTGAGGAAATTTTGCAACTGTCAAATCAGATTAATCAGAGTAAAAGTCAAAGCATGCATCAGTCAAAGGATTCAGATACATTAGGCACATGTTGTATGACCATCAAAGCTTGTGTATCACATGTGGACTGTGTGAGGCAGGATGGTCTCTTTGTACTGTATACTTTTGTCCTCTCTCTTGTTTTCACTGTGTTTCTTGTTTCTGCTGTCCCAGAGACTGCAGGTAAGATTCTTGCACTCTTCACTGGAATCTCCCCATCTTGAGGTGTTGGTGGGGTAGATTTGTCTGTTAACTTCAATATGTGCCCAAGCCTTCTTATCTCCAATCTCTTTATACCTCTCATGGACTGAGAAATGTATGATTACTAATTATGTCAGGTTTGGTTCATCAGATGAAAAAGCTCTATAATGCTACTTCATAGCTGCACTTTTAAGTCCATGAGAAATCATCTATAATAAGTATGGTAATACTTTATATATTTAGGATTAATTACATGCATCTTTATTCGTTGTTATGCTTCTTAAAGAAAAATATATTCGGTTAAAGATAATTATTTTTTATTATAATATAAATTTTAAGATTATCTTTTTCTTACTAGAGACTAGGTTACCAATGATTCATCTTCTCAATAAATTATTATTATAAAAGTATTATTATATATGCATTCATAATTTATTCATATTATGATCGAGAAATATATTTTGTCAAATTTTGTGTGGGTTGGAATGATATTGTATTTATCAATTTAGGTTCGAAATGAAATAAGAAAACTTTAGTAAATAAATATAGGGTGAATTTAAAAAAAATTAAAAATTCTCATAAAAGTATTATTTTTTTAAATATCTATTTTACTCTTGGCTATGCTGCTTCCCCTTTTTTCTGTCTTGTCAAACTTGTCATAATCTTCGTTTCTATACAATGGATGATAACGATAACCTTATTAGATATTTTCTCATTGGCGAGAGTCATGGGAGAGAACGATGAGAGTCACCATCGTCGTGCTCTCTCCGTTCTCATGCAAGGGCGACAAGAAAGAGGTGGATTCGACAGGATCTATCAAGACGACATAGAGCATAGACGATAATAGATTCGATAAAAAAATAATAGTAAATTTATTATTTTTAATAATAAAGAATACCATGTGAAATTTTTTTAAAGTTTGAAACATTAAATTACAGTTTATGAAAGATGAAGATTTTTTAGTAAATAACTTTTTCCTTTTTAAGTATGTCATGTAGATAAAACCTTAGCAAGTGAGTGAAACCTACAAACGCAAACAGAGAAAAGGACAAGGAATGGCTTCACTGCAAGCTGCCCGACATGACCGCCAAGCACGCATGAAGAGAGGAGAGACGGGCTTCACTGCCATGTCTATCAGATCAAACACCACAGAATACTATCAGCCATAGCCAGTGGGAATAGAGGCTTTTAGGTGTTCTGTTCTCCCTATTCCTAGTGGTGGATAAAAGAGTTTCCAGTTGTGGTTTATCTTCTCACACCGTCGCTCACTGGTTTTGTGCCTCACTGTCTCGTATGTCCTGAAAGGCGCCGTGTTTGTTGCTGGAATTCCTTTCCTGTGCTCGATCTTTTCATCTTTTTTTATTATATATTTATTCTTCGCTTCCTGGGAGTTTTCCTCTTCGGGTGGCTTAAAGCTATCCCAAAATTGCAGCAGAATCCAATCTTGATTCCTGGACTTACTGCGGTGGGTTGTGGGATTTCAGTTCCTAGAAGAAAGGTTCCGCCTTTTTGGTGCTTGTATTGGGTTCCAAGATTCTCCGATCTTTTTATTCTGGTTCTGGGTGTTATCGGAGACTTCGGTCGAACGAATTGTTCTTGGATTTGATTGAAGGCTTGGGTTTTCTGGGCGTTTCTTCGCGAAAAATCCCCTTTTTTGGGTCGTAAAATGAGCCTTCAGGGGTTGTGATCTGACATGAGGGTTTTATCATGCAATTGCCACTTTCCTCTTGACTGCTGCTCCGAGTCATCGGTCCGCTGTTACCCGCCTTGCACTCCCAAGTCGGAGTGGGGAGACGCCCAAAATGTTTTCTCGAGCCCGGCTCCAGTTTCTATGGTTTCGGAGGAGAAGCCATCTGATGAGAAGGTTGTGATCGAGCAAAATAGTGCAGAAGATGTGAAGGTTGAGATCTTTTTGAAGAGCTGCCTAAAGAAGCCAAGAGTATCGGATTCAGGACAGGTTGGAAAGCTCAATGTTAAATGGACAGATTTGTTGGGTAAAGAACTTGTTGAAATCAAGGAGTTTGAAGCAGCGTAAGTTTATCCTTACCATGCCTACTGAAATGGTTCTTATTGCTTTGATCTTTACAACGTTAAAACTTGCATTACTTAATTCTATGTATGTTTGATGTTATTGTAATGTTGTTCTATGGTTAGCAAAGGTTGAGACAGCGATCTGTCTGCTTCCTTTAGTCAAGTTTTGCATTATGATTTTAATTCTGTATTCACATCTTTAAGTTAGATGCTGGATTCGTTTGTGTATACTGTTCTATTAAATCATGGATGTGAAGACAGACTTACGCACTGTCTTGCATTATGCTATCTGCAACTTTGTATGACATTGTCCTTTATCGTTTAATCACATTCTCCAGAAAGGATATTTACAATTCCTATGTGTTGTTCTCAAAGACTAACACTTCTAATCTCTTTGTGGTTTTCACTTAGGTATACATATTTTATGGGATTTAGTTTGCGAATATCTGGTTTCCCACTTAAAAATATGACTTGACTGTTTTGTTTGACAACTAACTTGTTGTTCGTAATTTTCATAATGTCATTTTGGATGTTTTGCACTCCTGTCTTTTTTATTATTGTCTTCAGCACACAGTGTACAATAAATGGTCATCTTTCTTAGTGTAAAATATAGTTGGGATTTTATTTTGTTGTCAGAGTCATTGGCTCAACCTGTGGGATTTTGGTTTCAGTAATTTTAGTGCATTGTGGGTCTCCTTAAAAACCTGCCTGGTACACCTTTAAATGGTTTTCACCTCAGAAATATCTGTTCAGCATCCTCATCTCAGTGACGCAAGTTCTTTTATGGATGTTTTATATTTCCTAACTTAATGTTGCGTCAGACTCGTCTTACAGAGACTCGGGGCAATAAACAATGGTACTGATGTTTCAATTTCTTTTATTTACTTGAGAGATGATTAGGAGATTTTTTTACTTTTGTGGATACGAGTCAAGTTAATTGGAGTCTAGGCATTAGTTAAGTAGATACAAGTCAAGAATCAGAGCAGGTTAAGATGGATACGTCATATCAATTAATTCTCCTAATTTGCTCTGGTTTTGGAAATTACCTTATCAGCTGTTATTTTCTGTGGTTACTACTTCAACTTCAAGTAGCCTTTTTTCAAAAATTAATGAAAGTAAAGGTTAAAATTGATGAATATGTTATTCTATTAAATTTATATAATATGGAGGTTAACACAAACCATAAAGAACAAGTCAGATCTGGTACTGACTCTTCTAGTGAAAACTAAGACAGTATATAGAGCTCTCCTGTTATGGCCAAGACTGATGTTGTCTCACAAAGCTGGCACACAACTGAATATGATGTGTCCTTTTTGGTTCTGCAGCGGACATTTACATTCATCTTGGGTTTTTCAAGATGCCCAGGTTGCAGTACAACGATATCGACACTTGTTTGCTTAAAAAGCTGGTATGGGACAATATGCTGAATTTCAATTTGAGTTACTTACCGACTCGATTAAAATGGAGTCTGTGGTAAGTTGTTTGAACTCAAGTGTATCATGTTTTACCATATCTATGATATGTATCAAAAGTTTGTCATAGTGATTAGGTGAAATTAAAAGTTGCAATTTGCATTTGGTAAGTAAATTGGGAATCAAATGAAATTAGAAGGGTAGGGTTCATCATGGTGGATTAGGTTAAGCTAATACATTTGTGTTTTACTTGAAATTGAGTTTATTCGTGGGTTTGGGATTCACTTGAAATTGTATTAAGAGTTGAACCTGGAGTCCTATTTGGACTTGGACTTTCTTCAAGGGTTGGGTTGGGTTAGGTGGATTGGATGTCTAATATCCATTATTTGAGTTATATTGGTTATAGCCAGTTCCTGATCACACTTGTCGGTTCACCCACTAAGGAAGCTATAGTTCCGATGAGTTTATGCATTTCTGAATTTTCATTGACTTCCCTTAGTAATCGAAGCCTTTGATCTGTAACAAATCTATCATGAATTAACTTCGCGATAACAAGAGGGGAAAAAGGGAAGACTGTGACTTCCTTTCTCTTGCCGTAAAAGTTGATGATATCTGGTGAATTTCTTGCTTGTTATCTGCTTCAGTTTTTGTTTTTATTAAGTGAGCCCTTATATTGGTTGGTTACTGTTACCAGACTTTCATCAGCCTCTATGATTGGATTCTTCATAAATCATCTAATCATTTTATTTAAATATTACTATGGATGCTTATGATGATTTGACAACCGATGTTGATTTCTGATATCTTATTCCATTATCTTAATCTTTTTTTCTTGCTTACAGTGAATCTGAAGAATCAGAGGATTTCACTGATGACAGCATTGGATGCCTTTGTGTTGTTCAATGACAAGTATGTACTTCTCTAAAGTCTTCATGAAAAACCAATGCGAGTATCGATCATCCAGCTCCTGTGAAGAACTGCTCGATGTTTGATTCTGCTTGCACTTCTTCATCACAGAGTCAATTAAGTCATCAATCATCCAGCTTTTCCTGCTCCTATTTTGATTCCCTTCTGCCGCTACAAGTCAAGCTTAAAAAGTCAAGCAGAAGCAGTTGCTCTGGAGTGGCATTGATTGGGTGCATTTCATATATTGGATGTAGTTGGTAGTAATGTAAAAGTTTAAATAAAGTAGACTACAGTGATATCCAGAATATCCAGTTTCATATGTTGGATTTTATTGGAAGTGATTGTTGAACTTCTTCCTTTTTGCATCAAATGTTGGTTGTTTCTTTACTGTGGATCTTTCTGAAGTGTTGATGCAGTCTGTATACATTGTCTTAGATTTTTAATGATACTGCCTAAATAAATTTAGCCAGACTTTTCTTAACACTATGTATATTTTTTTTGGATTTACCCATATTGGCTTTTTATGAACATAATTCATGTATTAACAGGACAATTTCAATAAAGAGTAAGTACATCCCAATTTGATTTAATAAATGTGATTTCTTTGTTTTCAAAAAAAATAATAATAATAATAAGAACACAGAACAACCACAAGAGCTTCTGAGTGGATTGAGATGAACAAGGAGCTAAATTTATTGCCATATACCTACTAACTATTTGTTTGTGTCAAACTGTAATAGAATATTTTTAGTCTACCAATGACATCCCACTGCAACATAATCTGAACCAGAATGATTGATTCATTGTATTAACAAATCAGAATAATATAATCTAAAAAACCAGCTTCAAGTCCTGCATTTAACTTATGCTTTAGTCATTTTATTTAACATATAAAAAAATTTCAGAGAAACCAATAATTGCACAGAATCACAATTTCAGCAGAGTGTAATGAGGCACAGTAACTTCTACATTAATATGCCTTGTCTATTGGAAAGATAGATCTTCAATATACAGTCAAAACAAAAATATACTTCCATAATGGCTCTATATTGTAATGAAAATTTCTAGTTATCCGGAAACATATTTAGCTATATTAATCTTAAAAATACTTTGATTTTTTTGCCATTATTCATCATAATCTATGAATTAATTGCTGACTGAGATTAAAGGGACATACAAGTGTCAGGAAAGTGGCAACAGATTTGGGTCTTCTAGCTCATCTTATCAACCTTCTGAAATCACTAATCTTTCATGGCTTAATGAAGAGAGAGAGAGAGAGAGAGAGAGAGAGAGAGATTGGCACTTAGAGATATTCTTCAGTGACATTAAGCTCAATCCCATGCTTGAACTTGAGTTGGCTCTTATCTTATCACCCTCATTTTGACCTGCTCTGGATTGAACTAATTGTAATCAAGATCATGCAACAAATAGTCTGATTTAAGATGTCATGGCTTAGTGACGGAAGAGAGAGAGAGAGAGAGAGAGAGAGAGAGAGATAAGATAATCTTCGATCACATCAAACTCCTGTTCCTATGCTTGGAAAGAGGATGATTCATACATCAGCATCAAAAGAGAGAACAAAGCCACAGAGCTGTCTCTTAATGTTGTGTGGGTATATAGTAATTTTCAGTACACATCCATCAGCTATATTTATAAGCTTTAAAGTCTTATCTCATTGTAAATATATTAGGATTTGGTAGCTGCATTTTGAGCGTGCATCATTGATTATTCCACCATCATTCCTTCCAAGAAGCTTCCACCATGCTCCAAACAATCTTACAGGCATTTACACCCCCCCTTTACCTCCTCTTCCGAGGTTTCAATGTTCAGCTTACATCCATGTCTAACCCTTATCCGTCCACATCTTCACCGTAATCTCTCTCTCTCTCTCTCTAGTACGGCTTATGTCTTCTACTGCAAGAACTCGAGTCCTTGGACATGGAAACAAATCTGTGGGATAAGAAAAGAGCTCTTATATGTTCCGTAGGTAGATGCATGATAACCATATTTAGTAGTACCAGGCGAGGACAAGTTTGTTCCTTCTATCTTTTCTGTTCTTGTCCTTCCTTCTTCCTTCTTTTTCTTCAGTGAGCAGATTTCTTCTAGCACTTGTTTCGGTTGGTGGCATCTACTTCTCCGTAATTTTCCTTTACTCGCTTCGCATGATTTAGCTAACTGGTTTGATCAAATGCATGCATGCAAGTGATGAGAAGTTGCCGCTTTGAGAGTCGCAATCAAATAACCCTGATGCTAATTTGTAAGTAGGGGAGAAGAGGATGGTGATCACAAGGAGCAGCCAGTGGTAGGAAGTTCTGCAAGTCAACCTTTAATGCCAGACGACGGCTACCAGTGGAACAAGTACGGCCAAAAACACATCAAGAACATCAACAAGATCAGGCAAGCAACTACAAGCGTATCAGTTTGATCTTAAGTTGTATGAGAATTAGCTGCTCTGAAATGTTTCTGCCGCCTTCAACTCCATTATCTCATGTGCAGGAGCTACTTCAAGTGCCGAAACAAGGAGTGCAAGGCAAAGAAGAGGGTGGAATGGCCTCCTGCTGATCCATCCAACTTGAGAATTCTCTACGACGGATCGCACCACCACCATCCTCCAGCGGATTCACAGCAGCTCCCCAGTGTTGCAGGAAACCGGTATGAGCTTGGCAACCAAGTTTTCGGTCGACTTAACGACCACCATAATCCCTAATCTCTGGCTTAATCCTCATCTTGTAATGTCCCAAGATGAGCTCAGACTATGCATATAGAAATCCCACACAATAAATGAAGTCCCTTCTTCTCTTTCAAATGCTTTCAATCCAGTGACATATTCTTTCAAGGTGAATTCAGACTGCAGGTACAAAGGTGTTGAATGCTGAATGCTTTAAGTACTCCATTGGTGAACATGAGAGGATCTTTAACTGCGAGCAGATGATGAGAACAGAGAAATAATAGACGTCATAGAACTGATAGAATAGTCATAACTTTTAAGTTCAGAATGACCGATCTGAATTGTGGTTCAACTACTATGGACAGCTTCTGGATAGAGGAATCAGCTCAACTGTAGATCATCTTAACTTTGATTTGGATGACCGAACTATATATATACTATGGAGATGATCATTAAGAGGTTCTATACGCATCGTCACTTTGTTTTTGATGGTGTGTTTGGCACAATTTCCTTCTTCCATATATCAAATAATGCATGTTTACGACAAATTAGATTCCATTCGGATCGACTTAATCGATTGTGCACCAGTGTACGTATATGAGAGAGAAATCACGGCAAGTGAAAAGTAGACTCATAACAAGCTAATGATATACCATGTTCTGAAGAGACAATTCTTCCGGGTGATGTACACATTACCAGGCAAATCGCGTTCTTCGAATCAACTAATTGCAGAGTTCCAAAACTCCAAATCACCTAAAAGTTTCTGTGACCAATTTTTTCTTGAGGATCAAACAACTTTGGAAGCTGGTCGTCCTAATCTTCGTGAAGTATGCTAACAGCATTTTGTTATTATAATTTTTTTTTTGAGGATCAAACATAAAAATCATAATATGTTATTATTTTATGAAATTTTTTAATACTAAGACTAAAATCAAATAATAATATATCTAAATATTTCACGTGCATACCATTCGCTCAGAAAGCTTTTATTTGATCTGTAAGCATATCGTCATCCGATTTGAAATATATAATAATGTCGATGAGAACTAGATTCGTCTTATTCTCTCTTCCTATCATTCATAAAATGATTATGATTGATGAATTTAGGGACAAGTATGATATAAGAGAATATATTTAATCTCTTATTGATTGGTTCACATGACTAAAGAAAGATGAGAAAATATATATAATCTGTTAATCATATAATCTGTTAATCATATTTGTGTATATAATTATTAAGTCTCTAAGAGGTCTGGTCTATTTATAGACAAAAACAGAGGATCTAGGATAAATAATTAGGAGAGTCTCTTTAATTAAAGAAAGTATGATATGAGAGAATATATCTAATCTCTTATTGTTGACATGACTAAAGGAAGATGAGAAAATATCTATAATCCCTTAATCATATCATGGATCTACATATCCATGTACCCACATATCCATATGTTCGTGTATATAATTATTAAGTCTCTAAAAGGTATGGTCTATTTATAAACAAGAACAGAGGATCTAGAATAAATAATTAGGAGAGTCTCTTTAATTAAAGTCATGTCCTAAAGAATCATATCATAATTAGACTTTTTTTCTATTGTATAATAACTATCATTAAAATATAATCATATCATTAATATAACTTACCTAATTAAATAAAATTATATAATCTAACATAAACTTCTTATTTCAAGAAATAAGACATAACCCTGATTGGCTTGATAAGTTATTTATAACCCAGTTGAATTTTATAACGATGGTTATGATGACTTAATATTCAGTTCAGTGGTGGATCTTGTGATTGTTTTCTATTTCTTAAAATTTTAGTTGACTGGATTTACTCCAAGAAAAATAATATAGGCTGACATAGACATTCTATTATTAATGTTGCTTGTCCAATCAGCATCGACGATGGCATGAAAAAGAAATGATGAGTATTTATGAAGAAGTCTATAATTAAGAATCTCTTTTAGATATTACATGACTTGTTTTATTGCATACCAATACATGTTAGAGGGACGATGTATAAATTATAATAATTTATTAATTGTAAATGAAATGTTTGAACATGTGAGAGATAAATACTGTAAGAAGCCAAGTAATTATCGATACTATATAGGATCCATAATAAGCTCGGTAGTAGAGAGTGGAGTGAAAACTTTTTTGTAATTCTCTATGTTTATCTTTGATAGTAAATCTTAAATGTACTTCTTTTAAGATAAGAGAAGTTGAACGTTGCTATCAAAAATAGCTTAAGGTTATTAGATCTTTGATAAAAAATCGATTTGTCAACTGCTTATGGAATTGCTTGATCTTTATAGAATTATTACCTATAATAATGATGTCATCTATATATACTAGTTGATATATAGTATTTCCCTTTTGTTGTTATAGAAATAATGAGGTGTTAGACTTGGAGTTGATGAAGCAACGTGATGTAAAAATGAGCCAAATTCATGCTCTTAAAGCTTGACGAAGTTTATAAATAACTTTTCGTAGTTTACTGATATGACTTGTATATTAAGGGTGGATGAAGCCAAGAGGTTATTGTATAAAAACATCTTCAATTAAGATCTCATAGAAGAAAATATTATTAACATCCAATTGGTATATATACTAGCATTAAGTGACAACTAAACTCAAGATAAATAAGATTGTTATCGATTTAATAACTGAACTGAATGTTTCTATGGAGTCAACACTTGACCTTTGGTGAAATCCTTTGACTACTAGATGTGCTTTGTATCTTGTAATAACTTCATCTGGGTTTTGCTTAATTTAAAAGATCTACTTACACACAATGATATTTTGTGTGTGATAAAATAATACAAAAATCTATGTGGAATTATGGAGTAGGATATGATATTATTCATACATGGTTTTGTGCTAGTGTAGAGAGATTTTTTGGCTTGGGTGATGGTTGTAAGTTCAATAGATTTAAATTGAGAGTTTATAGTAGCATGGAGGTTAATAATTTGATGTGGTTTGAAAATGCCCTTTTTAGAGCATGTTGTCATATGATGCTCAAGCATAATGGTACTACTGGATTGTATTAGAGGTACAAGAATTTATGGAGAGTCATTGACATGTATTTGATCATGCTGATGCATTTTGGTATCACTTAATCGAGGAGAAGACAAAGATATCAATTATGGTGGTATTACTTCATCCAACATTGTAAGGTGAATTTATGAAAAAGTAGATGGAGAAGTTATAGAAGGGATGAGGTATTTGTCGAATTGAAGTGATAAGAGAGTGTATGTCTTGAGAAGAACTACTGGTTGACATGGTGAGAGGTGTATTTAAGGGGATCTGAGATGTACTCATATGAATCTAGTAATATATGATTGTTGGAGTGGGTCATATTATTAAAGGCCTATGGTTTTTGAAGGAAAAAGTAGATTCGATAAAAATAATATAACATGATATAAAAACTTTTTGAGTTTGAGGATCATAACATCAAAAAATATTATGTTTAAGAGAATACCCCATGAAAATACAATACTTAAATCTTGGTGTTAGTTTATGTGAAGTGTAGAAGCATAGTTAGAGATAACATAAATAATCAAATACTTTGAGTTTTTAAAGGTTTAGGATTTTATAAAATAAATTTTCAAATAGTGACTGGTATTGTAGGATTGAGGTAAGCATGTGGTTAATAAAATAAATTATAGTTTGAAAGGTTGCTAACAAAAAATTTAGTGGCATGAAGGCTTAGTGTAAAAGGGTGAGACTAGTGTCAACTATATATTATTGTTTTTATTCGATAAAGTCACACGATAAAACTAGCCTGTTGAAGAGTGTGTGGTGGTAATTATATGCCACATGATGAAAGATAAGTTTTTAAGGATTGGTATTTACCTCTTTCATCGGAGTAAACTATTTTAATTGTAGATTAGAAGAAGTTCTTGACCAACTTTCTAAAGTGGGTAAAGATTGTGTTAATTTCATATTTATGTTTGAGAGAGTATAACCATATATATTTAGTAAAAAAAATCTAAAAAAATAACATAAAATCTGAAATTATCAAAAGAAGTGGTTGGGGTAGGGCCTAAATATCGGTATAGATAATTTTAAATGGTTTGAAACAGGATATATAAGATATTCTAAAAGGTAGTCCATGACTTTTATTATTAGGGCAATGAGAAAGTAGTTATTAAATAAAAGATGATGGATAACTAAGGCAATGATGCCACATATCGATTGAAGCAGCAACTGAAGTAAGAGTAGTTGGCTATGTGATTTATAAAGCTGACAACCACTCGTAGGTGTTATTTTTATTCTGACCTCAAACTAAGGATGCTCCTATATTCAAATCCTTTATAAGAAATGAGTCATGTAAAAACTCAATAGAGGTGTTATTTTATCTATAGAAATGAGATTTTTTTTAATGTGAGGTGCACACAGAACATCATCGAGTGTAAAAGTATTGATATTTGAATTAAGTATTATGAAACCAGTGTGAGTGTGAGTAGCAGAGATTCCATTATTATCACCAATGATGTCTTCATTGCCTCTATAGTCACTGTGGATAGATAAGTTCTGCAAATCAGAAGTTATATATTAAGAATCCCTAGCCATAGAGAAAGCCACTGCATAGGGAGAAGGGAAGACACCAACATAGAGAGGAGGAGGCTGTCAGCATAGGGAGGAAGTGGGGAAGACGACTGCGACAAGGCATATTAGGAGAGAAGAGATAAGAAACAGAGGAAGACAATTGCGACAAGTCAGATTATGGGAGAAGAG
>LVTN01000040.1:669262-737433 GCA_001649415.1 Musa itinerans
ATAATCATATAAATGAATATAAAATAATCTTTTGAAATAAATAAATAAAATTCTACCAAGACATAAATTATGTTGATTTTTTACTAAATCATATTGATAATCTTATAATTTTAGATAATATCATAGGTTACTTTGAAATTTTTTTAAAAAAAATATATCAGTATCCCACAAGTATTGAAATGTTGATGCTACCTTGAAGTAGCATCAACATTTGAGCATTTGTAATATAATAGGCTATAGGTAATTTAAAAAAAATTATCAAATACTAATTCATATTTAAAATGTGGATTAGGTCCTTGATACATATTTCAAATATGTTGCCTAATACATCCTTAATGGTCCTAATATCTAGATAAACCTATATGTCATATTAATATTTCAACCTTTAAACTCTCCCCCAAATATGTTAATTTCAATTTCTCATCGACAAAGCTCAGTCAATAAATAATTTCCTATGAATTATTTAGGAAACACATATTACTCAAAGAAATAGTTGCTTGTTTACCAATTAGGTAACTTGTAATTAAATTTGTGTTAATAAGAGACGGCTTGGAGCCATTTAGTTTATTGTATAGCATGCAAACCAGAACCTGATCGAGATCTTGCAATAATATAATAATATGTCAAAGGTTTTATCGATTAGATTAGTCAGTGTTTTCAAAAGAAAATATTATATATGTTTGGTATGTGGGTTTAGTACTTCAATAAGACTCATGTCTTATTCTGCATTTAAAGTTATCATTAGATCATGATCTTTTTTTTTACACTTTAAAATTATTAATTTTCTTATTTTCTCGTAATAAAAAAAATAACCATCTCTAATCACCACTTGATCTTTATTTTCTTATATTAATATTCAATGAAGACGAGTAGGCTAATTACATATTGCCCCATGTAATTAGATGCCTTTAGTGTTTAGATCCCTATACTTTAAAAAGTTGCATTGACATCCCTATAGTATATACTTTAAAAAGTTACATTAACATCTCTATAGTTATGAAAGTAAAACATATAGATTCATTTACCTTAATGACGTTAATTTCATCGACAAAAATATGAAAATAATTTGATGGTGGGTAGTGATGTTATTGGCATTGACATCAAGCAGTTGTCCGGTTGTCTTCAACAATGATAATGTTTGCTTTCACCGCAACACCACCTACCTCCATGAGGAGTGTGTCACCAGCCTCTTTGCCACTCGCCCCGTGCCACTCTGCATCAGCGTCGACGTAAATGATAGTGGCCACCACAATGTATACGACGAAGATGGTGCTTGCCTCATCACTAACCCGTCGGGCGGATCCCAGCCTTAACCCCTCTCCCTTTGTATCTACGTCGGCATCGATGCAGATGTCAAGCAGTCGTCACCCTCTAATCCATGCTCCCTCGGTAAGCTCTGCACCGTGTCGGATCACCTCCTCGGTGAGTGGTCATTGTTGTTGGATGAGACTATCACCTTCACCCACAAAATATATAAATTCATTTACCCTAATGACATTAATTTCATCAACGAAAATATGAAAATAAATGGTAGAAAGATAATTTTAATATTTGATGGTGGGTAGCGATGTTATTGGCATCGACATCAAGCAGTTGCTCGGTTGCCTTCGACAATAATAAGGTTTGCTCTCATCGCAACACCACCTACCTCCATAAGGAGTGTGTCGCCAGCCTCCTTGCCACTTGCCCCGTGCTACTCTGCATCAGCATCGACGCAGATGGTGGTGGCCACCACAATGTATATGACGAAGATGGTGCTTGCCTCATCACTAACTCGTCGGGCGGATCCCATCCTCAACCCCTCCCCCTTTGTATCTACGTCGGCATCAATGCAGATGTCAAGCAATCGTCACCCTCTAATCCATGCTCCCTTAGTAAGCTCTGCATCGTGTCGGATCACCGCCTCGGTGAGTGGTCGTTGTTGTTGGATGAGACTATCACCTTCACCCATGCCTCCATGATCATCCGCAGCACCTCTTGCATTGGCGGCGACTTTTTCACCTTGACCACTATGCATGCCACCACGATGTTTAGTAGCACCATCAGCTTCTCCTCGGATGCTTCATTCTCGAACAACTCAGGGTCCTCATCGGAGTCATTTCACTCCTCTCGCATGAAGCGAACCTATCAAGGGGTGTCAGTGTCATGCTCCTCCACCAGGTCCTAGAAGGGGATCTTCTTGGTGAGGAGCTCCAGGGGGGTGAAGGAGGGCTTAGGAAACTAGGACTCGAGTGCGATAGAAGAGGGAGGAGGATGTGGTGGAGGAGAGGGTGGCGAGGTTGTGGGGTGAGGCCAAGGAAGGAGAATAAGGGACAGGATAAGAGTATAGTCGACAAGGTAAGACTTAAAGTCTAGGCCAAGCAAGACGTTAGAGGGATTAAGGTTGGCATGCACAGTTGACGAGTTGCTTTGGTGGAGGTAGAGGAGGTTGGTGGTCACGTCCCCCACTATCTTCAAGCATGATGTCCAGTGTAGTGGTCACTTAGCATATGCATTGATGTTGACACAGATATAAAGAGGGAGGGGTTGAGGCTGGAATCTGCCCAACAGGTCAGCAATGAGGTGGATACCATATTCGCTGTAGACGCCATGGTAGCCACCACCATCTGCGTCGATGCTGACGCAATTGCCGCTTGGTAATTATGTCAGTGTCGATGCATATGTAAAGCGGCATGGGATTAGCAACGATAAGATCAATGACGTGCTTCTCGTGAAGGTGGGTGGTGCTACAGTAAGAACGTACCTTATTGTTGTTAGAGGTGACCAAGCAACTACATCAGCGTCGACACCAATGGTGCCGTTGTTTACCACCACCAACGCCAGCGGTATCATTGTCCGTCATCATCGATGCTAGTGACGTCGTCATTCGTTACCACCGACACCGTTAGCCACCAAACATTAGAATTATTTGTTTTACTTTTTATTTTTTATCATTCATAAAATCGATGTCATTATGATAAATCAATGTCATTAACTATAAATATGTCAATATAATTATTTAAAGTTTAGATATTGAAAAATTAAAGATAATTAACCGTAATGTATAATTACTCCGAGACGAGTATATTCCTAATAATTATAGATTTCCGCATTTGAATGGATGATCGGATGTGACTATCAAGAATTCCAATTACATTGACAATGGCTGGTACTAAGAAAACGAGGAATTAGAAACAAGCGTGAGTACACAGAATTCATGAAACATTGTACCCAGAATAGTCTGTGCCACTCATCTTCGTTGACTTGATTGACTCAAAATAGAAAAGTCAACTCATAATAAATAAATAAATAAGCAATAATGTCCATAAATCCAAGTTGGCAAATCTAGCGTCCTATTTTGACTCGTGGTTTGTCTCCAATTGAGCCATTCCACCACATCTAAAATTCCTATACTTGGATTATGACATGCCCACCAGTCACAGATGGCTAGAGATAAAACTAATTTCCTGGAAAATTAGAGAGGATATTCGCTTTCAAATAAAAAAAAATGATCATATTATTTTCTTAGAGGATTGTCTGTGTCTACTTGACCCAGTATATAATATGGAGTATCTAAGTCTACTTGACACACAAATAATGTTGATCTAAATTATTCAGTTCATAATATTTTTTTCTTCAAGAAAAGGATCTCCTAAAATAATTCAATCAACAACATCTTTTAAATACATCTCTCTCTCTCTCTCTCTCTCTCTCTCTCTCTCTTCTCTCTCTCTCTATTTTTTTTTAATTTAGAGGAAGAAAATGTGCCAAGACTATTTTGTTATAAGTTTTAGAATAATTATGAACTCATCTAATTTTCATTAATTTCAAACATTGAAAAAGGAAAAAAAAGTGATGATAGCCCAAAAATCCCCTTTTTTAAAAAAGCTAAAATCACTGTATGATTGTTTTCTATCAAAAGAAAGAGTCAAATTCCATGTAATGTTTTGAAATTGACAAATAAGGAAAATGAACTCAGAATTAATCTACACAATGATTATGATTTCATAATGATGAATATTAAGTGCGTAAATTGTGGTAAAAAAATGAAGGATTTTGGTCTGAAAAATACCAAAAAGAAGATCTAATAAAAAATATATAAGGAGATTATTTTAAGAATCTTGTCAACCTCTAGTCATAGGTCAAAGTGTAACCCATGGTATAAGTTGGGTTCTCATCATATTTGAAAAGAAGCTTTTCAATCATCCTCTAGTCATGATAGATAAATAAAAATATGTTAAGTAAATTAATCTATTGCCTAAGGAAGACCCTTATGGTCATAGGAATGCTTTCATAACCATAAAACTTCCAATTAACCAGAAATTTCATGTATTTTATGTGGTCATCACAACTTTAAGTTTTAGTAACACTCATTTACTACTAAACCAATTAATTTTAACAGTGAAAGAAAATAATTAAAAAAAGAGCATTTCTGATATAAAACTTCTGTCGTTTGGCTATTGCATTTTTTTTTTCTTTTCAGTTTTTTTCGCTCCACGTAAATGTGGGAAGAACTTGACCTTGTAAAAAAGCAAACTTCAACTTTGATTAAAAAAATAAAAAGATTACAAAATTTTGAATTTTCCTCCTAGAAAATATTATTCCTAACATCATATTTTTTTAGTAAAAAAGTATCTCTTTTTGTTTATATTATGAATAATTTTTGTATTGAATATTTTTTAGTTGTTTATAGATCTAGAATTAGAAGGAAAGAGGAAAGAGGGAAAAGACTTTCCATGTCGTTATCCACCCGCTTTTCTTACCTGCGCGACGAATAGACAACAATCCTGGGCCCATGGGTCCTGCAGTATCTCTAAACCAATATCTAGCAAGGTTCGGAAACGAGTCGAAACGAACACGTGCGAGTCAGAATTAGGCTCGCGTGGCGGGGGCAGCGCAGGGTTGCTATTTTATTGACTTCTCGTCAAGACCCGAACCCTCTCTCCCTCGCTCCCGTGGCGGCGCCCTCTTCCTCCTCTCTCTTCTAGGGTTTCTCCTCCCCCTATCCGGCCTCTCCGGGGTTTGGGCCGTCGGATCGTTTCTGGAATCGCCCGCTACTCCAGCTACTCCACCACCTCCAGATCCGACCATGGCGACCGTGGCCACCGCTCCTTCTGCTGACCGTATCCTTTCGCCGCCTGGGGAGTCGATTCGTTGTTTCTCGATCAGTTTTCGCTTTGATTTCGACCTTCTCTGACCGGATCTGCTTGTTCGGTTGTTCTCCGATTCGTTTATTTGCGTAAAGAGTGATTTTGCTCCGCTATTTTAGATTTTTCGGGGTTTTCGTTGGGGTTTATGCTCGGATCGGATGGCTAAAGCCTGGTGAACGCTGCTCCTGTGGGCTTTTGCTTCGATTAGTGTGTTTAGGGTCGTCAAAATGAGATTTTGAACTTTGGCACCGGTACTGTCCGGTAGTGTTTTCCTGCCTTGTTTATGTGTTGTATAATTTATCGGGAGATTTTACACTTTGGTTTCGCTATGTTAAGCTCGTGAAGTAATGAACTCGGCTAATTGATTAGTAATTTAAGTTGATTTCAAACTATGCAGAGTTTTACTCACGCGATCCGGAGATTTTTCAAGGGGTTCTTAAGACTTTGTTGCTGTTATGCTTTGGGTTATGTCCTATTAGGTTATACTGAAGTTTTCAGTAAATACTGTTATTCCTTCATTAATATGTCACAGAAGCTACAGATCTGATACAGAAGCTGTCGTTGGATACTGCTAACAAGAGTAATGATTCCTCAGAGGTCAAAAAGAAGGTAGCTTTATTGATTCTGCCAATTATTTGTTGTACATCATGTTGTGTATGTAGGTTCTTAATTGGGAAAGAGCTAGTACTAATGCACTTTGAATTCATCCAACAGCCTTCTGGAGTTCAGTATGGTTCAGCAAATGGTGGGGAAGCACCAATTGCGCCGATCCCAACATATGAACGATCTCTGACGCCTCTTCTTCAGGAGCATATGGATGCGGGCATGTGTTACGTACCCAACGGATACACTCCATCTTTCTACTATGGAGGTAAATTGATTCCAGCTTCTCGTTGTATGTGGTTTCAAGAATTATCGAGTTATTTGTGATTCCACATCATCTTTTTGGTCAAAAATTTTGCTCCTTGCATGTAACGTGCTGTAAATACACCTGATTGATGTATGTTTGTTTCTTCATGACTCTTCATGTGGATGTTTCAGAGATTTTGTTTTAGCCATGGTAACTGTTTAGCTGCCCAAGATTTTTAGTTTCTTATAGAGGAGTCACCTAATTACAATTGAAAGTTTTCAGGTTATGATGGATCAATGGCGGAGTGGGAGGATTACCCTAGATATGTTAACTCTGACGGAGTGGAGGTGCCTCCACCTGTAAGATGTGTTGACTCTACTTGCTGTCCTTCAATGATTATCATCTGTTGGATTAATTTGTAAACTTGATCTTTACAAGTTGTTTTGCAAGTCTCATCCTTCTGTTTGAGATTTGTGTGTTCATAAGAGCAAGGTTTTGATAGCATTCCATAATTTTTGGCAGGGAGTTTATGGGGACATGTATCATCATGGATATGGTTATGCTCCATATGGTCCATATCCTTCTCCTGGTTCCCCAGTTCCGACGTTGGGGCACAATGGTCAGTTATATGGACCCCAACATTACCAGTTTCCAGCTACATATTACCAGCCACCCACAGCCACCAGCGCACCAGACACTACAAGCCAAACCCCTAGTTCTAAAAGGGAGGTTTCTACATCTACTGCTGCCAGCGTCCCATCTATTCCAGTGGATACAACAAAATCTGATTCAAATGAAACAGTCAAGGCAAGCACAAATGGCAACAATGGATCAGCAAAACTAAAACCAAGCCAACAGAACTCATCGTTGAATTCAAATGGCTCACTTGGTAAAGGTGCGTTTCCTGGTGGGCATCCTTCTTCCGGCTATCAGGATCCACGATTTGGTTTTGATGGTATGTGGTCGCCTGTTCCATGGTATGATAGCCTGATGTTTCCTGATGGACAACAGAGACCAACAACAGCTAATACTGTCTCTTCTACAAGAAATCAGAACCTTCGCCCCCTTCCTCATATCATGGTATGTGGGATCCAAATTAAGAGTTAACATTGTCTTACCTGTTTATTGATCTCATTGTTGTTAATTAAGAGTTAATACTGTCTTCTCTGTTAATTGAAATATTGGTACATTTTGCTGAGGTAACGCCTTATGTGCGAGGATACATGTTAATGACTTTATGCATGCTTTATGTAACAACCTAAACATAGAAATTACAAACTTGCTTGCCGAGAGCAGGGAGCTATTACTGAACCTTTAAACTCTTTATAAACGTCTGGTTGGAATAACTCTTCTAGTTCTCTGGTCTGGCTTTCTTGCTGGACACTGTTTTACCGTCATACACTTACTTTTTTTTGCCAGGGAATGCATGCCCCAAGACCAGCAGGTGCTGGAATGGTGAACAAGATGTATCCTAACCATCGAATGTATGGTCAACATGCAAATGGTTTCAGAAGTGGTCAGAGCTTTTACTCAAGCATGTATGACTCCAGAATGAATGGAAGATGGGGGATGTCTGTGGATAGCAAGTATAAGCCGAGGGGCCGGAGCAATAACTTCTATGGTTATGGTAATGAGAACTTGGATGGGCTGAGTGAGCTCAATAAAGGACCAAGGTCTGGTCGATTCAGAAACCAGAAGGGGTTTGGACCTACTATTACTCTTGCAGTGAGGGGACAGAGCCTTCCTGCAAATGTAAATATTCAGGATTCTGCTGTGATTCCTGAAAGAGATCAATACAATAAGTCAGACTTCCCTGAAACATATTCGGAGGCTAAGTTTTTCATCATTAAATCATACAGTGAGGATGATATTCACAAGAGTATCAAATATAATGTCTGGGCTAGCACTCCTCATGGGAACAAAAAGCTTGATGCTGCGTATCAGGAATCTAAGGAGAAGACAAGTGGATGCCCAGTCTTCCTGTTTTTCTCTGTAAGTATTAGTTTATAATCTTAACATCCGCTTTCCTTCTTTAATGTTCTTTTATGGGTTTTCTGATTTTTTATGTTAATTTATAGGTCAACACAAGTGGACAGTTTGTTGGTGTTGCCGAAATGGTAGGTCCAGTTGATTTTAACAAAACGTTGGATTACTGGCAGCAGGATAAGTGGGTTGGTTATTTTCCTGTCAAGTGGCATATTGTAAAGGATGTACCCAATAACATTCTAAAGCATATAACGTTGGAGAATAATGACAACAAACCGGTGACAAACAGTAGAGACACTCAGGAGGTGAGGAAACTTTTTACTGTTTACTATTTGGAATCTCAATTTTAATCATTCCAATATATGCTTATTACTTCAGGTGAAGCTTGACCAAGGTCTTCAACTGCTTAAGCTGTTCAAGGAGCATGCGAGCAAGACATGCATTTTGGATGATTTTGATTTCTACGAAACCCGTCAGAAGGTGATGCAAGAAAAGAGAACCAAGCAACAGCAGCTTCAGAAAAAGGCATGTTGAGATTCTACATCTTCAGAGTTATGTTATACTGTGGTTCTTTTGCATGTTACAAGGCATAATAATGCAGTGACATATACGGTTCTTAGATATATCCATTTCACAATTGTCAAATTTGATCACAGTAATAATTAAATGTTTGCAATCCTGCCTCAATTCCTATTAATTATGCTCCAATTTGTTTGGTAGAAGTGCTAGGACACTGAATGGCTCTTCTGAACTACTTGGTTATTCTTTTTTTTTTTATGATCAAGTTACCCTTATCCATGCTCATTATTATTTTTATTTCAGTTCATGGATGGAAAAATGGTGGAATTTGGCGAGAAAGACAAGGATGCTTCGAATGGGAAGCCTGGGTTACAAAAGCCACTGGAAGTGGTTACAGTTTTGAAGAAAGAATCTGCCCAGGTCGGGCTTGCACTTGGTGAACATGTGCTATCAGAAAAGAATGGCTTAGCTGCAGTAGCTGGTGTTGCTCCAAAGGATGCTAAACCAGTGACTGAGAAGTGGGTTGTGGCTAATGGTGTTGCCAACTGCTGCTAGGTTAATGGACCCATCTTTGAGCAGCTGCAGTTATTGGCTGGCTGAGCATGAACTGCTTAGGAAGGCTAAGAAAGAACAAAATGGAAATGGTCTGCGAGGCATCGGGCTGACATGTATGCTTAAGGTTTGTAGCAAAGCAGTAGTTTCCCTATCGCAGTTTAATATCGATTTGAGTTTGTTTTTCCTTTTTCTAGCTGTCCCTTAAGGTAGGAGATTGGTGATTGGGGTTCATAGGTGTTATGAGGCAATCAACCTGTTATTTGTGTTCCCAATGGTGTATTTCTGCTTTTCTTTGCTTTTGCAAGAATCTCTTTACTTAGTCGTGGCTTGGAATATCATGGTGACTGACTTTTCTGGTGTTTTCTCTGTCTTTCTTCTGTAGCACTTTAAAATCTGAGTTGATCTTTTCTTTCAGTTCAAGTATCAAAGCTAACTCTTCTGTCCACCAAATTACATTCTGATCTTTTTGTGGTGAATGAGGATTGTCAGAAATCAAGTGGAGGTTTTCTCTGCCACTTTTTATTTTTTATTTTTCAGGGGTGACAAGTGTTTCTTCGACATATTATATTTACTCCTTGACAAATGTGTCAAGTCACAAGGCACCATCCAAACAACAAAGAAAAGAAATTTTTTTCTTTATTATCAATTGTTTGATGAGGGAATATTTGTGTCGGTGTGTTGGATGTCCGAAGATGGGGTCGACAGTACATTCCTTATAGTGTAAATAGTCTCTCTTAGAGCTACTAAATATCTTAATTAGTACTAAATATGAAATGCTTATAGATTAGTCAAACAATACAGTTTCTTTCTTTGAGGAAAAAACTACTAAATGTACAAATTCTTTAAGAGGGTTTCTTACATGTATCTAAATTCCAATATTGGTTATTTTGATTTTTTCACATAGATATTTTTAAATATTTCTTTTGTATATGTCGTCCTCATTGACACTCGTTCAATAAACTCAGGTTTATTATTAATAACCATGGTTATCATTAGATTTTTAAATACTAAACATTTAAATACCTATGTACCTTGAAAAAGTTATTTTCATCAATTATTTCATTTCTCATGTTTTTGCAATTTTTTTGGGAGGGTGTTAATCTCAATTTGACTTTTAACATCATTCTGATAATGATAAACCAGAGGAGATTATATTATTTATATATGCATACAGGTTACCATAACAAGCTGGTTGACACTATGAATGCAACATGATAACAATTCAGGTGGTCTGTGGAATCCAATTCCCCATCAAAGAGAGAATTTTATGGCCCATATTCAATATTGGAGAGTTTATTTCTATCAGCTATTGAATAGTGTGATAACTATTCCCAACTTCACCTGCCATTTACATGTGTGTGTATATATATATATATATATATATATAATAATAATAATAATAATAATAATAATAATAACTAAAATTCCTTTTTGGATTGAGATAATACTTTTCTCCCTCTCATCTACCATACTTGCTTTTCCTATGCCAATCATAATCAAATACAATAAATGTAACCCTCAAATTATTGTTCTCACAGGAAATGTTCTTGCTGATACTCTCATTATCTATCCAAGCACTTCCATTGCATTCTCCAACTTACATGATTAGAATATGACAAGGCGTGGTGGAGAACTTGAAAGAGTAGGAGCTTGCAACATTGACACAAGATGCTCAAAGGACAGTGATAGCTACACTCAAACCATCATATATAGGCTTAACAAAAAGGAGGAGCAAAACATTAAAGATTTACAATATAAGTTGGCATATGACCACCAATCCTCTTTTTCTTTTCCCACCATGTAAAAAACAATGATGACCTCAATTGGGATTGGAAGACAGTAAAGCCGTCCTCATCATCATCACCTTCTTGTGTGAGTTGGAGTGCTTGTAGCTCACAAAAGTAGGGCTCTTTGCTGGCCTGTACTCGGGGAGCAGCCTCCCTGACTTGAATCTCACACCACATGCATTGCAGAGGGTTTTGGGTCCCAATGGCCCTGCCCTCCACTGTGGTGTCTTTTGTGACAGGCAGTGAGTGCACCTCCTTGGCTGCACTCCCTCCTTTCCCATCTTCTCCCCTCCTCCTCCACCACCACCACCTCCTCCTCCTCCACCACCCAGAGCTGGTGTTGCCGAAGCAGCCTCTTCCTCCTTTGTAGGGAGGATGAGCTCACTTTCTGCAAGCCAGTGGGCCTGGTGGAGGAGGGGTGGGTCTGAGGAAGTGAGATGGAAGGTTGAGCAGGTGTCGATGGAGAGGTTTTCGGGGGTGATTCTTCTTCTTCTTTTGGTCCTGGCCTTGGCTTGGACTGCGAGGCTTTTGAAGGCAGGCTTGGGATTTGGGGTTTGCGGGGGTGCTGAAGCTGGAAGTGGGTCAAAAGTGGTGTAGGATGTGGCAGCGCTCGAGAGGCAGTCCTCCACATATATGGACAGCCATTCCAGGCTTCCATCCTCTCCTCCTTCCTGCATGCGACAACATCGAGAACAAGATGAGCAATTCCAGTGTCAGTTTGAAGGAAGATGGATGGCGAGTACAAGGAAATCCTTGAGAACAAAACGAAGAGAGCATAAGCTTTTCAGAACTCGAAAAAAATTATTTTCTTTATCTCATTCAAGAACACAAACAATCGATGAAGAGGACTCGGTGAAGAACTGAAAATTGTAGCAAAAACCTCTGATCATCTTTCCACTAGACACACAAAAGAACAGCTGAGCTCACCCCGGGAGTGAAGTCCCCCAACAAAGACGTGGCGGCAGAGGAGGAATTCTTGGAGGCGTCCATTATATACTGTGCAGCCGACCAAAACGGGAAGCAGTGGGAGGTTTAAGGAACCAAAAAGAGGAGGGAAAGAAGAAGAGGAAGAAGAGGAGACCAAGTGAAGTGGTGATCTTTAAAGATGCATAGATAGATCGCTATGAGGGACGGACAAGCAATAGCTGCCGCCCTCTTTGCTCCTCCTCTTATCTCCTTGTTGGTTTGTCGGCAGAGACCGAATGATGCAGCCAAAGCTACACGCAGACGGTCTCTTTCACACACACACACCCGAAGCAGTCTCCCTCCACTTCGTAACAGGACATGCATCCCTCTCCACCCTTTCAAAATTTGAACCATGAGAGCGAGTGATCGATATGTCCACCATCTTGTATCTTATTCCCCTATGGATCCAAAGTCTCACTGCAAGACTTTCTTTTATATGGTGGTAAATGGGGTGGGTGGGTGTTGAGATGCTTAGAAGTAACCCCTCGGACATAAATAATCACAAGATCTTGACCACTGGATCAATGTGTGGCAATCTTTCCGTTATAGTTCACTTCAATGATATTGGATCATAGTTTCAAATATCGATCAGATTAATCAAATTTAGAGTCAATGTCTCAAATATCAGACATGTCACGATCCGATAAGATAACTAATTTATTAACTTTACGTTTCAATCATCAACCTAAAATGTTTAAGATCAAGATGACCGTAATAGACTCGTTTATCTCTTATAAGTTCATCTACGTTATTATTATTATTTATTTAAGATTAAACTAGATATTATAACATCATCTACATGGTAAATGGGGTGGGTGAGTGTTGAGATGCATAGACCTAACCCCTCCCCCCGACATAAATAATCATGACCACTAGATCAATGTGTGGCAATCTTTCATTATAGTTTACTTCAATGATATTGGATCATAGTTTCAAATATCGATCAGATTAATTAAATTTAGAGTCAAGGTGTCAAATATCGACATGTCACGATCCGATCTGATCATATAAGATAACTAATTTATTAATTTTACATTTCAATCATCAACCTAAAATGTTTAAGATCAATATGACCGTAATAGACTCATTTATCTCTTATAAGTTCATCTACGTTTATCTCTTATAACTAACCACCCCCCCACCCCTCGACATAAATAATCATGACCACTGGATCAATGTGTGGCAATCTTTCATTATAGTTCACTTCAATGATATTGGGATCATAGTTTCAAATACTGATCAGATTAATCGAATTTAGAGTCAATGTCTCAAATATCGATAAGATCAATGTGTCTCCATGAATATCTCGATGCATTGAGTAATACATGTCACGATCCGATCTGATAAGATAATTAATTTATTAACTTTACGTTTCAATCATCACATCCTAATAGACTCATTTATCTCTTATAAGTTCATCTACGTTATTTATATATTTTTTTATTTGAGATTAAACTAGATATTATATTTTTTTCTTAAGAATTTAATGTTTTCAAATAAAATCCTGACATGTTGCACATATAAACAAATTCAATTGTGGCTCTAAGTCATGATATATCTTATAGCCTCATCATGAGCTTTCTGATGAAAATAATTAACTTATTAAGCCTAAATTACTGTCCCAAAGTACTTAATTTGTTTATCTTTCAAGATATGACAACATAGATTCTGGCTTTGCTTAACTTGTATGAATATGAATCGAGGAAGGAGAGACTTTTGGGACCCTCTCTGAGTTGCTGCAATAACTCAAGTTTGAAAACTTTGTTGTTGTTTTACTTTCAGAGGCTCCACAAATGGAGAATCCCATCACTTCCAACTGAGCACAGCTGTCTTTGCTCCCTCTCTCAAGCTTATCTCAGCATCATGTGGGTAGCCAACAAGGGGCAGGTTTTTGGCCTTGTTGTAGTGATAATTAGCTTGTTTCACCTCATTTTCATTGTGTTGTCCTTTGATAACTTGGACATCTGCTCAAGCAACCAAGAATAAGAAATTACCAGAGGCAACTATAAGATTTTTGATCCCACACATTCATACATTATAAACAAGTGAAAAAGCATCTGACAGAATCCAACCAATACTAACAATGATTGAATCTGAACAGTGAAAAAGAGCTTGTTCCTTGTACTTGAAAGCCAACAAACAAAATATGGTGGATTATCATGTTTGAGATATTATGTACAGGATTTGTCATGACACTAAAAGATTTGGTAATCTTTTCATGAAAATACATGGTGGGGTGGGGATATAATTCAAAGGCCTTAAAAGGCAACCAACCAGTCAAGCAATGTGAGTTACTAATGGCATGACCATGGACTAGTCTTTGAAAGGGACCGGAGCAACCGTTCAATCTGTAGCACTCCTTTTCTCATCTTCAGCAACTTTGTAGCAGCTGATGTCGAAGGCATCCTGCAATAGTGATTGAAGAGCACATTTCTGATCCACCAGTGGCCAAGGAAAGGATCCACAAGTATGTTCATAGCTATTCCGCAAGTAAAAATAGTTTCATTTCTACTCTTTAAACTTTAACCAACTTCATTATTTGCTTCTAAGGTTTTCAGCCCCTTCCTCGAGTTACATCGTGTATATGCAGTGACCTGCACAAAAGACACAAAGTATATGAGAATAGTTTCAACAAAGCATTAAAAACATGTAACACGGCCAATTGGGGCCAACGCAAACTTCGACTTACAGCTCTACGATTTGGATAATGTAAGTCAATCTCACATGACGAATCTTGCAATTCAAAAACTAGTATCAAGTGAATCATAGAGTGGATTGCAGCATGAAATAAGCATCAAAAGCCTCTCGTCATAATGCGATGCAGTTGAAACAAACTTAACAAATAAATATTGGCAAGTCCCAAGTTCAAAATGCATTGGCTTTGTCAATTGGGAAGTACAGAAATGCTCACTGTTGGAAACGTGTAATAACTTGTATACTACCTTATTTCTTATACTGTAATTATTATAAAACCAGATGACAGCAACTCTAAGAATATGTACTTTGTCATTGTCAGTGCCTGAAACCATCTGAAGTTTGTGCTATTCTTGTAGTGGTGATGGCTGGCATGCAGCTTTGCTAGTTCTACTATAATCATCATGAATAGAGCTCATGCCACTAGCCAAGCTGGAAACCATATGAAAGCATCTACCAATTGCTCTTTGGGATGGAAAATGACTCGGTGACATGCTGGGCAACTAGAACACCGCAATGATTGTACTCCAAGCAGGGAATTTCCCCACATAGAGGAGAACCCAACCTATGAAGGCAGGAAGCGAGTCACATACCAGCACAAATCACAGCCATATCTGAAGTGGACCTATTTGGATAGATCACATACTGTTGAAATCTTTCTCAAAGGGATCCTTCAATACAAAGTCAACAAGTCAAGGCCACCATTAAAAACTCTCTTTGAAAACTGTTGTAAAACACTTGTACTTGTCAATAAATATAGAAAATTTGTTATGCTTTAACCTCCCAAAAAAAGAAAATAACCATTTTAGATTGATGTAAAAAGTCATTAGTTGTGAGAACTAAATTCCAATTTTGCTACTCTTGGAAATGAGTAACATGGCGTACTTCAATGGATGCATGCCGAAAAAAGAAAATAACCATGTTAGATTGATGTAAAAAGTCATTAGTAACATGGCGTACTTCAATGGATGCATGCCAATGGTAATTTATCCATCAAATTGATTACAGAAGACTAGTTGTTGGTCACTTGCTAAATGAGCAAACAGATGGATTTTAAATGATAAGTGGGTTTTCAAGATAAAGAGCTACCACAGCAATAATGACTCAAGCCCAAAGCATGCCATTTGAATTAAATGGAAAAGAAACATAAGTGCATGTCGTGGACATTCAAGTACGTGACCTTCCTCACTGATACCATCTTAAATTTTGCACCTATTGTTTCACCTTCAAGTAAGGTCACTTTTTATGTTAATATTCATCTGATGAGGTGCAACACTATATAATGTGGTACTAATAGTTCACTACATCTGTATATTTATAACATCATCCAAATTCCAGAACATCTTTCTGCTGAATAATAATCATACCAATATTTACAGCTGTCATTCTGCAGTAATAATAAATGGGTTTCATGCACAAAAATATCTTGGTGATGTCATTTATGCAACATGAGTCATTTACAAGTCTTCATTTTAGGCCCAACAAGATACTGCAAGAAAATCTAACACACAACTTTGTTCACAGGGAAACCTTGAACCTCCTTTGATATGCAGCTAGGCATAATCTAACAATTTAAGAAAACTGCCTAAAGATGTCTCCAATTGAATTAAGATGTATTTACACCACATGATAAGATGATTTACTTTTGCTGATAAAGTCAGATATTTGTTGTGACCATAATAATGTAGGAGATGTGGAGCATTGTAAAAAGGAACTCATGAGTATGACATATAACTATTGAAGGAAAAAATTACTTAATATAAGAACAATGACATCTCTGCTTTAGCTAGCAGCCTAGCACATAAGATGGAGAAGTACACTTCATACATCTTTACCAAATTACGAGAGGTTAAAAATATCCATACCCTAAGTTCCATAAGTATAGTTCAGTGGCTCTAGTCATCACTCACATTTCCTTGGCTTCCTTCAGCCAGGCAGCCCAATGAAAATTTAAAATTTAAAATTTTGTATAATTTGCATTTGTTTTACAATAACTATCTTCTTTTCCTATAAGATAAGAAACACTAGTGTCTATGTGGGATACCTGCTCTACTTCTAGTAGAACATACAAGATGAACTTCGAATTACATTGCAGGAGATCTGCTGTTGAACCTATTGAAATGTACTTCTCAAATGCCTGAATGAAGCGCAAGATAAAGCATCATAGCATATCTAACCTAGGCAATTGTAATGAACCATATAAAGAGTTTTACATGAACATCCCCTGCCAGAAAATGTGTTTCTTTCTCCATATTGGTAGTCTCACATCACCGAAGGTTCAATATGTAATGTACTTTGTAATTTCCATTGTGTAGAAGAAAGTAATTTCACATTGCTCAGCAGTCAGCAGTGTAGTGATCAAAACAGATTTACTATCTTGACTTTCTCAAATTACGAAAGATTACATACAAGCCTTTCTGCTGCTTAATCCCCTCCTGATGGTCTATGAGGTCTTTATGAGGCCAATTCAACATATCATCACAACCAATCCAGAATTAGACTTTGCTGAAGAGAGTTGGGAGCAAGAGGCTCTCATGGAATTATTAACCATTTATCTAACTTCTGTGAGTCTTAACTCTTGGTCTGTAAAATCTATAAGACTGAGTCAAGAGCAAAATACTATAAATATTCTCTTAGGAATTGCCAATGGAAGTGATTAAAGTGTATCAAAACTTAATGGCATAATGTACATGCCAAATGATACAGCTTTTTTTAATTTCTAAATAAATGGAGCCACATTTGTTCTACTATAAGCATATATCATATGGGCACTATTACACTGGTGCACGTCCTGTTCAATTAGTCCTTGACACTTCACCAATAGTCACCACATGAGCAACTGCCCCCTTCAAAATGATGAAACCTATAAGGATCACGTAGTACAATTGTTCGGCCAGCAATCCTCGAGACAAATTTCATCCAGGTATGGCAGTCATGACATACACGAAGGTTCTTCATCACACGGAGGGGTATCTCAGGAGATAAACTTATTAGTCCAAAAGCAACAGCAAGCTTCTCACTGTGGATGTAGGCACTGGGGTCCTTCTGTTCTTGCTCCATATTGTGCAAGAGATAATACTTATCTTGCTTGTACCCAATTTCAACTGCCCTGTTGTTCAACTCTTCCAAGAACTTGTAGATTGCATCTGCCTGTGCATGCAACCTATCTCCAACAAAAAATGGATGAACTACATTCTTTACTTCGATCCAACTACGACCAGGCTCCTTCTTAACCCCTCTATCTTTCATCATCTGCCTCACCTGATCCCTGTAATCCCATTTCATAGCCACTGCATATATGTTTGATAGGAGAACATAACTAGCTGAGTCATCTGGCTCCAAATCCAGAAGATGCTTAGCTGCAAGTTCTCCAATTTTGACATTCTTGTTAACTGTACAAGCACTAAGTAGGGTTCTCCATACCATACTATCTGGGGCAATTGGCATTTCCTCAATGAACTCTCTAGCACGATTCAACCACCCACCTCTTCCAAGAATATCCACAACGCAAGCGTAGTGATCTGGCCTTGGAAGGAGACCATACTCCTCCCTCATAGATCTGAAGTAGTCAAGACCTTCATCAACTAAACCTACATGACTACAAGCAGCTAAAACACCTATGAATGTGACATGATTCGGTTTGAACTTCTCTTGCTTCATCTGCTCAAAAAGCCTTAAAGCATCCCGGCCATGTCCATGTTGGGAATAACCTGTAATCATGGCATTCCATGACACCTCATTCCTCTCAGGCATTCCAAAGAATTCAATCTTTGCATCTTCAATGCAACCACATTTAGCATAAAGTGAAACTAGTGCATTACCGGCCTCTATCTCAGAATCATAACCAGTTTTTATAATCCTTGCATGAATCTGCTTGCCTTGTTTGATATCAGCCATGTTAGCAGCAGCACTTAGAGCAGATCCAAATGTAAATAAGTTTGCTTCAATACCAGATTTGTCCATAAGCTCAAAAACCTTTAAAGCTTCCTCGCAGTTCCCACTCTGTGCAAATCCTGATATCAGTCCATTCCAGGATATGTCATCTTTAACCTCGACAATCTTGAACACAGAATATGCATCCTTGATCCGACCACATCTAGCATATAGGTTGATGAGAGAATTTCCTATTGATATATCTGTCGCGTAGCCACTGATGCATGATTGAGCATGGATCTGCAACCCCTGTTTGATTGCTCTGATTCCAGCACATGCACTAATAGCACTGGCCAATCCTATATTATCTGGTCGTATGCCACAAATTTGCATTTCCTCGAAAGTTCGGAGAGCCTCTAGGCAAAAGTCATGCTGTGCATAACCAGCAATCATAGCAGTCCAAGAGACAACATCTTTCTCAGTGAGTCTTTCAAGAATTTCCTTAGCCATTGCAAGGTTACCACATTTGGAGTACATATCTATGAGTACACTACTTACATACACATTAAGCTCTAATCCAGTCTTTATAGTCAAAGTATGAATTTGTTCTCCAAGATCAACAGCACCAACATAAGTACAAGTTCTAAGTATACTAGGATATGTATACTGATTAGGCCGCATACCCGCAACTTGCATTTGGTAGAACAGATCAAAAGATTTTCTTAAATCACCCATCTGACCATAAGCCACAAGCATTACATTCCACAAGACTACATTCTCTCTATCAGTTGCATTGAAAAACTCATGGGCAGTTTCTATGTCAGCACATTTCACATAGAGATCAAGCACGGAACCCTCAATAATATAATATGAAGATAATCCAGCTTTAAGCACATAAGAGTGTAGCTGTTTTCCTCTTTGAACATCTCCAATAGAACCACAAGCAGTGAGAAGGCCTGCAATTGTGACAGAATCAGGTTTTAAGCCTAACCACTGCATCTGTTCAAATATTCTTAAAGCACTTTCACTATTTCCATTTTGTGCATGTCCAGAGATCAGTGTGTTGTAAGTAACTCTATCATGACATGGCATCTCACTGAATATTTTTTCTGCCAGTGTAAGGCTGCCACACCGTGAGTACAATGTGACAAGAGCATTACCCACAAAAGTTTCTGAGGAGAAGCCTTGCTTAATCACTTGGGCATGGATCAGCTCTCCGTGCTCAAAGAGATCGGACTTTGTGCAAGCACTGAGAACACCGGACAGAACATACGGAGTAGGGAGAATTCCAGAATGGTGCATTCCATTATAAAGACGAAGAGCTTCAGCTCCAAAACCATTTTGCGAAAACCCAGACACCATAGCAACCCATGAAACGTTGTCTTTCAACCATAACTCTTCAAATACTACTCTAGCTGAATCTATATACCCATTTTTGGAGTATAAATCAATCAAAGGATTACCAACATTGGAATCACCAAAAAACCCATACTTTATTATCTTCGCATGAATCTGTTGCACAACATGCCAATATCTATCATGTCCACTACATGCTCTCAGGGCAATGGCAATGGTGATCGGATCAGGATGTCCACACTGCCCCACCATTCTAGTAAAAAAAGTGAGAACTTTGTGGTGCTCTTTCCTCTCAAGAAAACCCGCAATCATTCGGTTCCACGAAGCAACACCTCTATGAGACATATCATCAAACAACTTGATCGCATCTCGAACTTCACCGAACGCCAGATACAAAGCTATTAAACGATTGCACAAGTCGTCTTCTCCATGGAATGCCAGCTTCAGGATCCTCGAATGGATCCTCCTAGCATCGAACAAAGAACCTGAATTCAAAATCCGGCCAAGCAGTGAAGCATAAGTACTACAATCAGCACGAGCACCGCGTTCCACCACGTTAAGAACCGAAAAGGCATCTCTTTTAGGCAATGCCTCCATCTTGCGGCCGTCAGTCTCTCCATCAGAGGATTCATCGATCTCGTGGCAGACCGCATAGCGGCTGTATCGAGCGAGGCCGACTCTGTCAACTTTTCCAACAAAAAGCTGCAATTTTTCAATAGAAAGAGGGAGTCACATGCTACAAATAGTGGATGGAATTCGCCAAGAAATGGAAAGAGCGACTAACCACCTTAAAGATCCGATCTTTTGGGAAGAGCGAAGTCGAGCAGAGTGGGCGAGGGAGAAGAAGAGATGATGGCGCCGCGGGCATAAGTCTCGATGAGATTTGAACTGCATGAGTCCAACTAAGTATGGTCTGAGACAGTGAGGTTGGCTACTGCGAAGGCTCCTCCGCATGGATGGATGGAAGAGGGATGCGACTTCATATTGGCTTCTTAGCGATATGGGAATTAATTTTGGTTTTACTTTTGAGTAGTTTTCTTTCTTTTATCTATTTAATTAAGAATCCTTTATATTGATTCTTTTTTTATTCAAAAATATTTTTTCCAAATAAATATTTCCTTAATTGAAGAAAGATACAAGTTTTACTTTTATTGCACTCTATGCACACAAAAAAAAAGAGAGAATTTTTTTTTTTGAGGAACGAAAGCAAACTTTTTTCATAAAAATACGATATATATTTAATTTTTTACGTAATAAATTTAATTTAACATAAATATCATAAGAGACTAAAAAACAGAACTTGCTGACATTAATTTGATCATATGCAAATCAATGTTTAGACTCTAATTAATATTGATATTCATCTAATATATATATATATATATATCCTAAATTAAACATAACAAAAAGTCAAATGGTCGATGAAAATATAAGAAAAATTCAGGGATTTAAGATGGAGTGCTTAGCCTCAGTTTATTGGCTAAGAAGAGTAATATCTAGAAGGATTTAAATATTTGAAATAATATATAAAAATTTGAATATTTGGAGCGATTTGTGTAAATGTCCTGTTCTGAGTCGTCATCTTGTACTCTTCGTCCTCCTATCGGAGTTCTTGGACTGTCGGATCCGGATCCGAAACCAGATCCGATTCGAATCCAGGTAATTTGATTCGGGCGATCGGCTATCGGTCCGGTCGGGTCCGGCCAAAGTGTCGAGGCCGCACTATTTTGACCGGCCTACCCCTTTGCTTCTTGGCCTTCGATCTCTAAACTTACCACGTGGTATATGAGGCTATTTATGACATTGCATCCCCAAGTTCGCCTTCTTCTATGTTTCTTTGTTGTTCGTCCAATCTGAATCTGCCTTGGTCGTGACGATCGAGGTGTGCACGGAAAGATTCGGACTCGATGTTGATCTCGGCGAAGCCCTCATCGATTCCGTCGTCCTGCCCCCTTGTGCCGCGCAGTGGCGGACGGACGCTGAGGTTTTGGATCAAAGGGAACGAGTTCGCGGAGAATTTTCGCTCCTTTTCCGTCCATCCGTTCATTCTGCGCTGCGATTTCGCTCGGGTTAGGGTTTCGGGCCTTCGATTCTTATGTTTTTTTGATGATTTGATGAGTTCAGGAACGGATTTAGGCTCTTATGCCGTCTAATGAGATTGTGCTTTGCTAATTTCACATGTCTATGTTTAATTTTCTTGTTGTGGTGTTCTGATGCGAAAGTTGAATGTAAGTAGCATGAAGGTCGCGATTTATCTGCCTTTGGTTTTGGAATTAGACGGATAACATCTTAGTTGCAAGATATGAACGAATGTTATAGCAAACGAGTGTTTGAGCAGTGAGCATGGTTCGCGGATAACTATTGGTTCAGATGATGTTTGCTGCTTATTTTGTGAAGACAAAGGTCAGGAGTAGAAAAGCATGAGCTCATGCTAAACCCTGTGGATGTTACAGTACAATTAAAGTTTAAGGAACTTAGGAAGGAATGGCCAAGAAGAATTTGTAAAGGTCGCCATGGATAGTTAGGAGAGAGCTGCTTAGTTTGGTATGGTTCAACTAGTTTCTGTCCGAGTATTCTGCTAAGAGAAGTCTCTAACCAACATACTTATGAGGGCAATTGTTTCTTTGCAATTGTCAACTTTGTCCAAATTTCTTAAAATTATTTAGGTACTTTTGAATTGTCAGTGGTTGTCCAATCATACTTATGAATTGATTTTAAATCGAAACAAAAAATAATATATTACTTCTAGGTGTAGTAGTACTTGGCCAAATCTGTACTTATATCCAAATGAGACACATCCCTATTTGTATTTGTTTTCGATTATCCAGAATCTTTATGATACAAATACGGATATGAATTGAGATAATACAAGTGCCTGCATATCTACAAATACTACAAATTATTGAATTACCTAGATTAAAAAATTTATGGTCATCAGATTGATTTCTCTGAGTACACATTGTGTTTTCCCTTTGTCCCTTTTTCTTATTGCATTGGCTTTCTAGTTTCCTGCACAAAAAATACCACAAATAGAATTGAATTGCTTTGACAACATGTCACTACAAATATTTGATTCACGCAATATTCCTGCAAACATCCACTCTAAATCCCATCAAACTCCATATTAATTAATAAATTATTTGTATCCATATACATTTTATACAAGTCTTAAAAATAAAATTTGATATCTATCAAAGATCTGTATTGATATTTGTGTTCCCTCATCAATATCATTCTTATGTCCTATCTGTCTTCACCCCCTAACAACATCAATATTGTGAAAGCAGGCAATTGAGGACAAGATTCAGATATATGCAGATCTTGAAGAGGAAGAGGAATAGACAAATCTTCTGAGAAAATAAAAAAGATTATAAAATGATGGCACAGACATAGCATGGGTACCGATGTTCCTGTCTCGTATCTATTTAGATGTAAAAGAGTACATGTGATAGATTAGAGCAAATTAGAGCTCGAAAATTAAACAGAGAGTCACTCATATAGTGGATGCTCTAGAACTTCTTTAGTCCTTGCTGTAGATAAAACTGAGAGATGTCACCAAAAATAAAACAAGGACTTACATGGCCAATGCAAGTTCTGAGGCTTCAGAGTGAAATCTATCTAACATAAAAAAAATTATAACAACTAATATTCTGTAAATGTTTCAGATGTCAAATTGAATCATGTTACATTGTTACAAAAACCAAGTAATCATTGGACAATGTATTCTTAGTAAAATCAGTGCTCACAAAGAAAAGAGTTTATACCCTCAGCAAGGAAATATTAAATTTGATCTTGATTCCCGAAAAGAACAGAAAGATAAAAAGGATTGACTGAGCTACTCATCAAAAGGAGAGGTGCTCATATAGTTAAATTGATCATATATGTTACAATTTAGCTAATAAGGCACAGAAACCAATGGCATTTTGATCAATTTCCAATTGCTTTGGATGTGTAAGGGATCAATGTCAAAAAGTTTACATACTTATGAAACAAGTATTTACATACTTATGAGGGCAACTAGTTTCTTTGCAATTGTCAACTTTGTCCAAATTTATTAAAATTATTTAGGTACTTATGATTTTTCAGTGGTTGTCCAATCATACTTATGAATTCATTTTAAATTGAAACAAAAAAGAATATATTACTTCTATATATTTATTCTAGGTGTAGTAGTACTTGGCCAAATCTGTGTTTATATCCAAATGGGACACATCCCTATTTGTATTTGTTTTCCATTACTAGTTGCCCTCATAAGTATGTAAACTAGTACCTAAATAACTTAACCAACATACTTGTTTCAACTTAACCTTTTCTTTCTTTGCAATTGTCAGCTTTGTCCAAACATTACTAATGGTTAGAATTAGCCTAAATGGTTAATTGGGTGATGCTGTTAGGTTGGAAAGAATATGCTATTTTAATATTTTTTATCAAATAGTAAACATGGGAGGAAATTGTTCTCCTGAAGAAAGGGTTAGTCTCCATCGATTTTGGTTACCCTGATGCAAATTTGAGAAAGTAGGCAAAGATTGAGGTTTTGTACTAATAATGCTTGCTCAGTTTTGATGCATTTACATGCATGCACGTCCTTCTGATATTGCCACCTATCCCTGTCAAAGAACCTTCTAATAAGGTAATATTTACAAACATTCGGTTTTGTGTATATCACATACTAAAATTTGAAGTGAAATTTAGAATTTCTAATTGTCTAAACTTAGATTTTTACCCAAACTTTATATCAGCTGAGTTGAACACAAGTTGATATGTTATGCTGGTTAAGATTAAGATTTCCATAGTCTTGGAAAAGGTTAAAACTTTCCACTCCATCATGTCTATAGACTCTATACCATGATTTATCTAAATAATTTTAATAAATTTGGACAAAGTTGACAATTGCAAAGAAAGAAAAGGTTAAGCTGCCGGATCCAGATCTTTATCACACAGCAACAGTAAGGAGTGATTGGGATATTAGTATGTTGTCTCCCTTGCTATTGTGTAAAATTTCATATGGTTCTAAACTTTATTTTTTCTTGTGTCACAGATCAAATCTAGTTCTGTACATGATTTGCAGAGGTGTAAAAGCAATCTTGAATCCTTGTTCTGTTATGACAAGTCCTTTACCGAAGAGGATATTGAGCAGCCTGTTGGTTTGTCTGTGGAGAAAAAGGAAATAGGGAATAACCCTCCTTGCACTATATGTGAAGTAAAAGGTGCTGTGCTATGTGCTACATGTGCAGGCTCAGGTTTATATGTTGATTCGATACTGGAGAGCCAAGGCATCATTGTGAAAGTTAAATGCCTAGGTAAAGCTACTGTTTTCACTATTCTCACATTGCTCCTCTCAAGTAAGTTCGATTTGGGTTAGTCATGCAAAACAGTTGAATTAAACTCTCAATTAAGAATTATTGAAAAGTATCATCCAGAAGTGTTATTACACATGGAGTTTGAATATTTAATTTTACCATTTTCACCATGGATGGTTCCTCAGTTGATATTTACATAGTTCCTTTCATAATTAGTATGTTTAACAGCTTGCTTTGCAGTAACGGTCTTAGTCATGTGAAACAGTTGAATTAAATTCTCGATTAAGATCTATTGAAAAGTATCATCCAGAAGTGTTATTATATGTGGAATTTGAATAATTAATTTTACCATTTTCACCATGGATGTTTTGTTGGGTGATATTCATGTAGTTCCTTTTATGTTTCTTATGTTTCAGCTTTGCAATAAAAAGCCTCAATGAGCAAGTGCCGCCAAAATCATTATGATCTTTCAGTAATTAAATCCTCTATTATTTTGTTGGCCTTTGTGGTCTGCCATTGTATGTCTTCTAGCTTAATAACTTATGCACCATGCTCTGATATTTACATCAAGTATATGTGATTTCTTCAAACTGTACCAAATGTGGTTGCTACTTCCAGTATTAATCTTCATTTGTAAGGTATAGCAACATAGAATTAGTTGTTCACAAACAATGCTGCTTTATACAGTAATGTACTAACTGTGCAACGATCGGCCAATGGCATTGCATTAGTTTCTTACCTACTGTGACATTATCTGCCAACTCTTGCTCCAACTATGTTGGTTCATATGCTTTAGTTCAGTTCACTTCTGTGATACACGATCTTTACGTAATGTAGGTTGTGGAGGCACCGGGAACGTCATGTGCTCGAAATGTGGAGGGCGTGGTCATGCTGGAATTCACTAGGAATGCAGGTTTCCTTCAACTTTTGGTGTGTGTAATTGATCCTGAAATGCCCTTTATCAGTTAATAGTAAAGATGTTTAAATGGAATGGAAATTTCACATATTGAAAGTATCTAAACTAATCATGCCCCTGTATTTCTTTACCAAAATGACCCGATCTTCATGACTGGGCCATATAAAGCTACTGTTATTTGTTCACGGACCAAATTGATGCTGCCTTGTTGAATTTGGTAGAGAGAAACATTTCACTCTCAAACCAGTGTTCATCACTCGGTCTCTCAAAAGTTTAGGTGGGAGTAAGCCTAATGTGCTGAAGTTGCATTATAATCTTCGATGCCCTTTATAAACTTATTTTGGTAATGTTCTATGTGTAACCTTTTCTTAACTAAAGTTGTTGACAAGGTTTTGCCATATTCTTGCTGATGTCCATTTTGAGTCATATGCAGACTCTCGTGTTCACATAGTGCAGTTACCAGCATCTGATTATGGGTAGTAATGGTGTTTTAGTCAGTATCTCGGCTAGAAGGAAGGTCATAGCTCACTTTTTTTCGAATACAGTTGAATCTCCATTGCATGTACATGTGCATGGATGCCTCATGATACAGCTTCCTGCTACGTGACATCCTTGCACTTCTCTCAGGTACACGAGAAATGACTTCTCTCTCGACTGTCGGAGAGTAGGACGTGGTACGGATTTACAGGCGCATGAGAATCGTGGAACTAATGATTGTTTTTTTCTTAGAGGTAAATACTGGATCGAAAGTCAGGAACGGACGAACATTACCACTCATGTTATTTGATCTTTGGACAACTTGGATGTGCTGAGGTGTCAAACTCGAGATGATTGCAGCTGCCTTAGTCTCTCGGGTATGCAGGAGCCCAGCTGCTCGTTCTGCGGGTTCTCGGCGAAGACCACATGGTAGGCCGCCACGCAGGCCTGCGGCCACGCCATCGCGATCCGCGTCTGCGAAACCATGGCGGTAAGAATCGATGAATTGTAAGAGCTGAACGCCTTTTCTTTAGAGGTTGCAGCCTTACCATGAAATAGCCGATGATGAAGGCATAGACTGTGACATCCGTTACATGGCCTCTGTGCGCCGCCAGTGACCAGGATCCTGCAACCAAGGCCGAGACGCCGCCGCTGGCTACCCCGCAGAGGAAGCAGAAGGGCCCCGTGAGGTCCAGGTCGATCAGCTGCCCCATTCCCTGCTTGATGAACATGTCCCATACCTCCGCCGACGCATTCCCCAGCCACTTGCCGTGTGCCCCGACGTAGACGAAACCCCACCTGTTCCCGCTCGTCACCAGCCGGTCAGCGACGCCCATGAAGCAGCTGGCGCATGAGAACAGGAACTCGTCCGAGTCGCCGACGACCAGGCCCATCGCCTGCGCCATACCCTGGACCGCCACCACGGTCGGGACCACGGCCGAGCCGTAGCACACGTCGCCAAGCACGCGCTTGGCGGTGGCGTCGAAGGCCGCCGCCACGGCCGCCTCGGTCCCGCTTGCGAACTTCGTGTAGGCTAGTTGAGCCACCGCGACGAGGACCGCGTACCGGATGGCCTGCATCGTCCATGCGAGGCTTAGCAGCAGTAGCAGCACGTACAGTGGAGCGAGCCGCGAGTCGTCGTTGGCTGCAACGCCGCCGGCGCCCAGCGCCCAGAAGGAGAAGTAAACGAAGGCTGTGAGGAGCGCAAGCGCAACGTAGTTGGCCAGCATGAGGTTGGGTGGGACGGCTGCGACGGAGGCGGAAAGGATCTCGTAGGCATGGTGAAGGCGGCGAGTGATCCAACAGCCGTACAGTGACTGCACCAGAGCAATGGCCAGGGCGAGCACCCCGAAGGCCAGGCTGTAACCGCCATCGTCGGTCAGGAGGAGCACGGCGACAGCACAAGCGAGGGACGGGGAGAGCCAGAGGGAGGCCTTGAGGGCTTTGGCTGGGCGATGGAGGACGAAGAGCAACCAGAGAAGGGCGACGAGGGTGGAGGCGGCGGCGGAGGTGAGGAGGGGCGTGAACCAGTGGTCCGCATGGAATGCTGGGTTCCTGGCAAGGAAGCCACGAATGCAGAGGATGATGATGAGGATGGCGGCGGCGACGAGGTGCGCAAAGAAGAGGAGCGTGGCGAGCCTGCGGGCGAAGATGGCGCTGGGCCTTCTGTGGTTTAAATCAACTGCATCAGCCTGAGAACGGAAGGAGACATAATGCAGTTCAGAAGCAAGAAAACAGTGCTTACAATATAATTAGTTTCCCAATTGTATAAATAAGACCATTTCATACTATTTTTCACTTTATCCGACGCACTTGAGAGTTTGAAGTTTAATTTTATAAATCTAATGCTTAGAAGAACTTTAGCTTGATAGTTATGTAACTTAAAATTCATCTTGATTTCAAAATTTCATCTGATATGTTTTAGAAATGTAATGTTACAAGATAATGAAGGCTTAGTGATGCCCTGCCAAACATTGCTGAATAATTTTGAATAAGATGTGACATTGCTTATTGATGGTCGATATCAAGTCACTTCAAGTGGGGCAAAAGAATCTCTTCCAAACTAATCATAGCAAAAAAGACTAGCAAGACTCGAATTAAAAATGACCTAACAAATCCAGTTCCAAGAACAAATACTAATAACAACAACAACAGGTCCCAGTTGGAGTAGGTCTGCGCTCTAACTGCTCGACCTAATGATTTATGAGCAGTCAATCTTCGGAACAAGTGGCCTTACTGCTAATTGGATATAGAACAAGGGCATGCCATAAATTGCAATCCAACTTTTGGGAAGGGAGAAGAATTGCTGTAACATTCGGTACGAGAGGCCAAGTTTTGCAGCAGAGAAGTACTCGAGGAGAATAAATCCAATCCAATCCAATCGAATCGCCAAAAGCATCATGCAGCTTAATTCAGTTGCATCAACATCGTAAGAGAATAAAACATTTTGTAGACAGCAAAACCACGAAGCATCATGCTTCATGAGTTCTCTAGGACCAAAACCCACCTCATTGATAACTCGGGAAGACCAGAGTTGACTGGAGGAGTCATGCAATTTGCTAATTGCTACTTGGGATGGTCGATCAATCATGGAACAGAAAGCTAGGCAAAAGAGAAGATTGATCAACCATTCATGAGCGAATGGTTTGACCAAACGTGTGGAACAGCTTATTTCCATCCCATCTACGACACAGATGTCCATCCATCCATGGAGATATTTACATAGCCTAACCATTCGACATCAAGTGTTGGTGCAAGACAATGAAATAGTACTTCGATAGAGAGAAGAAGTTACTTTGAGTTCTGCATAAACTAAACGAAATCAGATCAAGCTACCCGCGGCAATCGATAAAGTAACAAAAGAAACAGCAAAAAAGAGTAGGTAAGCTGAGCTGATGATGAATTAGATGTAACAAATCCAAACTCGACAAAAGAAACTAGGGAAAAAGTTGGAGCAGATCTCGCTACCACCACCGACGATAAACTGCTTAACCCAATCTCATCGCAGTAGATGAATTCCCCTATTACTCAGTCTGAGAGGCCAAGTTCGGATCGGAAAATCAACTCACCAAAGGGCGATAAAGAAAGCATTAAATCGCCACAAACAGAAACAAAGATCAAAACGAAAATTATCAGTTCCTCACCTGCGTAGGCGCTATCTGATTGATTCGCGTGATGGTATTATTCCTACCATTCTCCCTCGAACCCGCCTCTCGGATCGAAATTTCCACGCTGTTGCTCCCCATTCCCTCGTTCCACTGCTTCTTCTTCTTCTTCGTCTTCCTTCTCTCTTTCTCCTTTTGCTCCTTTGGCCCGCTCAGTCGTCGCTTTTGTCCTCTCGCTCTGCTTTCTCTTTTGCCTCTGTTTCTCGAGAGAGAAAGCCAGACGGTTAGGAAGATACTGTGCGCCCCAAAACTATTTTATATTCGGAACTAATCCCTCCTCCTCTCTCTTGAGTGGCGCGCCGGTGACAACTTCTGGTCAGCTCACCCCCCTGGGAAAGAAGAGATCTGTTTAGCTTCCAAGGGGAATAAATTGGTGACGGGACAGGAGGTGACCTTACCTTCGGTTATCGTAACTCAGTATGACGTGGAAATGTGACGTTGCGGATGGCGACAGGTCAGCAGAGAGCGAGGTCGTTGCCGTTCCCATTTTTTCTTCCTCTGATTAATAACGTTTCCCACGCTACTCGTACCCTTACTCGCCCACTGGAGGTCCAGTGGGACCCACTAATGAGTCGATACTACGACCAGTTACGGGGCAGGTAGAAAGACGGGTTGGAAAGTATTTGCAGTTCAAAATTTCACGAGGTTAGCGGGGGCCACAGCAGCCCCAACCTCCCGTCTCTCGCGCTGACGTTTCCCGTTCACCGTTTGCTCGAGAGTGTTGCGAGCAAGGATGACTCCGAACGACGCCGTGCCGTTTTCTTCCGGTCGATTTCTTAGATCTGCTTGGTGATTCGGGGTGGATGAGATGGACGGATGGATGGGCAAACGCCGGGCTCATAGAGTGACAAAGATGGCTGATCGCCGCCAATTATTGAGCCGAAACGCGTAGTTAGGTGTGGCGCAATTGGTTCCTTGGAGTCGCTGTCGCGTTGGATTGGACTGCACAAAGGAAGACAATTATTACACACACCAACTCAAACCACTTAACATGAGATTGCCAAAGTCTTTGACGTATTCAAATGTCCATGATAGACTCAAGTAGGAGTGACGAGGGACTTTTGTGGGCCCTCGAACCTCCCAATGAGAAACCGACACATCGTTATCAATTTTTTAAAAACGATAGACGATAGCATGTATTATAGACAAATCATCCTCAATCAAAATAACCATAGAATAATAATTGATTTTCAGTAAATTATAAGTCTGACACATGAAATGTGTTTACTTTATTAGCTATCAGAGATTAAAAAAAAAATTCTATTAGACATGTCATGTCAAAAGAACCATAATTTCCTCACTAGAATGATAAATGCAATGTTTTCACTTGGATCTTATGGACTTTTAACACCCACAAACACATACTAATTTATTTGAAATTTATCAAATAAATAACGGTGTTAGTCATGCATAATGTGGGATATGGAATACTGATATTTTCTAACCCTTGATTGAAGTGAGGCATTTACTTATCTGAGAAATTTTCTCTTTATTTTAAGTTTTGAATATTTAATAATACTTTCTTTCTTATCATCGAGTGAAGTGAGATATTTGGCATTCGAGAAAATTCGTTTTTTTAATTTTAAATATTTAATAATCTTTTATTTTCGAACGTCATAATACTTAAGAAATAAATTAGCTCACATCAATCTAATGTAATCCATTTGATAATTAAATGTGGTCATATTTATTCATTAGACGAATCTTTGAGAAGAAAAAAAATCATCTTTTTGGGTTTTGATGGAAAAGTGCCTATTTATCTTTTTTTATCTAAGACTTCCACAATCTATCTTTCTTTTTTTTCTTATAGATCAATCCAAATGATGAATTGATCGGGTCACGATTGATAGTATGATAGTTGATGACACCTCTATCAATCCGATATGTGGATATGTGTATAGGAGTTTAAAAATAATTAAAATAATTATTCGGATGCTTGCTTACGAGTCATATGAAAATTAAAGTTAGATAGGATCCCCAATTTGATCCCTCTAAAGTTTAAATTATGATTGAGTGAAAAAATAAAACAAGTGAACTGAGTTCATTGGCTACCACTCTGTCAGAATCTTGCTCTCCATACTAAGCTGGCGGCTACATAGCAAGTGGCAATTGAGGGGTTCGTTTCTTCCTATCAATAGTGTTATAGTATTTTTAATAACATCAAGAAATACTATATTATAATATTTTTATATCTTTTTTTATCTAAGACTTCCACAATCTATCTTTCTTTTTTTTCTTATAGATCAATCCAAATGATGAATTGATCGGGTCACGATTGATAGTATGATAGTTAATGACACTTTTATCAGTCCGATATGTGTATAAGAGTTTAAAATGATCAAAAAAATTATTTCGATGCTTGCTTATGAAAATTAGAGTTAGATAGGATCCCCGATTTGATCCCTCTAATGTTTAAATTATGACTGAGTGAAAAAATAAAACCATAAGTGAACTGAGCTCATTGGCTACCACCACTTTGTCAGAATCTTGCTCTTCATACTAAGCTGGTGGCTACATAGCAAGTGGCAATTGAGGGGTTCGTTTCTTCCTATCAATAGTGTTATAGTATTTTTAATAACATCAAGAAATACTATATTATAATATTTTTATATTATGTTATAGTGATGACACCTCTATCAATCCGATATGTGGATATGTGTATAGGAGTTTAAAAATAATTAAAATAATTATTCGGATGCTTGCTTACGAGTCATATGAAAATTAAAGTTAGATAGGATCCCCAATTTGATCCCTCTAAAGTTTAAATTATGATTGAGTGAAAAAATAAAACAAGTGAACTGAGTTCATTGGCTACCACTCTGTCAGAATCTTGCTCTCCATACTAAGCTGGCGGCTACATAGCAAGTGGCAATTGAGGGGTTCGTTTCTTCCTATCAATAGTGTTATAGTATTTTTAATAACATCAAGAAATACTATATTATAATATTTTTATATTATGTTATAGTATTTTCTTAGTACTGTAGAAAACACTATAACGTAATATAAAAATATTATAAATGGACCAATTTACCCTACGGATCAATCCATAGGAAAAAATAAAAAAAATAAAAAGATGGTTGGGGGGCATTTCGATATTAAAAAAACTTAAATTTTTTGAAAATAAGGCTACTTCTTTAGAAAAGTTTGAAAGAGAAGCTTTTGTCCAGCATTCACACTTAATCATTTACTTTATAAAAACTTTAAATATAAGATAAAATGTTAAAGGGGTTGAATGTCTCAATCGATAAAATATATTATGATTTTTGTACAATAAAATATACTATAAATTTTCATTAATGAATATTTTATTAACATCAATTGACTCAGTATATATATAGTCACGTATCTATTTAATTTTAAATAAAATTTATTATACAAAGTTTTAACTATGTGTTAGCATCAGATTCAATTATTAAATTTGAGATCTACAGTTTAATGGTATGTTTAGTTTATAATAATTTTTCCTTGAGAGACATTACTAAATCCGTATAAGCAAATCAGCACTTCTATTGTTGTTCTGAAAAATAAATAAATAAATAAATATGCAGCTTAAATAATCTTGATATTGATTTTTTCGTTAAATAAAATATGAATTATACCAAGCTAATTTTCAGATACTTGGAATATTTTACTGCGTAATCCATATAAGCTGGCTGAAGCCTTGTTTGTACGTCGTGGTGGAGGAAGAAGGCCGCACTCCCGTAAAGGCTTAATGGAGGGTCACTTTTACCTCACATCGTTGTTAACTGATCATTCGATATCTGATTTGCTCTCTCCCGGAGCCCTTGAGAGAAGGGAATAAACCCTAATCCTCGGATCTTCTTGGATGCGAGAACCCGGCGATTCACTGATCTCTGTCAGAGTGTCACCATGGGGGCGAGTCGGAAGCTGCAGGGCGAAATCGATCGGGTGTTGAAGAAGGTGCAGGAAGGCGTCGATGTCTTCGATAGCATCTGGAACAAGGTATCTTGAATTATCGTCCGTTTCCTTCTTTTCTTTTCTTGTTTTTGTGTATTTGACGGTCTCGGGGACGTTTTGGTAGGTTCACGACACCGAGAATGCGAACCAGAAGGAGAAATTCGAGGCGGACTTGAAGAAGGAGATCAAGAAGTTGCAGCGATACCGCGATCAGATCAAGACCTGGCTCCAGTCGAACGAGATAAAGGACAAGAAGGTTAGGGTTTCATCCTCCGGATGGATTTCATTATTCTTGGAATATCTTGATCATGCGCACATTGCGACCCATTTGTTACGTCGTCTTTCCGGATATCGGTTCCTTTGTTCTCGCCCTTCCGGTCCTAGGGATTGTGATGTTATTGAAAGTATGCATCTTGATTCAGCGATTATTATTGAAATGATTCTACTTCGAAAGAAAAAAAGTTCTTGGAATGAAGGAGATCGCCTTGTTGCATAATTTGGGATATAAATTTGAATGTTCTGTGACAGTTGAATATTACCTTGGTTCGCATCTATTCAGTGTCAAAATAGATGTGCCTTCTTATCGCCATTGGACTTTGCAAGTCAGCTTCATAAATTCAAATGGGAACAACTTTAAAATTTAAACAAAATATCGATTGCGTTACTTTGACACTTATGCTTGTTGTGCCTCCTTTTTCCCTTGGTAGTGCTAGATCTTTCAGTAATTTGTATCATAATGCTTAGCATTGATTAGCTTACCAGAGGAGTGGTATGATAACCCCGCTTTTAAATTTCTTGATGGTTAAGGTGATAATATGGTGAATTAAACTTTTGATTTAATCGCTCATTTTCTTAACAGCTATCTGACTCTCTAGAGAATCTCAATGCTGGTTCTTCTCAGTGTTCGAACATGGTTTTCATTTTTTTTCTGGGCTGGGGTGTCAATGGCCAGTTTTTCCTATGGCCTTCTGAACACGCTGATGCATTTGGATTTCCATGGTACTGTTCTTTCATAACCTTTCTGTTGCTTGCTTGATCTGGTAATACACAATAAAGTTAGTAATTCAAAAGCTTCTTATTATTATCTTTTTTTGAGGCTGGTAGCATCTTTTATACATGCTACAGTGGAATCTATTTATTTCATTATTCTTTGATATACTAATCAGATTATATCCTCTATAGTATTTTCATGGTCAACAGCTAGAGAAAGGTCAATTAGAGATGATTTTATTTATAAAGTAAGACATGGTAAAAATGAAGAGATGCTTTTGGCACACTGTGTGATTACGTATCTTTTAGACTGAATAATTTTACGACATGACTGTAAGACAAGCCACGCCATGGGGATCATTAAGTTGGGCAATCGGGAACAACATATTTAAATGCATTCAAACCGAAGGTGACGATGTTGAGTTACACGACAGTTGGCCCATGAAAATGGTGCTTTAGTATTTAGCTACTTCCAAATTATTGACTAAAAATATATTAAGTTATTGACAGGATGTGTCATTCAAAGCTTTATTTTTAGACGCTATTAGTTGATAGTCATTGACAAATTTTATTGTCACATGTTTTGATATTATATGTTTGTTGTACTTGTCATTACACTTCATCCTTGTATGGAATTTTCTGCTTTTCCATTCACTTTTCAAGGTTTATTCAACCAGTTTGTTATGTTTAATTCTGAATTTATTATGATTGAAGTATTGCTAATAAAATACTGCTTTCTTATAAATTTGGGGTTTATAGTTATGTGTTTGACAATCAGTTTTGTGATATACCTTGACATAGGTTAATGCCTCTTATGAGCAGGCTCTCCTGGATGCTCGCAAGCTCATTGAGCGGGAAATGGAAAGATTCAAGGTTTGTGAGAAGGAGACAAAAACAAAAGCCTTTTCCAAGGAAGGCTTGGGGCAGCAACCCAAGACAGTAAGTTGCACGGTGGCCTTTCACCAACAGTTGACTTTTATCAACAAGTAACCATTTCTGTTTTAATCATTATGTTATATGTGCCGTGCCTTTTCTGTTGTGGAGTTTGTTCTGAGGAAGTGCTTATTCATCAGTTGCTAATTTATTTTTAACTTTAGGGTATTTTGAAAAATGAAATGCTCCTTTATTTCTTAGGGCTACTCTGATGCTTATATGATGAGTTCAAGGGAGCATACATTTGAGCATCATGCTCATGTATATTGTTTTCAGGATGTATTGTATTTTTTCTAAATAATGAAACATTCAGTTGTTTGCATTCTCCTATGACTCCAAATTAACATGCATGAAACTGAACTCTTAATCATCTGGAAATTGAGCTTCATTTAATTTTAGCCTTACAAGCATAGCTACTTTCTAAGGAGCCTTTATTTTTGGGTCCTTGATAGAGCTATGATAATTTGTTCAACTTACAGTTACATGAACACTAATATACCAACTATCTTGTAACTTGTTCTGAAATGGAAAGTTGTTATCTGATACAAAATCTACTGCTTTTCATTCTCATTGGTTGCAGTCTTTTATCTTTCTTTCTGTCCTTTTCCTTTATCAGCATACAACAATTCATGTTAGTTTTTTCTACAACAATCTGTGTTAGTTTCTTACTATAGGGGACTTAGTGCAGATAAGATAATAAATTAGAGTCTCGAAATTGAGATTGAAGATGCCTTTGCGAAGATGAAATTACCAAAGAGATGCCAGTCTGATGGTGTGCTGTTGCAGCTGTTTGTTATATGTATTAAAATTATACTAAATAGTAATACTAAATATGAGAGGTTCATTTGATGATTACTACAGATAATAATGAGTATGGATAATGAGTATTTATTTGAAAATATGTTTCCAGAAATGTCAATTAATATATATTTACATCTTCTAAATCCTGGCATGATAAAATTACTAAATGTGATCTTGATATAATATAAAGTTTAGTTCATTCCATACCGAATTAGGAAAGAAGAAAGAAATTATGAAGTTTTTCATGATGCTATTATTCTCTGAGAGTTTAAATTTGTTGAGGGTAAGCTTTTAAGTGATTTTGTTGAACTTCATCACATTGTCAATATGATTGTCTCAAAAGTCAAATTGTTATTATTTTGATATTGTTGAAAATACCAATTAATATTATAGTCCATCATCTGAAATTATAACATATTTCTTAGCCGCATTGTCACGGCCTTAGCTAGAATTGCCTAAGGCGTGAGGCACCCTTACGGCTAAGACGCGAACTTAGCTTGCGTTGCTTAAGTCGCGAGGCACCCTTGTGGCAAAGACGCGAACTTAGCTTGCGTTGCCTAAGTCGCGCTTCGCCCTTGCGATATTGCTCCGCAAAGATCAGTCCACTTGTAACCTCTTGCAGGTCCCGAAGGACCTGTAAAAAGAGAAAGTTGATTAGTTCGAAGAACGAGTGACAGACAAGTCCCGACATCTCGCGAAAGGGGAAGCTTTACAAGCAATTCAGCGAGCACCTTGCGTGCACAAGAGAAAAGAGGAAGAGGAGGAAAACAAGGACTTTAGAGGGTTGAACGAACAGCTGCAAGTCCACAAACAGCTGCTCACCGGGTGCTGGGTGCGACAACAAGTTCCCGTCAAGGTAATGTGCGAACTTGCGAAAGGTTGTTCAACGCCCGACACTATACCGAAGCCCCATCCAACCCTGTGCCACCCGGGGGGTTCCAAGGGGCTGAGATGGCTGACGTTTTGGTGAGCGGAAGCGGACTGCAGAAAACAACCCGTGGCACACGAAAACAGAGCTGTTTTGGGCTGTTTTGGGGCTGTTTTGCTCGGTTCGGTGAGCGGTCGCTTTGTAACGCTGTAACTTGTTCGAACTTACATTTTTACAAGCAAAATGACTCAAAACCAAGACAAAACATGCTGCCAAGCAGCTATACATGTAGATGGCAGCGACGAACGGTTCGTTGAACGGAGTTGTTGCGGGTGCACGACGACCGTTCGTGACAGCATGCTTCTACATTATAAAAAATAAAGAAAAGCATACATATATATAATAAATAACATGTAAAGAGCACGATAAAAAGTTAAACATGTTAAAGTTTGGTAGTAGAAAAAAGTTGTCATTAAAAGGACTAGATTTGTCATGAAGGTTTCTTAATGGGATGGATAAAAAGTTATCTAGAGAAAAGAGGAGAAATACCATGACTATAGATAAGAATTGGTTTGAGGGTGAGCATTGGCATCACGTTAAGGTTACTTTTTTGTGGGTTGCATGATCAGTGTTCGAGTCACAAAAGTGGTCTTTCTATTTGCTTGTTCTTTGACACCCCCATTGGTGAGAATCTTTGTGCACTGGGCTTGCCCTTTATAGATAAGATCCAATTGATGCTCGAAGAAAGAGAGCAAAAGAGTGAGTGCCTCCAAGAAATAAGGGTAATATTATGCATCAATTGATGCTTCCTTCTTTGTTAACGGACATAAATGTACAAATTAATCCATAATCTCTCTCTTTCTCTCTCTCTCTCTCTCTTACAAAGGGTAAGTGGCAAAGGCAGGATTCGAGCCCAGGAATCCATATCTCTTAGTGTGACATTATTACGATCTCTGTTAAAAGATTGCTGCTAGCATACAAGAAACATTTATATGAAGAAAATAGTATAGAAAGTTCAAAACTATGACCTAGAACAAAATAATCATGATCAAAACATTATAATTAACTTGGGATCTGCATATATTGATGCAACTGTGCTTTCTTTTTCCTCTACTCTGTATTTGACCTATCAAGGGGACCAGTTTGACAAGAATGAGTTTAAGAAAAATAAAGAAGAGATCAGAAAGGGAACATGAGAGAAGGGGCTGGCTAAAAAGTGGTGGAAGAGGAGATTTGATGTTCATGGGAATCCATATAGACAGGATCTGCAAATATGTAGTTTTCTTTCTCACCAGTGTTGGGAGGGAGATTTTCTCATGACGCATGGGAAAATGATTTTGTTACCAACAACAGACATGAATTTAAAGGGTTCCTATATGAGGTTGAGTGAGAAGGATCCCATGTGATATAATTTTAGACATCTAATATTATACCTTGATCCAAACTCTTAAATTATATTTAGAGGAAGGATGCTTGTTGTTCCCCTTGGTTTCCACTTAGCTCTTTCAACCTACCTCTATTTGATCAAATTTTATTTCTTTTAAGAACAACTAGATAAGGACAGGTGTGGACAGGCATAATGATCATTTGCTCATATTTTCTTCTCATGTGCACACTACTACAGCCAGCACAATAAAAAAAAAAATCTGCACAAATACCAGAATATGGAAACTTGATTTGGACCTATGGTAATTAGTAACCTCAACCAATGTTCTAAATCTTGATCATAGAAGTCTGTATGAAGGTCCAACTAAGTTTTTTGGTCAAAACATATAGTTGAATGTTGGTACAATAACATTCATTTTTATTATTTTATTGAATGATACTAGGCAATACAAGTCACTGTATTGCCTGGCATACGGTATTGTACTGGCCTGGTAGGTTACTGAGACCTGTATCGGACCAGGATTTAAATCCTGGACCTCAACACCAATCCTCAAAACATATGCTAATTTAGCACTTCAGTCTTGAGCGAGCTGCATCGGCCTGTAAAAATATTTTACTGTATGTGTCTGCTTTTACTGCATATTGTCAAGGAAGCTGAGTTGCTCTAATACTCTGTTGGTCAAATTAGTTGGAGTTATTTATTTGTTGTTTTTAATTCTATATATGAAATGTTGTTGGAAATAGTTTAGGTGTTCTGACTATGTTGATCTATATTCTTTGTTGCCCTTAAAGTACTTGAAATTCGTTTGCAACCTTGCTTTTCTGATATTGTCTTTTGGAGTGCTGCCAGGACCCAAGAGAGAAGGCCAAGTCAGAAACAAGGGACTGGTTGAACAATGTGGTAAGTGAGCATATAAGTATGCTATGTGCATCTTCCATCAGCTATTGCTTCAAATTTATAGCTTCTTTGCCTCTACTAATTTGGTCATGGGTGGAGGGATTTCTTTTTTTTTTTGGGGGGAGGGAAGAAAAAAGGGGGTGGAGCAGTACGGTGTGTTAATACTCTACTACCATGGATGAAACTCCTCACTTCTATTAGTGTCTTTTCAAAGAGACATTATATTGAACAAGGGGTGTATCTCAGTTCCAATTTGGAAGCTTTGCCCCACGAATATTATCATCTTAATCCTTCTACTGGTTCATGAAACATGACAAATTTTCTTTCTGTAGCTAATCTAACTCTTGTTTATTCTGTATCTTGAGTTTTTCTTCACTCAAGTACATTAGTTAAGTGATTGTGTGAAATTCTTTTAGGTTGGGGATTTGGAAAGTCAGATTGACAATTTTGAAGCTGAAGTTGAAGGCCTTTCTGTTAAGAAAGGGAAAACAAGGCCACCACGATTGGTATTTAATAGAATAACTTTTCTTGCACAATTAACTGTAGCACATTGTTTGCTTTGATACTGAATATCTTGCTTCAGACACATTTGGAGACATCTATTGCAAGGCACAAAGCTCACATTATGAAATTGGAGTTGATTTTGAGATTGTTGGATAATGATGAGTTGAGTCCTGATCAGGTTAATGATGTTAAAGATTTTCTAGAAGATTATGTTGAAAGGAATCAGGTACATCTTTGTCAAATCTGTCTGGAGTTCTTTTTCCATTATTGTTTCTGACATTTATATAATCAATTCTTCCGGATATGTTTGGCTGGTTTGTATTCATTCATTCTCAATTTCTGTGAAGGAGGATTTTGATGAATTTGGTGATGTTGATGAGCTTTACAGTTCTCTACCACTGGATAAGGTAGAAGCCCTCGAAGATCTTGTTTCACTTGGTCCTTCCAGTCTTGCTAAGGTAACTTGTCTTCGTCAAGTATCTTTTGTTTAGTGTGATATTCTTTTTGAAGGTGAATGTGTTTACCACTTCAAATTGGTGTCAAATGAACATTTTAGAAGTTTTTAAAGCGTTTATTCTGCATTTAGTCATAGAACATGTTATTCATAATCTATCTTCTTATTATACCATATTTTCTTTTTTTAGACACAAGAAGAGCTTCAACTCAGAAATTTTTTCCCATGATCGTGCCTGTTAGTAGTTGTAACTTTTTGGAAGGTTTTGTTCCTTTTTTATGGTTGTATTGTTGACTTTTATACTATTTTATTAAATTCTTGCACTATGCTATATCATAGGTGGCCCATGACATATCTGAATACTCAAAATTGGAAATGGAATTCATAATGTTGAACTAAGGAATTAAATACTAGTAATTTTTCTAAAGTGGAATCTTATCAGATGATTCAGATCAGTGCAGTATGCTATAATTTGGTAAACTTCCGTTGGTATTTATCAATTTGTTTGCAGACCGCTACAATTGGTATGGACTGGTTCTTAAATCAATGTCAACCATAATAACGACAGTAATAAAATTCCATTTTTTTTCAGCTACATTGATCATTTCTGCAACATCATTGGCCAAACTAAGATCATCAAATATCTTTTTATCATTCATATCAATTTTTTTTTAGATTTTCTCTACCTCTACCCACATGATTAATCCTAATCTACCAATCTTGATGGTTAAGCTTCTAAATGTTATTTATTTGTATAAATCTAAATTATTAAAGACTAATAAAATCCACATTGGACATTCCTATTACAGAATCTGTTCAATAGAGGTTAAAAACAATTATAAGCCTATACATGAAGAAATATCAAAAACTTTATGACTTTCAGGTCTTCTATCCCTGCTGCTTTTGATCCAGTTAAGTAGTTAATGACTTGACAAGACAAACGTGTTTTACTTATTGTAGTGACACAAGTGATTCTGTGTTCACCTAGTTACTTTGTAACAACTGACAACTATATATATCAGTGATATCACAACCCATAACATTTCATTTTTCAACATAATCATGGTCGTATGTCAGTATGTCTAGCCATGGGGTGTATTGCACATCCTTGGCAATGTCTTAGGCCTATGCTTGTCATCTTGAGGTCCATGCTATATATTATATACTATGCTGACCTGTATGTAGTGGCACATAAAAAGGCAATCCAAGCATGGTTGCTACTGAGATGACCTTTCCAACATCCTCTGTCCTGATCCTTTCAAGAAATTCATAACTATTATTTATTACATGCACAGTTACATGTCTTTTAGTCGCATGGTTTAGATTGCCATACAGTGCCAGGAAGTTATCGATGTGACTTGAAGTGCATATTGCACCCATGCCACACCACCATGTAAAACGTGTAAAGCTTTCATGAGACTGTATGGTAATCATGGTATACTGTCATATTTATCATAAACATAACATCTCAGTGACTTAACAACACTGACATGATAAATGATACTAAATGCGAATGAACACATTTGTTGCACTTGTTTTAGTTTCAAACTTAAGTTCAGTATACATTGTGAGAACTCATATTTATACTCTGGGAATTCATGTACACATTTCTCTTATTTTATGTTCAACCTAAACAAGGCATTGCATGTACAGTCTCATTATTTTCCTATTGATGTCTATATGTTGTGATCTAATTGTATGTTGTTGATATTCACTAAAAATTTGCCATTGGAATTCATTTTAATTCTTACAAATGTCTATGAAGGAATTGAGTGTATGGAATCGTGAGTATTATTTCATTAAAAGCCATGTTTCTACTTATCACCTCAAGCTGTTCTTTATCTTCCTGGATATTTACTTCATATCCAACTGTTTAGTTTTATAAAATTCTCTTTGAGTTTCAGTACTTCCCTCTACTTTCATATTCTCTGTAATTAGTAGTGATTGCAATACCAGATTTCCCTGAAAGAATCACTAAGTTTTTAAATTTATTTTGTATCTTGGTTGACAGGATGTTGCTTCTGTTTTGACTACTAGTGCACTTTTAGGCTTGAAGAATTCTGTAGCGAGTTCGTCAACACAGTTATCTGTATGTCTTATTTAATGAGCAATAGAGTGCACATCGTGAAAAAAATGTTAATCATAGGAATTAGTCAAATTTATTTGTTTTCTTAGTAATGCTAATCAGTAATTGATCAAGTCCAATATATTTTAGAAGGTCCATGCTTGTAACAATTCCAACAGCATACTGTCACCCTTTTACTTGTTCTTTAGATGGACCACATTTGCACAGGAGACATTTTTTAACAGACAGTTACTTGCAGCTGATGCTTAACTACCAATGTAGTAGCTAGGTATACCTACCTGAATTACAATTCTGAAGTATGGTATTGTAATTTTTGTTGTGGGTCATTGAGTGGGTTGATATTTGAATAAAAAGTTCTTAGCATTTAACATATTTAAAACATATTTGGTAGTATATGTCTCGTGCACTGGGCCACCCTTTTTTAAAGAATTATTTGTAATATATCCACTTTTTTCTGGCCTATAATATTTGTGAGAATTGTTCCTAATGGTTAATTTTTGAGTTTTCTTTCTTTTCCGTCCTTATTATTTACAAACATGCTTTGGTCTGAAAAATGCATAATTTTTCTTTTGTGGTTCTGCATAATGGATCTTCTATGTTATCAACAGACTGCTCCGTCATCGAATGAGTTGCAAAACACATGTCAGGACATAGGTGATGATGTAGCTTCTCAGGAAAGTAATTCTGATGTTGCACTAAAAACACCACCATCAAAGAGTGGAGCTATGGGTTCTTTGGCATCAGCAGCTCCTCCTGGTATTAGTTCTGGGGTAACATTGGGGACTATTTCAGCTGCAACTATGCCTGTACGTCCATCAGTTGCTGGACCAACAGTTGCAGCTATACTTTCTGGGCCACCAAGCGAACGAGGTGTTACAGAAAACTCATCTGCTTCTGTTTCATCATCTCTTCTTAATTCATCCAGCTCAGTGAAGGAGGATGATAATATGACCTTCCCGGTGCGTAGATCTTCACCGATCATCCCTGAAATTGGAATAGGGAAAGGTATAAGCCGAGGGATCTCTAATCAAACATCAATTAGTGCCTCCATGACTTTCAGTTCAGCAGGTGGAATCTCTGGAAATGTTCCTCTTGGTTCTGTTCCTGCATTGTCTGATTTGTCCAAGCGAAACATATTAAATGCTGATGAGAGAATTGGGAGCAGTGGGTTCGCGCAGCCCTTGGCTTCTCCGCTAAATAACAGAATCCTATTGCAATCGTTGCCAAAAACCAATGATGTAGCTGGTTCAAATGAATCTGATAATGTTGGTGAGGCTTCTGTTGCTGCAGGAAGAGTCTTTTCACCTTCGGTGGTTGCTGGGATTCAATGGAGACCTCAGAGTTCAGCCTCTTTTCAGAATGCAAATGAAACTGTATGTTGTTTGGATAACAATCTACAAATTACTTAACGACTGATTTGATCTTATATGTTTTCATTAAATTAATGGTTTTTGTGTTTCTCACCATACTAGATCTAATATTGAACGAATGCTTGTGCTAATCGTCCATCCTAAAGTTTCTGGGTTCACATCTTTGATCTTTTTCAAATTTGAATGTGATTGTGGTTTCTCATTTAATTACTATAAAGATCTCTTTGTCATGGTATCTTATTCTATTCCATTAGAACTAGAAAATTTGTCAGCTTAGGTTTGTGTGTGTATGGATTTGTGATCTTTAATGCTTATCTGGCTGCTAATTATTTAGTTTTGATAAAAAGGCGCATATTGTCACTTGTCAGTCTATATTGTGGACTTTCTAGATACATTTACATAATTTTCTGTTCTGCAATGCTTGTCAGTGGCAATTTTAAACTTCATGATGTTTCATTATACTTCCTCAATTTTCTTTGAAAGAAACTTTAGCTGAATTATAGAATCTTACTTCCCCTCCTTTAGTTAGTTTCTTTTCAGTCTATATTGTGGACTTCCTTGATACATTTACATAATTTTCTGTTCTGCAATGCTTGTCAGTGGCAATTTTAAACTTTGTGATGTTTCATTATACTAGCTCAATTTTCTTTGAAAGAAACTTTAGCTGAATTATAGAATCTTGCTTCCCCTCCTTCAGTTAGTTTCTGAATCAAGTTCCCTGATCATCTTTTATGAGTATCATTTTTGTAGCAGTTCTCATTGTACCAATTGATCACTATAATTGCTAGTTATTAAAACATGTTTTTAAATTCTTTTTGTCAGAATTTCTTCAACTGATTCTACCCAGAACCCCAATTGAGAGAGCCATTTGTGTTGGGCTTTTAAACTTTTCTTTAATTGGAGCCCGATTTGTTATGATTTTACTTTTCTGTGCTAGAAAATGAGTTCCATTCTGGTTGTTTGTTGGTTTGGATTCTGAATTGTTTACTTACAGAGATTTGGCTCGAACTTTTAGCTTCTTAGGTAAGTTGGAGTGAAATAGTATCAACTGCTTATCGAATAATTTAGTCAATTCAAATATATGTTATCGAACAGAAAAAAATTCTGGTTGTAGCATTTGAGTGGATAGATCCAGAATAGCCTCAACTTGTATGTTGAATGCTTTCATCAATTCAAAGGTACCTTGTTGAAAAGAAAATTTTTTTGGGTCACTATTTTCTGTTTCTTTATAATTTTTGCCTGCATCTTTTTGCAAAACTCTCTGTGAAGCATTTTCTGCATTTGTCTTGAACTCTCCCTTTGTCTTGTTTGATAATCCATTTGCCTGCCTTTTAGATATTGGAAAATTTTCGATTGGGTTGAGCCCTTTAACCAGTCCCCCTGTCCACTAGAAAAGGCTTGGATGGTGATGATTAGGATTTGCCACTTGGTTGGTAGATTAATCTGATAGTTTTGTCTTTTCCACACAAGTTGGTCTAGACAGGCCTCAAATTATGTCAACTTAATTTTGCTCTTCCTTTGAGACTAGTTTTAGTTTTTCTTACGGACAGCATTTGAGCCTGAACTTTTATATAAGTTAATCTTTAAAAATAGGTTCTATTAATTAGAATAAGTCTGATGTTTTGAGTTCTACTGTTGACTACTTTTAGCATGTTCAATTTTTTACTCATATCCTGTTTCTGTTATCTCTCCTTTGCAATTAAGGGCATCTTTAGTCTATTTTGTGTGGCCTATATAACTCCATAGTGTCAAATACTCTGGGTTGTAATATATTGCCTGTGGCCCTGAGGTTCCAGTTTGATGTGGTTTTCTTGTCCAGAGCCAATTTGGTGGACGGCCTGAGATCACTCCTGACCAGAGGGAGAAATTTTTGCAGCGTCTCCAACAAGTACAGCAACAAGGCCATAGTAATCTTCTTGGTGTGCCACTTCTTTCTGGTGCTAATCACAAGCAGTATACCACACAACAACAGAATTCACTTTTTCAACAGGTTCTTTCCTTTTAACTTTAAAAACTTAATTTGTGTTTTTATTCCCTGTTTTACTTCTAAGGTCTTTGGTTCTACTATATAGAATCTTTGCCCACACAGTTATTGTCATTACATGCTTAATTTTACTAATAAAATATTAATTTAAACTGCCACGTAACATACAAATATATTTTTTCTTTTGATATTTCTCAACTAACACCATCAATTCCAATCCTAAGCCCGAATAAAAAAGATGGACTGACAACCAGTGTAAAACTATGTTAGATCTCATGAACAAGCCGAACCTAAATAGTTGGAACTTCAAGCCGAACCTAAATAGTTGGAACTTACGGCCTTGTTGTTGTTGTAGTATATTCCTCAACTAAAATATGCAACTACTGCTGTGGTGCTTTTGTGTGTCTTCAATGTTAAATTGTTGTTCATAAGCTGTAATTAGATGATGATTACACTTTCTAAAAAACCAAACTTGTGTCTTGTGCAAAATATTGAGACCAAGCGGAGTTTCCATATTTAACAATTATCCTTCTAGTCCATTAGAAGGCCTTAGAGCCTTTTTGCTGGTGAACAAATTTTGAATTACTTTAAAATAACATCATACCTGGTGTAGAGGGAGCTTCTCCATAATCATAGGATATTCGAAAGTAGGGTGAGTTTGACTTCAGGCCTTGGTCACCATCAGATGTGTCAAAGTTATGAGCTATTTGAAGAAACATAGTTAATCTGCAATAACTTTATAAGTTCAGTGATGTTGGGTTTCTTTTGATATGTTGTTGAAGATGATAGGTACTCAGTAATTATTGCAAATTTTGCATTTGAAGGTAGAAGGTAACGTTTTATGTTTTTGGTCCATTGGAGTCTGTACCTTTAGGACTCTGGAGAAATCCCATGTCAGCCTGTATGCACAAGTATATGAAATAATTTTGCCATAATTTGGTTGACTTGGAAATAGTTGAATTGATGCTAAGTGAAGTCCACTTTCAATTTTAAGAGATTCAGTCAATAATTGATGGATGATCTGGAAATCTCATCTAATGTGAAACTGGAAACCAGCTCGGATTGCACCATCTGCAAGGACTTGAATCAGATTATTCCCTTTATCAAATAGGCAATACAACGACTAAGCTAAACAAAGCTATCATTTAATGCAATGAAGAAATGATACAATTCAAGTTATATTTATAATTAACTAATAACTTGTGAGAGAAAATGTTTCCTTTCCTGGAAATTCCATAATTTCACATAATCTTACTGAAAGAGATTTTCTCTCAAGATGCAAGCCTTAATAGATAGATCATAGCTAGGTACATTCACTAACCTATAATCTATTGATGGTAGGATTTTTGAGTCCTATCTTTTTGGGCATCGATACAACTCAAAGTAGGAGAATAAAACTCACTGAAAGAGCAAATAAAAATAATAGCAATAGTTCATAAAAAAATCATTGGAAATAGTTATCCTATTCTACTCCCACTAGGAGCGAGTGATGAGGCTTGCTCAGCCCTCTCCTTTCCTAACTTGACTACAAATGGGTTGCAAAGGGCCTTTTTATTTCTATTCCAAGTAGAAATGTCCTGGTGGTCCCTTTTTGAGCTGGAGAAGTCCTAGAAATATGTAATCTTCAAGTTAGATTTGGTTTTCTCCAAGCTGGATTGGGCTGAATTATTCGCGATGTGCACTTAGATAAAACTGGGCTGCTGGATTGGGCTGCCATGGGTGTACAAAACCTGTCTGAGCTCCCGTAGGTAGATCTTAGCTGAGTACACATAGAATGAGGCTGTCTTTAGCTGTGTAGACGTTATACTGCCTTCTATTGTGTTTTCTCCAATAATGCCTGGAAGAGAGAATTTTGTCACGAACCAACCGTAAGAGGTCCTGGTCTGATTTGGACTAAGTGGGACTGAGTTGCATCACAGCATATTAGTATGTTAGCAGGTCTTAATAAGCTTTTTGCCCCCCCGTTTTATGTGAACTGAGACTCTACATTTGCAGATCACTGCTTGTGCTTTATGCTTGTCCTCATGAAAAATTTATATATTTTAAATTAATGCTTGTCCTTTTTCAGAATTTATCTCCCAAATCTTTGACAGGAAAAGTAACCCAAAGGTTGACAAACCATGTGGATCAGTAGATACCATTTGGCACCTACCAGTCCGCACAAGGATCAGAACACAACCACTGGGTTTCGGGCCATCTGCTTGCAAAACAGACCTTATTACCCAGTAACACTGTGAACTGGGTATTAAACCGACCCAGGGTGAATTTAACTCAAAGAGATCTGTTAGGGTTTCTTTTGAGTCAATGTAGAGGGTTGAACAGCCCCTTCTCCCATTCCTCTTCCCCTCTCACTTTCGTTCCTTCTTCCCTCACTCAAATCTTACACCAAATTCTCCCAAATCCCACTCAAGCCTCTCTCAAATTCAAGCAACAGTTGAAGGGGAGGCCCAATTTCCCAAGGAGAAAGTTGAAATTGAAAATCTGGCTAGATTTTTGTCTAAGTTAGGTAAATCCAAATGTACTTTGTTGACTTAATTACCTTATTTTATGTGCAATTAGATCAAGATTAGTGTTGTTTGATCCTTGCATCTTCCATTAAGACTTAATATGGGGCTTCACCCACAAAAACAAATCCTTGAACTATATGGATCTAGTTTAGATTTGCAAGGATCGAGGCTTGATCCTAGCAGATATTGGCTAGAGCTGCATGGATATAAGCTAGATCCATGCATATTTCTACGCTAGATCTTTATGGATCTAGGCTTCATCTTTGTCAAAATATGTTGGATACACATGAGTTTTGTTTGGATTTATCATGAAAAAGATGGAAAATAACCCAAAAATAAAGTTTTTTTGGGTTTCAGCAGACTGAAACCAATTGGAATGTATGTTGTGGCATGTGCTAGCATAACATGTTAGTGTATTGGCACCTACAGGACCCATACCTGTCTAGCCATCGATCAGCATGGGTCTGATATCCAAAATTAAAAATGGTTGTGTAAACATTGGTGTTTTTTTTTAATGCAGTCTCCATCCTTATTTACGCAAAGATGCTTGATCTTCACCTCAGGTGTGTCCTTTGATTTGCCTTCAAAGTTGGGAAGCACGAACATGTCAACTTGCTGTGTGTATTCATGTCAGACACAGATACGTCGTCGACACAATTGGACACGTGTCTTTTTGTTTTGGTTTATTTTATTTTTTTGGGACACAACGTATCCGTGTCGGACACTTATCCCGTGCCCTTTGGCCTTCCTCTCGTGATGCTTGTGTGTAGCGATTAGTCATGTGGCCTTCACATGAGGGCGGGGAAGAGTGAAATCAAGGGAAATCAAGCTAACCTGTGTCCGCCATCCAATGGAAGGTTGAAGCCATTGTCGTACACACGATGACCCGTTGGCGACTCGCACCCTCGACGACCTACGAACGCACCTCTGTCAGCAATTCGTTGATGACCTTACCATCACCCATTGCATGACCCGTCACCGGTGGCCTCGCTCGTGGGTTTCCCTCAGCGTCCCTCTCATTGATCCATCGCCTATCATTGGCAACAAAGCTTGTGGGTTTCCCTTGGCGTCTCTCTTGTCAATCTGTTACCACCTGTGGTCCATTGCCTTTCACCCGCAACTTCGACGCCTCGCTCGTGTGTAAACAGCAAACCTACAACCTCCGTCGCCTTTCACTCGCGGCCTCGGCACCTCTCTCATGTGCAAACAACAAACCTGCAACCTCCGCTGCAGAAAGCCTTCTTTCTGTTTCTTTTTAGTATTTTTTTTAAGGAATTGATCTTCTTTTTTATTCCCTAAATTATAATGTCACATAACTATATTGATGATAAATTTTGTTACTGCCTCTTATTACTATATAACAAAAGCAAAGTAAGTTATGTGGATATATGTTAGGAATTTATTAAAAAAATACCAAGCATAGTATAAAATTCAAATAAGTACTATAAAACTCATATTAATCAAATTATATATATGTGTATATACACACACACACACACACTCACGTTTCCTCTCTGTGTTCGTATCCTTGTGTTGCTTCCTAGCTTCAAATAAGTACTATAAAACTCATATTAATCAAATTATATATATGTGTATATACACACACACTCACGTTTCCTCTCTGTGTTCGTATCCTTGTGTTGCTTCCTAGCTTCAAAGTGATATGTAGTTTTTATGAGGCTTGTGACATGTAATAGATATTAACATATTCTTATATGTTTTTGTTTCTTCTCTTCTCGGTCATATATTCAGATGCATGCATATGTGCATAGGGTGATATACTAGTCAAACACCATCCGCTTCTCATCAGTGTTTTAGCAATTAGCAATCATCTAAAATGTGTATGCCTTTGTCACCTAGTTATTTGTTACATTTGTGGCTGTTTGATCATGTTCCATGTGGAAAGTACAGATTGCATACTTTTATGTGTGTTTGTGCATTGTCAATACTTCTGTTGCAATTGATGATGTAGCGATCTTCTTGTTCTAAATCTTCCCTTGTATATTATACTAATAATTGGCTGTACCAAGGGCACCCTCGATGCAATCACTATTTCCATTGGTATAGAATAATTGAAGAATATACTGACATGAAAAGTCTTCTGTTATGTAAAAGCAACATGTATATCCTAGCCATATTAACCTTCAGGATATTCAGTAATTTTGACAAGAGAGGCTTTTGTTGTGATGCTTGATCATGTTCTTTTTGCAAGTTCACTAATATTTTGTGACCTTTACATGTATGCAGTTCAGTTCTCAAGGCGCTTCTGTTTCACCTCATGTTGGCCTGCTTGGAGTTCAGGGAGCAGGTCTTGTTTCTGTTAGTTCAGCCTCACAGCAACAGCCAACTCCATTTCTTCAACAATCCTCCCAACATCCCTTGGTATCAACGGGAACAAAAGATGGAGGTACCCAGTTTTTTTGTTTTTTTCAGATTTTTTGTTTCAGGGAATCTTTCTTCTCATCATTTTTCTATATCATAAAGCAGATGCTGGGCATGCCAGCATAGAAGAGCAGCAGCAGCATAACGAGTCTGAAGATCTGATTGTAGACCCTGCCTCTAGTCCCAGTGTGAGCAAGATGATAACTGATGATGATGTGAAGACATCATATGCGGTAGGCATTTATAAGCACCATTCTTAAATACCCCCAGCTAAGCACTTCAATTTTCAATCGATCACATCTCTTTTAATTTTTTATGCTAATACAATGCATTTTTACACTTATGAGGTAAGACATGCTTCTGAATTATTTAGCATATGTTATATTATATATAATGAGCAGGATTATGTGAGCGCCTCAACCCTGGTTCAGGTGCGCCTGCCCAGACCCTGATGAGGCACTTGGGCCTCACCTGGCCTGAGCGCCTTGAACAAACCCTCTTTTCACTCCTAACAGTTATATTTCATTTCTTCTTAATTGTGCACTTCTTTTTTCACTCTATAAGACAGCATGCACAACCCTCTTTCCCTTCATCTATCTCTTTTGCCTTTCCTCATCTTGACCTTCTTCCCGGACCTTTTCCCACCTAAAATCTCTTCCATATTCAAGAGTTTGTGGAAGTCAAAATTCTCAAAGAGAACTTTCAATCGAAGATCTTATTTCGACCCAATGACTTATTTCTTCAAATTAGGTAAATCTGAACCCTATTACTTAGCTTAATAACTTAATTTAGGGGCAGTTTTTATCATGTTCCTGCATTAATTAATTGTTCTCCGTTACAAGTAATCTTATGCAGTTTATGATAAAAACTGTAAATGTTTCAAGTAAAATTCTATGCAACATGTGTTCTAAGTAAAACATTAATTTTACAAGTTATGTCTGATGCTTCTGTAGGTGATTTTCTTTAATTGAATATTTTCTTTTAACAAAACTCAGATAAATAATAATGGTCAAACATTGATTGATTAGAATTTCTATTTTTTGTATCTCAATGTAGTTTGGTTGGTTTACAGGATGCAAATTCTGTCTCAGTTGCAGAGGGTAATCAGTTATCTAGAGATACTGATCTTTCACCTGGTCAACCATTACAATCTAGTCAATCTTCAGCAAGCCTGGGTGTCATCGGTAGGAGAAGTGGGTTAGACCTTGGTGCCATCGGTGACAACATTAGTGGCTTAGCTGGGAATTCTGGTGGTGTGCACGATCAGATCTATAACCTGCAGATGCTTGAAGCTGCATACTACAAACTTCCGCAGCCCAGGGACTCGGAACGTGCAAAGAACTATGTACCAGTAGGAATTTATTTCCTGTGTCTTATTTTGAGTGCTGTGTTAATTCTTCCCCTGAATTCTGCCAGACGTTTCAGTTTCATCTAATATATACATTCTTTTTAATTTTTTCAGAGGCATCCTGCAGTGACTCCTGCTAGTTTCCCTCAAACGCAGGCACCAATAGTTGATAATCCTGCCTTTTGGGAACGACTAAGCCTTGATCCATTGGGCACTGATGCTTTGTTTTTTGCATTTTATCATCAACAGGTATTGAGTCATTTCTTGTGGCCTTTTGGTTCCTTTTCTTCTCTGTTTGAACTGCTAGAATATGTATTTAACTAGATATTAAATAAATATGTTGCATCAGCTGCTGGATATTTTGTACTACTGATGTTTCATATTTCACTGCAGAACACTTATCAGCAGTATTTAGCCGCCAGAGAATTGAAAAGGCAGTCATGGAGATTTCACAAGAAATTTAATACATGGTTTCAACGGCATGAGGAGCCAAAAGTTACTAATGACAACTTCGAGAGAGGAAATTATATATACTTTGATTTTCATATTGCAAATGATGGTTCTCAGCATGGATGGTATGTTGGACTGCATTTAGTTCTCCAAGAGTCTTCATTTTTCATTGTAAAGATTATTGTACTTGTATTTCTGTTTCTTCAAGTCTTATCGCCTCCTTTTCGAAATTTATGACGTGTGTAAACTCACAACCTGGAAATCACTATTCACTACTACTATACATTACCAGTAGTAGATCAAATATTTAGTTTCTTTTTCAATCTGAAAAAAGGCAACTGAATCATGTATATATGCCATATATTTACTGTTTGGTACACATTTGCTGATTTTTCCCTTTTATTAATAGAATTTGCAAATATTTGAGCTTTGTTATGAGATTTATTTTGCTGGCTTTCTGCTTTATGATCATCTCTCTGCCATTGTTTTTCTTTCTACTGAGTAGTTGAAACCTTGCTTGGTTGCAGGTGCCAGAGGATTAAAACTGACTTCACCTTCGAATATGATTTCCTTGAAGATGAACTCGTGGTATAGACTTTCTGAGTCACATGCGATCCATCAACTAATTTCAAGTTTTGGTATGTTGCGATCCATGCTTGTTATATGTTTATAAAAAGATCATATTTGTGAACTAAACCTGGTGACTAAGCCTGATGTTTGTAACCAGCTTTGCTTCTTATCAATCTATTATATAATTTCACCTACAAATTCCACTAGATTCACATGATCTCTTGCACCATTCAGTAACCTCTAGTGAATATTGTCACATTCATCTGTGATGTGATGATGCATTCAACTGGCAGACCAAGGCATCGGCCTGTTGCAGCCTTGCAGGGAGAGGACACTACTGGAGGTTGACTCTTGTGTTGCCATGTTGCGTAATGTTGTAATGTTATACGGTACTCTCTCTTTCTTTTTTTTTTTTTCCTGCAGGAATTTGGTGATTAAGTTCATGTGGAGCAGTGTAGAATTGCTGATTTGAACTTTTCCCCCTGGAGGAACTTCAATCAGGCAGTTACTGGGTGCAATATTCAATCTAATCATTGGAGGTAACCAAAGCAAGGAAGGATTTTGTGGCATAGGATTCCTGATAGATGCTTAGAAGTTAGAACTAGCAACTTATTGTTGCATCTATGTACAAATCGATACATGTAGCTTTTCGAGGTTTCCATGGATCATACAGCTTCACTTGGTTGACACTACCTATTTTGTTTCAAAATGTGTAGGGATTTTAAGATCACATCCTATTTTGTATTGTTTCTCACTGTACAGCTGGCTAGCAGGCCTGCTTTGGATGCCTGTTATAATGTTTTGGGGCCAATCCTATTACAACAGAGTATGAAGAAATGGTGGTCATCTCTTATCTCAAATGTGAACTTGTGAATGTCTGTCTTTCTTTCTTTTTTCTTTAATTATTATTTTATTATAATAGTTTAATGAAATTTTTTTAGAAAAATATAGTATTTTATTGTTAAATCATGGACCCTCATAGAGGGTGCTTTTGTGTTGCTTATGTGCAATACTCCCTATGGGTGTCTATATTCCCAACTTCCTCTTTTTTCAGTGTTTCCAATCTCACTTCCAACAGTTAAATTGATGTGAAGAGAACTTTGTCTGCCTCCTATATGTTTTGTTTTGTGTAAAATGTAAGTTCCGGATTTGACTGTCTAGTATTTTCAAAACATGTCAAAAGAGATTTTGAATTTTTAATATTTTGATGAGTGGAGTGGACTTACTACCCAGTTATAAATCATCAATTAGATTAATGTTTTACTTGTTCAAATCTTAAAATTAATTAAGGTCTATTGGTTAATTTTTTTTTAATGGGATTGTGGTGCATATAAATTGAAAAAAGAAGAAGAAGAAAGAAGTTGAACAAAACCCTTTTTATTTTGTGTTTTTGAGTTCTAAAAGCCACATTATACTTTTGCTTAAACGATTCATAATGTAGTGATCAGGTCAAAACTAAAGGGTTTAGTCTTACCAATGAGATTGTCCATGATACAAAAATAGTCAAAAAATCTAATTTTAGCAAAATCCAGCTTATTAGTGGCACAAATTTTTTGGATTTTTTTGCCAGGCTATGTGAGGAGGACAGACTTGGATCGCAGAACCGCGTCATTAATGGTCAACACAAGGGTGACTAGTCCAAAGTAAATGAGTGATACACTTAACAACTTCCCTGAACAATAACTAGATTATGGAGGACAAACTTGGATCGCAGAACCTCGTCATTAATGGTCAACACAAGGGTGATTGGTCCAAAGTAAACGAGTGATACACTAACAACTTCCCTGAACAATAACTAGATTATGCTTACCATTCGTGGACCTGCAGCTTTTGCTTCGGTGATCAACGATCAATTTTCTTGTTCTTGACGACTCAACTCTTTTTACCCACCACTCGTTCAACTAATGGTTTCCTGCTACGAGAAAGCTTACCCTTTGCGAATGACTTAGACAAATTCGGTTAACTGCAATATAGGAATCGAACACATGAATTCCGTATATTACACATTGCCAAATGTTATGTATGACTCGAAATGGATGTGAAATTTGAGTACTACTAGGAAGAATCCATGAGATATAATATATATAATGACTGAATCAGAAACTCAAGCTTGGCTTCAACCCATACAATCTCGTTTCTTCAAATTATATTTACACTCCTTTCGGAGACAGCAGTAACACTACACCCGAAAGAAGGGTCCGGTCCTTTTCCATAAACATATGCAGGGATGCAATGATACCCTTGGCAATCAAAACACAAATGCTAGTAGTAGAGATGACAAACATGAATGGACACATGAATACAAGGTTATGATGGGTTCTACGCTACGTAATCGGGGGAAGTTCTGTATATTTCCTCCGCATGTGCTGTGGGTACATACACTACATCGGTCAGGGAGCTGTGGGTTCGTCCATAGAACAGGTACACCAAAACCCCAATCAGCAGCCACATCGAGACACGGAACCATGTGCCAGCCCTGAGAATAAAAAATATTGCAAGTATTTAAGTTCAAGGTCTCTTATTCTGATGGTGCCAACATCAAGTTATTCTAGTAAATTATTTATATGCTAATTAACATAAGCATTGATGTTTCAAAACTAATCGATATGCAGATATACTACCAAGTATGAAAGAGCAGCATGTGAAAGATAGATGGAGGAAGAAAAGATCTTTCCCAGCCTACCCAAGATTTACTAGCAGGTATGCGTTGATGAGGATGCAGCAAACAGGAAGAAATGGCACAAAGGGGCAAATGAAACCTGTAGAGACCCAGCCTCGAGGTTAGAACAAAGTCACCAAATCATTAGAGCACCACAAAGAACATATGGTCAGTACCTCCGGTATGTCCAAAATTATGACGAGCATCATCTTGATCGATCCAGACAAGCACAAATAGACCACCCAGAAGAAGCAAGCCTCCGACAGAGCATGCCAGGTAGCGAAGGAAGCTGTTGAGAAACATAATTGGAGGATCATCAGGAGTTGCTAGACAATGAATCCCAAAATTTAAAAGATATTCAACGAACATTTAACATTCAAATGTCGATGAAAATTGTAAATGAGTAGCTTATTTACATGTATGTAGTAAAACAATGTTTGCATGAGCAAGCAAAGCACTCCATGAGAAGTAAAGACACACTGATTACCCTACATAGAGTTCTGGCACCATCATCGGTGATACAGACTATGAATTCACCATCTATATGCTGTTCCTTCTGTGGACTATAAGCTTAAGCTGGACAGTAACTCACCACAATGGCAAATCAACATCAAATTATTTCAACATATAGGTTTGTGACTTGGATCAATTCTTTCAATTATACAGCCAGGAAATGTATTAGCAAGCACTGTTAGAAGAAGTGATTAAAATTGTTCCAAACCAAACAAGAAAATCTGTCGTCACAGCCAGAGTTAAGATTTACACAAACTGGTCATGTAGTGACACTTGAAGCAAATTTCATTCCAGATCCTACACTTGTGATATTACAATCTGAACTTCCCCTTGTTAAACTAGCATCTTGCTCTCTGGTTCCAAGCATACCACAGAAGACACGAGTTTAATATTGCAAAAAAATCTCTATTTTTTAACATAACTTGTCATGGCAAAAAGTTTGTATCCAATAAATTCTAGAGATATCACACTAAAAATCGCCAAACTTGTAATCCAGCATATGTAAAATTCTTTAAAGATCATCGGATGCATCTGCATGCCGCTGGTTGGGTAGTTACCACTGTGCAAGATACATATTTCATTTGTCTCATGAAGAACTAAGGTATTGTTATATTTAGAGAAAATAAAGCTCATCGAGGATATGCTTTAATTTTTTTTAATTTTATGAAGCTGGAGATAATCACAATTGCATGAGTTTACCATACACTGATCATTTTGTGATTGTTAATAGTTGTAAATTGATCCAATAAACAATTCATTCTAGAGCATTACAGAGCCTAAGGATCACAAACATTTCATGTGTGGCAGGACATATATGCAGTTGACAGCAAGACTTACTCAGGCAAGAATGTGTAAGAAGCTGATGTAGTGAGGATTAGAACTCCAAGACAAACAGATGCAATGCTCCAAGCAGCCTTTTGTCGCCGAGTTTGTTCATTGAAATGCTCTGCAAAGATCAACTAAAAATTGATTACTTTTACACAATGAAGCCAAGTCAACTATAAGAAAATGCAAGTTCATGTTCTGATTATTAAATACAAGTACACATAACTGAAATTAGGCATGAAAGAGCAGTTGCACAGGAACTCTTCAGTTATCAATTAGGCAAGGAACTCAACTCAGAAAGGGGAGTGTTTTTCAGCCATCAGTACCTGGATTGATTTCCTTCCCAATTAGAGGATAATTGACTGATTCCTTATTAATTTCTTGGGATGGGCCATCATATTGGTTTTCACTACTGCCTGTATTTCCAAGAGAATCTGCCTTTTCCCCATTGTTTTGACCACTGTAGCGAATTGAAACTGAATCAATTGATTCCCGGAAAGATGACGGCAGAGGTATCTCATCTGGAGGTACATATCTCAGTATCAAGATTGAGATTGCAACAATGGTGAAAGCAAGAAGTGTGCCAACGCTGACCTACACAGAACAAATACAGCCGACAGAGTGGTTAGTAATGAGACCTCACACTTCGGTAGTACATCCTCAGCTTTTTATATCTTAAAGCAATCTCACCATTCCTGCCAATTGTGAAACATCCATGAAGAACGCTAGGGTTGCTGCGAAAATCCCAGTCAAGATAGTACTCTTGACTGGAACTTGTGTGCGCACATTAACATCTGAGAAGAAAGATGGCAACAATCCATCTCTAGCCATTGCCATCAGTATTCTAGGCTGCGATAAGACAAAAAAAATGAAAACATTAATCCTTGACTTCTCATCACTTATTCGACGTTTGCTTTAGAAAAAGCTATAAATATATGAAGCAATCATAATCAACAGTGTATAGGTGAGGTTAGCAGAATAACAAACTCAGGGACACGGATACTGTAACTAAGTTAACCAAAACCAATAAATTGCAGATGGAGAACTGAAATGGCTCATTACTTGAATTCCAAAGAAACACAGTCGGTATGTTACAAGCTGCGAAGATCAATCCAATAAAGAAAAATTTTATCCAGACTACACCTTCATATTTTGTAGGAAAAATTCATATGTTCCCAAAAGTCAGTGATTTTCATATTTAGCCTCTGAATTTAACCTTGGCATATGTATGTATCCCTACAAGCTAAAGCCTATTTTTAGACTACTACCGGTGTCTCTCCAAAACAGTATGGGACCTTCACCTTTTCACACATTTCATTTGGGCCCCATACAGTGGTTTACAGCCTATCCCATCCCAACATTCTTTTTTAAGATGGCATACCATAATGCTTGTTTCACAAAATCCATTTTCATGTCTGTTTTAAATAGTATTGGCATCGGCTATCAGTTTCTTAAGCAAACACCCTCTCAACAGGATTGGATAGATTGCAGAAAAATATATAGCATTGTCCAAGGATAAGTACATTCCTAAAAATTCCACTTCTAATAGTGTCTAAAAAAATAAAATCGAGACAAATTAGAAAAAGCCTTCAGGACTCCTTGATTTATTGTATATACCTGTGGGAGAAGGGAGCCCATTAAAGCTGAGCAAAGTGCAAGAACAGCACCAGACGTGATAATATATCTGTTATTGTGAAAGGAGCAAGAATGATTATAAAGAGTGACTAAATATATAATAACTGATATAAAGAGGCAACATCTACATACACTGCCCACTGCATATCATTTCTTGCGAATGCAGATGAGATTGGGGTGTCAGGATCCATTGCAAAGTATGGAACCAGGCCAACGACAACAACAGAAACCATCATATAGAGTAAGCAACATACAGACAGTGATGTTGCTATTCCCAATGGCAAATCTCTTTGAGGATTCTTAACCTGCAACAAGAGACTGTATTAGCCTAAGAAAAGGGACTAATCAAGAAAGAAACCAGATGACGATTATTCTATCATTTTCATCAGTTAACGCAATCTATTCGCAATCAAACAATCATGTGGTCATCATAATACAATTTTCATAAAGCAACACTCAGTGCAATTTTCAAGAGTAGTAGAAGCAAAAAAAAAAGGCTTACCTCCTCAGCAGTGCTAGCAACAGAATCAAAACCTATGTAAGCAAAAAAGACAGTTGCTGAACCAGCAAGCATCCCATTTACTCCATAAGGAAAGTATCTGAGAATTTAAAAAAGAATTAGCAACTTACAAGAATCAATTAAATCGCTACAGGATACTTTGAGTCGTCGTTAGTCATTACCCGCCAGCAACAGTATAACCGACCCATCCAGTCTGAAAGCCAACATATCCACCAGCAATAATGACAAATAACAAGACGCAGACATTTGCAGTTGTGACAATTGATTGTACAAATGTGCTCTGCATGAAAAACCATCTCTAGTTAAAATATCCTAAGATACCAGCTAACGAGACTGGCAATGTGAACTTGCACTTAGCTACATACCTCCTTTATTCCCAAGCATAGCAATCCAGTCACAAAAAAAACAAGAATTGCAGCACATGGATCAACAACAATATCAAGGCCTGGGATGGAAACACGTGCCAAAAATGAAGGCAGACTATCTGGTCCTCCAAAAAATAAGGCCTGAAATCATTTTAAAAAAAAAGAGCATCAACATAAAATTTTGTCTTTAATCACTGCTCCAAGAACATGAATCGCAGTTGTTACAACCATGTTATGCATAGTTGAGGAATAAATGCATGCAGCAAAACTTGGAGAAAAAACATGGTATCACCTACCAACGATATTCAATCTAAAGCGAGTGCAATAGGCGAAAAGCACAGATGAGATCCATCCAACTCCAATAATCAAACGATCCATAACTCCTACATTTATTAACTGTAACTGTTTATATTAAACGAAATCTTATAATGATTACTAATCCTAAGTCGATAAAGAATTCCATATGATTTGCAAACTTTAAGATATCTAACCATGACATTATTGTCCTCATCATGACTCACTATAGCACTCACCGTTATGCCATAAAGTTTTAATGGATGTCTACCACACAAAATACTAAAGCACTCACTGTAGTTGAGTCAAATCAAATTAGGTGAAAGACACTGGAAATGATGAAAATTCACTTACAAAATTTGGGGATATGCCACGTGCAACAGCTGACCCACCAATTGTATATTCCAGAATCAGAGCCCAACCAATCAACCAAGCAACACTGACAATAGAAACAACAAACTCAGAATACCCACAAGCCTACACCTAGAAGCAGTAAATTAAATATCATTCTATTAACTTCATTCATTCACTATTGTATTTTACATTCTCTGTATTTGTGAATTTAGAATAATACCCATATTTGATATAGTAATAAGGCATATACAAGCTAAGTTATTTGATAAAATCAAAGAAATTACCCTTCTCCGACACATATGTAAGAATAGTGGTAAGCACTTCCAGCAGAAGGGCAACGGCTTGCAAGCTCTGCATAGCAGAAAGCTGAAAGAGCAGCTGCTATCCCAGCTATCAGAAAAGAAATGGTGAGAGCAGGTCCTGCATGTTCCCTGGCAACTGTTCCAACAAGAACATAGACTCCGGCACCTATTGTTGCACCAACACCTAAATATAAAAGAAGTAAGATATTTCAAGTCATTGACTAACAACAGCCAATAATCTGATGTAACACAAGAAAAGTAACATTAGGAGAAGGCAAAAAGGCTTGCAAAGAATCAGAACTCTCTCGGGGGAAAACAACTCAATCCAACAATGAAGCTAAGAGAACAGATTGGGAAAGAAGAAACATGAAACTAGGGAAAGCAAGTTAAATGCTACTGGCTTCAGGATAGTAAAGGCTACGAGTATAACCATTTTATACCATGAAATGATTACAACCAATCAAAACCTCCCGCTGTTTGCATGAACTTCTGTATCAATACAGTATCATCTGTTAATATTTCAAGATGACTGAAGAGTGGTCTTCTCATACCTTCGTGTGTGTGTTTCGATCATGAACAGAGAAAGAACAAGATAAGAATGAACATCACAACATCGAAATCAAGCGAAATGAGCAGGGTGCTAGACGAGATCGATATACTGAAAGACAGATTTCTTCCCCACTAATATAACACCCAAAATACAAATTAATACCGAAAACGAAATTATCCAAACTAGCTTGTGTACCCAGACGGAGTCAAGCCAAATTTCCGAACAGCTAGACAATTCGCTTCCACAAAAAGAGAACAAAAGGGGATGAAAACCACAAACCGACATGGGGGAAAGGCATCGGTTTACAAACTTCCCAACAGCACTAAAAATCACCTCTTTGTTTTCCCTTTTCGTTCTCATGAAATCAATTATATGACGGCTTAGATCGCAACGGCAACCCAAAAATCCGGAAGCCATAAGAATCATCTAAGAACCTCCAAGCAATCAACGATAAGCGATACCTATTGCGACGAGCTGCGGAACCGACAACGCCTTGGCGAGCTGGTGATGCCCTTCCTCGGCCCTGACGCGGTCCGAATCCACCTGCTTCCTCCTCGTCAGGCACCGGAACCCCGATCGGACTCCCCCACCCTCCTCGAACCCCATCACAAGAAAACCCGCAAAGAACCCCACAAAAGATGCCGAATTTATTCACGAACGGAGACGCTGAACCTGATCGAGATCAAATTCGTCGGGTTTTCACGCCACCAAGTCCCGACAATGATTGGATTTTATCCCTCCTTTCGAGAGGAGAGCGAGGAGATAAAAAAAGGAGAGAGGAGAAGTGGGAGAAGAAAACGACTTCGTCTCCCTTGTTTATTCTTCCTTCCCGCTGCTCCTTGCTCTTCTTTTTCCTATTCCTCCTCCTCTTCCTTTCAAGGAATCTCCCGCGATCCTCCTCTTCCCCTCCTCCGATGGTTCGTTTTTAAAGGGCGGAGATTAGAAGGTGAAACAGAAAGAACGGGAACGAGATGAAACCGGGCGATGATCCTCTACAATCCTTCTTCTGGCTGCAACAGACCAATCTCAAATCTGGCGTCTGATAGAGACTGTACATAGTACGACGAAACACGATCCGTCGATTGAGGCCGGATCCGTGTCGATCGCTGGAGAGGATCCCGCTACTAATAATGGAAACCAACCAAACTGGGTAAACAAAGGAAACACACCAAACTAGACTCTCTTCCTCGTCTCCCCAACCCAGTGAGGGAAATTTTGGGTCCCACGGAGCGGGTAAGGAACCGTACGAGTAGGTAGGGTACGTTTGTTATGCCCTGCTAGAAATGGGGTGGAGCGGATCTTAAAGATTCATGAATCTTTTCTTATTTTTGTTTTTGCCTTTTGTTTTTATAAACGTCGGTGTTCGCACCGTATCGGTGAGCATACCGTTCGATGCCCCATTGAGAGCGACTCCACTAACCTTTTTCTCGAGGCTCATCGATGGGCGGTCCCATGCAACATGTATCGGTGTTCGCACCGTCTCGGTGAGCATACCGGTCGATGCCCCATTGAGAGCGACTCCAAGGCTCATCGATGGGCGGTCCCATGCAACATGGCGCAAGCTTGTTGTGTTCTCCACGTCCACATTGCAATTTCATGATCCAAATTTGGGTTGCATTTGAAAGCTACCTCCTCCATGTTAATGATTTATTTGTAGGGAAAAAAAAAATAGTCATGATTGACCAACATTTTGCACCTCTTGTCTCTTAAACAATTAGAAAACTTAGATTAGACTCAAAAAAAAATTTAATGTGCCTTGGAAAGTTTTCACATTTACTTGGTTAGATGTTTATGTTCCGTGTTCAATTAAAATGAGCACTTTTTTATAATATATTAGGGATTTTAGAGTTTGTATGAAATTTATATATCATAGGAAAATTATTAATTATTTTTAATATCAAAAAATAAAATAAAAATATTTTTTGTGCTAAGTCTCATTCGTCTTCGTCTTTTCAAAATACTCATTTTTTTTTTTGACATATTATTTCAAGTTTCCATTCATTTCTTAGTAGGATGTCACATATCACCAAAACCGTTTGTCATTATCAATAACATCATCATAACCATTATTGTTTGATTATGATTATTAGATAATCATCGTCACAAATTTTTGATGGTATATTGTATGAGCAAAAAAAAAAAGAGAAAAAAAAATTATTATTTTCGCGAGAAATTAATCATCCAAAGAAACAAAATGTTGTTTCATGCAATAGTAATATAATGTATTTCTACGGCACCTCATTATCAGTGATGTCATAATGACTGTCACAGCATGGCACAAAATTAATATTATATACGTGCATTCACAATGCACGGCATGTGAGGAAAGGGAGCGAAAGAGATTGCGGTGTGGGTGGCTTTCGGCGTGTTGTGCTGTCTCATGCAGGCTTTCTTCCAGTAGGGGGGCGATCCATACGTCATGGCTATTTGCAAGCAGCAGCGCCCGCCGGGTTTGATCGTCCTTTGAGACGCGCTCCATTATTGGTCTCGGAAGGAAGGAATGGTCAGCGCATGCAGGTTCCCCACTGTGTTCTCGGCACAAGTTTGAAGACCTCAGCAGCTTCTCCTTTGTTTCCGTGGTCGCTCATCTCCATGTTTTCAGAAACAACAAGCTCAGACCTACGAAATCTGATCTTTGAACGGAAACAAGGTGTAAAAGCTTTCAGATCTGATCGCCAGTAGGAAACAAAGTCAGATTCCTGAAGTAGGGATCAAACCTTCTTCTCTAATGATTCCTGAGTTCGGGGCTTTAGATTCTTCATCCCACACTTGTTTTCCTGTAGGTCACTGTTCTCCATGTTTCCAGAAACAAGAAGCACAGACTTCTAAACCTGATCTCGAACAGTTGCTGTTTTCATGTTTTCAGAAACAAGGTGTAAGAAGCTTTCAGATATGATCTCCAGTAGAGAACAAGTCAGATATGATCATCATGAAAGTTTTCAGTATCCCAGAAAGGCTGATGATCTTTTAATTCAACGATGTCATATTACAAATGGAGAAATATGGGTGTAGCATGTAAGCTGGGTTGTGTCCAAACAAAACCAAATCATTCGTAAATTGGATTGAGTGGGGATGAGAAACACTAGGAATTGTTTCTTTCTCACGCCTTGCGTGTATGTAGACCTCGGCGATCCCACTTCATTCAGAATCTCTGATCAAAAGTTGTCTTGCATATGAAGGTTCAAATTGCCAGATTGTCAACATGCTTCCTATGAACTGTTCTTGACACCAATTTGGCTCTTGGTTTGACAGCAAATAATAGCTTGAGATCTTATCAGCACTTTCTGCTTCACAGGTTGTCCCAATGAGAGTCCATCTCTTGGACTCATCTCACCATGATTATTGCAGAGAATCTAAACTTTCGACAACAGGAATTGTCCCTTAATCACTGGTGGATTTTTTTGGAAGGAATTGGAGTTCAAAAGCTTCAACTTTTTAGTTGTGTGCCAAACTGAATAGTGTTAGTGTTCATTTACATAAATATTTCTGATTTTTTTTTTGGTCTAAACCTATCTTTTTCTTTTTAATGTGTTCACTCATCGATGTCTATCCATTGTGGTATAATTTATATTTATTAGTCAAGCCACGATTTATCCTTGTTTACCCAGCTATCTTATTCAATGTTTTAATTATTTTGGAAGGAATTGGAGTTCAAAAGCTTAAACTTTTTAGTTGTGTGCCAAGCTGAATAATGTTAGTGTTCTTTTTTTTTTTTTAGTGTTCATTTACATCTCATCTCATCGATGTCTATCCATTGTGGTATAATTTATATTTATTAGTCAAGCCACGATTTATCCTTGTTTACCCAGCTATCTTATTCAATGTTTTAATTTTTTTATCAAGTTTGATTTGTTCATATTAAAATTAATTAGATCGAGGTCAAACATACATGATAATTAAGATCAATAAAATTAATTAGAACAGTTGGAAGAAATAGGATACACTAATGTGACTCCTTTTTGACAAACAACATGACAATAAATATTATAGATACAGAGAATAAATCTCATGATACAAAAGAAATGAGTCTTTCATATGTGCATCAATTTTGTATCGGATGAAAACTTTAAATATGAAAGGATAATTGGATCCTTTAGTCCATCTTATACATCTCTAACATCGATATTTTCTACGATTACTACTGTAAACATGAAGTTCAAAGAGAATTAATGTATAAAGTAAGATAATTATTTTCATGATTGGAACCATTCAGATAGGAATACTTTTGCACAAGCTAAACCACATTTAGGCTTATTCATATGAAAAGAAAGTGAAGTAGCAGCAAAATCTTTGATGGTGATATGGTCATTGGCAGAACTGTGGACCTACTGCCTTCTTTTTTAGGAGCAGAAGTATGATGGAGAGATCTCAAAGGGATGGAGAGTTCTGAGATGGAATCCAGCTTTGTCTATTGCACAAGAAACACTCGAATGATTTCTAATAATTCTGTGCACTCCTTAGTTTGCTGATGAAGTTTCAACCAAGTTCTTGTCTGCTAGAATGAGAGTATATATATTTGAAGAGTGGCTGTGACACCTTTCCATCTGCATGCTCTGATAACACAAGACTTTTTGGCTTAAAACTGGCTAGGATTAGAGGAAGGAAATGAAAAGGAACAGCAGTTAAGGAATGATCTTATCCTTTTTGTATGCTTTGAATACAGAGGATGAGACTGTGATCTCAATAATTGATGAAATGGATGTGTGATGCCTGTTTATTGTCTGCTGCAGCTGACCACACTCTTTGCCATCTCCTCTTCCTTGGTCTTTAGAAAATAATGGACAGGTACACTGATCAATATTGAGAAATGCTCCCCCTTTTTGGGCATTTATGTGTAATTTTAGCATGATGCCAAAGTAATTTATCTTAAAATTTTAAAACTAAAAACATGAAAAATATGAGAAAAATGAAAATATTAAAAATATAAAGAATCTTAATCGAGTTTTTGTCCTACGATTCGGTCCGAAAAGAGTATTTGAGAAACACAATATAAATTTAGCTTGATGCCATAAGTTATAAAATATCATTTATTTATTTACATATCGACGACTAAAAAAGATTTAAAAGGCTTATCGAAAAAACTTTTTTCGATGATATAAATATACAATTAGTCCAATAATATTGAAAGAATATTTTAGACCACATAAAAGGGGTATCATTATATGATAAAAATATTAACAAAATAACAAGAGATGATTTTTCTGGTCAATGTTGAACATATCTGCCACTGTGGTGGTGTGAACCAAAGAAACTGAGCAACAAAGCCACTGAAAACGAGCAAGCAATCATTGAGCACTGGCTGAGTTAATACCCCCATCACAAAGTTCTCGAAATTGTTCTCCACCCGAAATGAATTGATGGAGAGTGCACTCCTGTGCAGTCACAGGACCAGCATCCTTGGAAGTCGACAAGGGAGAATAATTTGTTCTTATCCTTGTTCCAGAAAGATAGGACAAAGCTTGATGGCCATGGCTTGAGCCATCTCTGTACCATCCTTTCAAACTTCAAAAGGCCAGCTATAGTTTCAGCAGGAAGTGTGTGCAGAACTCTGATTCTTGAGTAGCTTCACAAAAGGAAGAAGAAGAAAAAAAAAAAGGGAGAATAACCCAAAAGTTGGATGCCACTTGAGATCTTACTCCTTATCTCACTTCATTGATAGTTTATAGGGTGGGTGGTTTCAATAACCACCTCATCGTGATCTAATAGTTATAGGATGGATGGTTTCAATAACCATCTCATCATGATCTAACAGTTATAGAATGATTAAAAATAATCATCTCATCATGATCTAATAGTTATGGGATGATTACCTCTAGGTCCTATAAATAGGACCAAGATATATAGAGAGAGTATGCACTTAGAAAATATATTGTAAGTATTCTTGTCAATCCTCCAGTTTTTTTAATACTACAATAGTATTCTGTTTTTTCCTTGCTCCTCCATCCCCAATAATAGGAACGTGTCTTAGTTTGGAGAGTTCAAAAGTAGGCGAATAACTGAAGAGAACCTCTATGTTATCAACGAGGAGTATTTCCTTTTGAATATCATACAGATTAAACTCGTAAATGGTGCGGCGTTATTGTCATCATTGATTGTCATGTGGTAATGCTTTGATTGATTGTCACGAAGAAAAAAAATAAAAGATTAACGAAGAATAATATTTTGAAAAATTTAGACTACACATATATCTATAGATTATATTAAGAAAAAATAAATTAAATATATATAAAAATAGCATATGAAGTAAAAAACTTACTTAAATTATTTACATTGATATTTATGGATCACTTCATATTTTATTATATTTATAGATGACTTGTCAAGTATAACTTATATATATAAATGAGATCGAGAGATAATTAGATAGAAAAATTAAAATTATCAAATCTAATATGGGTGATAAATTTCATGACAAATATGATAAGTCAAGTTAGAATGCTGATACTTTTGTTAGATTCTTAGAAAAATAAAGTATTTATGCTAAGTATATCTTACTAAGTGTATCACAATGACATTGTTAAAAAACGAAATTGTATTCTCATGCATATAATTAAAAGCATAATAAATTATTTCTCTAATTCTAAGTTGATATGGCATGAAGCTTTTAGGGTAGTCATATATATCTTGAATAAGGTTTATAATAAGTCAATTTCATCAACTCTATTTGAGTTATGAATTGGTAAGGGTTCATAGTAAGTTAATTTCATCAACTATGTTTGAGTTATGAATTGATATGAAATTTAATTTGAGATATCTGCATATTTAGGATTATCATAGAAATAAAAAGTTTTTAATCCATATAAAAAAGAATTGGATCTAAGATAAATTAATTGATGGTTAGAAAAAGAGTCCAAGACAATAAGTGTCAATTGAGAAATTAGTATCTTGATAATTGATAATCCATTTACTAATATTTTATAGCCTAAAATATTTAAATATATATATTCTTATAATGGAACTTGTGATCAAGCCATAAAAAAAATATGATAATGCATATTCAGGTGGATACTATTATTAATATTTTTTATTTAATTAAAATTATTTATTTTTTATTATCTTATTTATATTTATATTTATAATATATTATAGTTAAATATGATAATATGATTATCTTAACAAGATAAATTATAGGA